>CM057157.1:22947536-23030338 GCA_029962745.1 Echinometra lucunter
CCCAACCATTTCCCTTCCGTTCTCATTTATAATTCACAGTGTCTGATACGATGAGGGCAAGAATAGAAATAAAGGCTTATTGTCTGTAGCCTTTTTCAACTTGGCCTTTTGTAGTGAACAAGGCTATAGTTTTCTTTATATAGAGAGAGGAAAGAGGAAAAGCAATTACCCTTTTTTTTCCTCATGCAATTTCACAAATGGGAAGAGTATTGGAAATTCTGCATCCCATGGCCGTTACTATCACAAACCGCCGGCATGGTAGATCGGGGTACAGTTAGGGAGTGCAAATTGGCAACTCTTGGTAGAGTATCGTATGGAGCGTTTTGCTTTATTGCTCCTACTTTCCTTCACCTTGCATGTTTCAGGATTAAAAGTGCTTGTTACTAATTAAGTACTACTGTCTCACAACGAGTTCAAGCACTTTAAAGACAAAAAAGTTGATGAAGCATTTCTGAAGCTTGTGCAGTTGTCATGACTACTACCCTTTAAGAGATGAAAAATTGAACAGCACAGTGGTAGAGAAAAGATCGAGTGGGAGAGGTTTTTTTTTAAATTGCTGTGTAGCTAATTCACTGACGATTGACAGTGTAATATTAGGCATGTGTTATTTCTTCAAAGAAATGCAATTTGAAAAAGAAAAAAATATAATATCTTTCTTCTGAGAGCTCATGTTATATTTAATTTTTTTTTGCAAGGTGAGAAAAGAAGTCCATATAAACTAGTCTTTTACAGAACATTTCTACCACTGCGAATTAAATCCTTCACTTTAATGCACAACTAGTTGAGCTTTGAGAATTCCAAGTTGGTGGAATATTGATGTCATTATCAATTCAAAGCTGAATGGCTTGTGTTTTTTTTAATGAATACATTTTATCCATTATTTATGAATTTTTTTCATTCACTGAAGCCCTAAGTACACTCATTATTCCATTACTACATTGATACGAGATCTTTGTCAACAAGACAAATAATGTAGTGCATGTTATGAGGAAAAATTTGTGCTTGTAGAATGCTTGACCCCCTGCTGTTTATTATGATGTAATGTTTTTTTTCATTAACAACAAGAAAATAAAGATCATTTTAAGGAAGACATTGCCCTGTTGTGTATGCATTGTGCTAACCTTCCACTTCTCCATTCTTCACTGTCTCTTTTGCTTTGGTCTCTTCATTTTGAGAGCAGTACTGCATGATGCTTGAAAGTCTCAGAAAGTGTACTTTAAGATGAGCTCTCGAAATGGAAGAAGGGAATATGGATGACCAATCCATCAGAAGAAGGCTGGTTAAAGAAAGAAGGAAAGAAAAATAGAAGAGAAAGATTTGAAATTCTTGCCCAAGATTTGTTCTAATCACTCTGATGTTTGAAAGAGAAGCAAAATTAATATTTGATATCAAGATTTCTACTTGCTTGTATTTGTTTGCATTGATTGTTCTTGAGGGCCTCTGTTAAAGTGGTGAACACTGTATGGAAACAGACTTCTTTCTCCATGATCACATTGCAGAACTGCTCTTTGCATCACACACATTGCATTATGACACCCCCCTTCTTTCCACCCCCCTCCCTTTTTTTATCGTTCAAAACCATGCCAGTCAGTCAATCATTTAAATGGTATTAACCCACTCTGTATGTTCCCTGTGTATACCCGCAACCATTGCAGGACTTGGTGGGGCAGCCGGCCTTATATCGCCTTATACACCGCAGGGCACACGCCTGCCCTTCGCCGGCACGACGCCGGTCTCGCTAGCGGGATACCCTCAAGCAGGTACTTGGTTCACGTAATAATCAGTTTGTACAACCTTTCTCTCTTCTCTCTTGCACTTTCATGGTCTAGAGTTTAACATAACATAGAAAATGGCCTGTGATCTTTACTGTCAACTTGCCGTCTTACCTTAGGGTCTCCATCTTCTGCAAGCCTGATCTTTGCTCTCTTCTTGGAAATGACAAAATTTGTATCCTGATTTCTTTTTCCTGTTTGCCTGTGTGCGTGGATGTGGGAATTGGTGTCATCTTTGGACTTTCCTTGTCTTCTAAATTCAATTCATTGAAATCTTTTCCTTCTACAGCTCATGACAAGTTTCTTGTGCATTTCTTTCAGATGGACTTATCTTTCAAGTTACATGTAGTTTTAGTTTCATTGTTAACTTTCAATAACTTTCATTTTTATATTTGTTCATCTAAATTGGTTTATTCCTTTTTCTCTTTCTAGTAGCTGTCTTATCTACTTGGCTGCTTGTATATATGCTATGAGAGGGAATTTCATCTTTACTTTAACAAACATAACCTATCTCTTCTTCAGTATTTAAACCAGTGAAGCACGATGATATTTCTTTCTCTAATTGTAGACCTGTTCTTTGCTGTCCTTTGCTGTGCAAGCCTCCTTTCTTCAGGGCTGTAATGCATATGGGTCACTTGTGGAACAGTAACAGTTTATGTCAAAGCTGTGATTTCTGATTAGCTCTTTGGTTATTGATTGATGTCCAAAAGCCCGTTAAAAAAAAAAAAAAAATACATGGGGTTGGTGTGGTTTTTTTCTTCATGCCTATCTGTTTATTTTTTTTTCATGTTTTCTCTTCTTATTTTTCTATCTGTGCGTCTATTCCATCCATCCTCACTGTCATGTTCTGTCTCTCTACGCATGCTTGTACTTTGTTTCTGTCTCCCCTGCTCTTGAAAGCTTTGTGTTCTTCCTTGTGTTTCTGCTCTATATCTGTCTGTATGTCTGTCTGCTAGACTCTCTGTCTGTCTCTCTTTCTTCTTCCTTCCCCCTCTCTCTCTCCTCTCTCTCTCTCTCTTCTAAACCCACTACTTACATGTAGAGGTACAGATTTATTCATTAATTAAGTTATAACAAACTACATGTGGTATTCACTTTACTGAACCAACTTAATATTCCAGTATTCACTAATCATCACGTTCACCAACAAAATTACATTACCCACCCATACATACAGTAACTCATAGACCTAATTTTTCCACATTTCAAGTCAGTAGCAGTCTCTGTCTGCTAGAGATGTAAGTCACTGGCCTACATGTAGATTTTAAAAGAAGTCTAGAAGATGTAAATACTGGACTCATATGAACCAACCATTCTAGGATGGACCAAAGGGTGGTGGAGGAAGTTGCATCTTTCAGAGTACTCATTAAGAAATTTCTCTTTACTCAATTTCCTTTCCTGTCTGTTTTAAGATTTCTCTTGATGCCTGGTAGATACACATACCTCCTCTTTCTTGCTGGTGGTTTTCTTTCCTCTTCAAAATCATCACAACCTCATCAGGATTTGGAAGATGGCCCACATAACCAAGCTTCCATTTTCCATGTTCTGTCCCCTTCTTCAATTGTATTCATGACGCCCATTTACCAGCAGTCAACTATTAAAGTTGCTTTGCAATGACATTATTTTGGCAGTTACCCGTAGTTGTGAAGCAACTTCATTGTATCATTGCAGTGTTTTGACTGTAGTGTAAATGATCCTATTATGCTTTCTCTTTGACTTTGTACAACTCTTGAATTGAAAATTGGTTTCCAACTTCAAATTTTCAGCTACTGTAGATATTCTCTCCTCATATTTTCTTTTAGATACAGACTGTTCTCTCTTTGCCTTGTCGGTTCATTGATTATTTTTAAGTATAATATTTCTTTTCTTTCATGTGTGCTTAAAAATCTTCTTTTCACAAAGTAATTTCTTCATGTCCATACAATTTCATCTCATTTATCATTTGAATTTTTATCTCTCTGTAATGTTCTCAAACATGGATTGCCTAATTTGGGAGGCTATTCCCCTTTATTTATCTCATGATGTCATCGTTGCCCTTTTCGCTTTCCATTTCTTTAAAAAAATGTCCCCCATTGCTGTGCCATGTTCATTTCAATCCCATGGTGTTTCGGTAATTGAAAGACCATTAAGTTGTCATTGTAATGTGACTCATATCAATCCCTTAATATCGCCGTGACATTTGAAGAGGGCATCAGAAAAAATGAGCCAATTACTCTCTCTCCCCTGCCTCTTAACCTGTTGGCTACTGAATCTGGGTGGCCCTTGCATTAAGTCTCTGAAAATACAATAATTCAGTTAGTCAACAGGTTAATGTATATATGAAATGAAGAAAATATCTTTAGTCTGTTCTTTAGACATAAAAATGATTTGAAAATATTATTAGACCCAGTACCTAGTTTGTATTTGAGTTACATTTTCCCCATTTAATTGAAAATATAATGTAAAATTATCTTCTTCTTTATTGTTAAACAGTTTCTCATGCCAGGGTTGGTTTATGAATATATGCAAAGCAATATATCAATCTGCTGAGGGCTTGTAATATTACTGATTAGCTCGCCTGTAAATTAACATAAATTCCCAAGTCTATTTATTTCCCATTGTAATTCTAATTCTAATCTATATCTGTATAATCATCCAGCTTTGCACTAATTATTGCTGTGTCCCTAACCTGCAAATTTCCATTGGCTAAACCCCCGTGACTGCTGTATGCTTCATGTACTATTCTACCTAGCATAGCTTTTAATAAACTTTGACCTATGACCTTTGCATGCATTTCATCACCTACCTATAATATTCTGCTCTCAGTTTAGATGTGATTTGAAAAGAATATGATTTTTGTGATAATGAAATATCTGAAATTGATTATTATCATGCAGAATATCCAATTGAAATTTGTTATTAGGAAATTGTCAGTGTACCAACCTTTCAAAAATTTATAGACATGTGTCATTACATAACAAAGCTGAATCATCTATATATCTGTAGATCTGATAAGAGGTACAGTGTGCTTTTCGAAATGTCCTTTCAATGAAAATTGTTAAGTAACTGCAAGGTGAAAAAGGGATTGTTACCCAGTATCCAAAATGAAATTACATATAGATCAGATAAGATCTGGTCCAAACATGTAAATTTGTTTGTATTAATGTATGGCCTGGTAAAGCCCTTTCATACTAGGCTCTAGGCTCTAATACTCAGGTAAAGTTGAGTATTAGTTGTTATTTTTGTTTGTTTATGAAAAAGAAATATCGATAGATATTTTTGAAGGAATTTTTTTTCTTTTTCTGATCAGATAAGTTCATGTAGTTGTTGGGTAAAAATTCACCGGTCAATAAATTGAACGTGTGAGTGACTGGAGGTTATGTGGTTAGACCGCATCATGTTTGTAGGAAAATGTTATAGACTTGAATGTGATAATTGTTGCTGTGTTAGACCCTGGCTTGCCTCAGTATTGGCAGGGGAAAAACATGTAGATGTCTTGTATGAAAGAAATGTTGAATTGTCTCAGGTGCTCTTGAATATATAATGCAAGGCTACTGCAGCATTTATTGCTGTTTTATGCCAATCTGACCACACCCCTTTTTCTTACCCTTGTCTGACCACACCCTATATCTTACCCCCCTCATCTCCCCTTTCTTGACCAACAGGAGGTGTGCCTGGTTTCCCCGCTGGTCTCTCTGCCTTACCCCATGCTGCTGCAGCCGCCCCAGGGACTCAGGCTCCCTGGCAGTACATGCCGACGGGAACCTCAGTCCTCCTTGTTAGCAATTTAACACCAGAGGTAAGCGCAGAGTGTGAGAGAGAGAAGGAGGAGAGAGGAGAAAGAGAAAAGAAGGTAGAGGATTAGCGGCAAAAAGAGAGAAAGCTTTGTTTAATATGCTAGGGTAAACTGTGCATTTTCATGTGTGTGTGTGTGTGGTGTGTGTGTGGTACTATTGAATTACGAGTGGAATGAGTGATGTAAACAAAGATGTAACAAGATCCTATGAGTATGCTCATCTAAACATGTACATGTAGAGAATTGTGCAGCACAGTACTTTTTAGGGCATCATGGGGGCAGGGTGGGGGGGGGGGGGTGAGGCTGTATATAAGGTTCATGGTAGAGGTGAATTTTCTGTTTTTTGAAGAATCAATCAACTTTTCCTTTTTTTTTTTTTTTTTTTTGGCCCAGGTACAAATTTTTGGCAGAATTAGCTGCCATCACAATTTTAGGCCAGTTCATTGATATGATATAAACATTTTACATATTTCACGTGAAATGAATGTTAGCTATTTGGAAAAGATGGCAATTTCGTAACCTTCGATGACATCATACAATAACAAACATTTATGATCATAGTTAGATTTAATTAGAGAGATGTAGCAATTGCAGCAGATATAGATCAGTTCAAATTCTTCTTTTATATTATTTGTTTGAACTAACAAACATCTATACGGATGTACATATAGCTAAAGGAAAAATAGTAGCCAATGCAGCTTTAAATCTTTCTTTTCCCGTTGTATATTATGGTAGTGTTTATTTTCTTATCAGATATTTTCCCCCCTTTTTTTCCTGCCTGTCACCCTAAAAGTCTACTGTAGAGCAAGATGGCTTTTTTTTTTCTCCAATCATCTTGTATCCTCTTGGTAATTAGTTTGATTTCAAACAAGAAGGACACGAAACACTATGTACAGAAATTATATGAAGCTTTTCTCATTTTCCCTCATGAGAAGTCTCCTGTGCATGTTTGTTGAAGACTTGTGTCTTTTCAGGTTTTATGCAAAAAACCATTGCCATTTCTTCTCATTTTTAATCATACAGTATTCAGTATAATTTTATGACAATAATGGAAAATCTGTCTTTATCTTTCTACTTAGATATTTAAATTTCATGTGATTAAAATGGAATTGCAAAGATGTTGAGTTTATCAGATTTACATTCCGATGGGAAAATGTGATATACTCCTCTTCTTTCTTTAAATTATAGAAGAGATTGTACTTTGCATGGTAAAACCATTTTCTTGTATCCCTGACCTGAACAGATAATTATTGCTATTTTATTTCTTGGTGTTAGGTCTTGCTTATTTCTCTCAAAATGTAATGGACTTTAGTATTATGTATATGATGGGCATTTTCCCTTCATCACTTCAACTTTTTTTTTTGTATTTCTTTCTCAAATCCAAACTTCAGCATCTGACTCTGATAATCTGTAACTTCTCTCTTTCAATTAAGACAAATCCGAGAGATAGAGAGAGAAAAACCATATTGTTACAAGCAAGTTTTTCAATTTCAATCATATGTATATTATATTGTCTATATTTATTATTTTATTTTAAATTCACATTTTCTTCTCTCTTCTTTCTCCCTCCAATAAAACAAAAACAAACAAAAAACCTCTCGTCTGTTCTTCTGTCGATCTTCATCCGTTCGCTGTGCCTTCTCCGCTGTTGCATCCTTCAACTTCCGCATATAGCTGGTCACGCCTCAGGCCCTCTTTACCCTTTTTGGTATGCACTACATCATTTTCCTACTTTTTGTTTTTAAAGAGAAGCTTGAATTCTGGGAATTGTGAAAAAATATATATATATTTTTTTTGCTTTCTTGTCATTTTCATCTCATTTTGGAATGATATCGTAACAGAAATATTCCTTGAAAAGGATCGCTCTTCAAATGCCCTCATATTCAAGTTGTGCCCCATCCCCCCCCCCCCAAAAAAAAAACCCCAGCAGGAGTGTTAGTCCCGAACGCTTGTATGTAGTCCCATGTACCCACTTCATTGTGCAGTGCATGTGCTCTTCAGTACAACCAAGGTTTCTTTCACATCATGTTGACAATTTCCAAAAACCTCGGGGTATACAGCAATTCTATGGTAATGAACCTTTTCCCCTGCTTTGAAACTTTTTCTTTCACATTTTATTGCATTACCAGAACTCAAGTTTATCTTTAATCTGTCGGGTTGTTACGACCTTTTTGTCATGATCATGTATTACTCCTGGTAATTCTCCAGTAGGAGGGTGTATGTAGACTTAGGGATCTTTTGCTCATGAAACTTTCTCTTTGATTTCAGTAGGTTGGTAAGGCCTTCTGGCAGTAGCTTTCTAAATAACTGTGAGGAGGTTCACGTACATAACAAACACTTCAATGGTTAACTTGTTTTGATCCATTAAGTGTTGGATTATTTACACGGTTATCATGTTCAAGCACATGTTCACATGACCACCATTACAAGAAAGAGTGACATGTTTTCGATCTTTTAAGTGGCAGATAGGATGACTGAATAATTATGTTTCACTAACCGGAACCGATTCTGCATGTATTTCTATCATTATTGAACTAAAGATAGGCCAAGAAACCTGAGGGTTTTTTCATTTATTTATTATTTTTTTATACCTTAGTTGATATTGAATTGAAAAGATTATAAAGTTGTTAATTTTTTTCTATTTGATTTTTTTAAAGATACCTTAGTAGATATTGAATTGAAAAGGTTATAAAGTTGTGCCAACTGTTTAAAGAGTGTGACAAAGCATGGTGAAAACAATACATTGGCCAAAATTCAATGTTTTTGTTGCTTTTTTGCAGTTTTACTTATTAATGACTAGTTTTAGTTCTGTTTTATGTCTTGAAAAGATGCTTGTATGAGCACTGAATTTTATGTGTATTTTGATATCTTGATTTTTGTGTAAGTTTTATACCATCTGATTTCTGTGTTGCATGTGTGTGTGACAAAATAGTTCTAAACACTTTGTTTTAAAGGAAAATTTGAGGGGAAAATGGTCATTGGCAAAATAGTTCTAAACACTTTATTTTAAAGGAAAATTTGAGGGGAAAATGGTCATTGGTCACATATATCAATAATGATTATAAAATAGATAGGTGAATAAACCACACATCTACTATAATTCTGTATTTCCTTCTACCTTTCTTTTCATTTATTTTCCAATCCAAAAACACAATTTTCAAAAGCAGCACACTAATGCTTTATCTTTACTATTCTACTGAATTCTTAATGATTATCAGAGTACCCTTCGAAATGCTTTAACTGGGAAAACTAAAGCTTTAATGATGGAAAATTCAATTTTGTGTTAAAATCAAGGGGCCAATCAATAAAGCAATTTGAGATATTCTCCTTCCATTTTTGTTTTTTGTTTGTTTAAAATCTTTTATTGAGTGAGTTTTACCTATGCATGTTCGTTCATTCCACACTCACAGTGACAGCTACTCTTTCCAAGTTTACTATGGGCATTGCATCACGTCAGATTCATTTACATTTTTGTAAAGGGGATCAAGAAATGCATGTTTTATTTGCTTATTATTTATTGATATGATGTTTCAGGCTCTTCCAAACATGCATGAGATTGCTTTCATTTCATTGTATTATATATTTTTTACCATCTTTATGAAAAAGTGTCTCTTAAACTTGGTACAGCAAAGTGCTTTGTAGCTGCATGCTTTAGATATTTTATTCTGAGCCATCAACATGAGAGGTTGTCCTCCTTCTCCTCCTCCTCCTCTCTCATCTGTTCTTCTCCTTCTGATGATCTCTATTCTCTTGGGTTATTCCATTCATCCTACAGGTGTGTACGGTGATGTGCAACGAGTCAAGATTCTGTACGAGAAGCGCGATAATGCCTTGATACAGATGAGTGACCCGAACCAAGCTCAAACAGGTATGAGGTCATAGTGGTATTGCAGATTTAGGTAGTTTTAAGAACCAGTGATATTGCCAATGGTACTGTGGCATAATTGCATTGGTCTGACTGTGGTCTAAATGTGGTAGAGGTTTTACATATTTTAAGATGAATAGTGGGGTGGGGGAGGAAGGGATTGGGGGGGGGGGGGAGTGGATGTTTGTGGCTGTCAATCACACCTTCATGTCAGCTGTGTACTGAAGAGATCAGATTTTTACAATTCGTGATTTATGGGATAATTTGGAATTAGACCAGGGCCCTGTAACACAAAGCTTAGCAGTTGATTGTAAGATTGATTTTTATGATTGATTGCACATAGTGATCAGTGCAGTCGGTCATAAAAAGCAATCCTACAATCAATTGCCAGCTAAGCTTTGTGTTGCAGGCCCCTGATCCCACACACAACGAATGACAGCAAATTTCTTTGAGAAATCTCTCTCATAAATGCTCAGAACATCTGTGACTAATATTATTGTTGTTATGACCATTTCTTTACTACCGTGACCGACTATTTTTTATTTGATGCCTTTTCTTAGCTATGAAGCATCTGTCTGGTGTAAAGCTGTACGGTAAGCAGATCCGTGTGGCATCATCCAGACATCAAATGGTTCAGCTGCCCAAGGAAGGACAACCGGTAAGAAAGATAAGAATGAAAAAAGATGGTTGAAGGGGTGAAGGAAATGGAGAAAGGGGTGAATAAAGCAAAGAAAGGAAAGAAGAGAGAGAAATGGAAGAGATTGAGTAAAAGTAATGATAAAGAAGAGATAGAGGGCAAGATTGTAAGGAAAAAGTGCAGAAAAGAGGTAGAAAATCTGAATGAAAGAAAAAAAAAGGGAAAGTGTCAGAAAGAAAAGGAAAAGAAAAAGGGAATTTTGGAAGGAAAGGGAGATGAATAGGAAAGTAAAGAGGAGAAATAAGTAGGAAATGGAACAGAGAAAAGAAAAATATTTCCTGTACTAATCATGAGATACGGGTAAACAAAAGAAATATAGTGTTAAAAAAAAAGGAACTAATGATCTTATGTTCTCATCTCTGATCAGATAACCTACTTAAGACTAAGAAAATTCGTTCTCATTGAATCCTTGATTCTCTTTAAAGATGACTTCTCATTTTATAGATCTCTTTCATTGTACTTTCCTCCAGGATGCTGGTCTGACCAAAGATTTCAGTACGTCGCCCCTTCACCGATTCAAGAAGCCAGGCTCCAAGAATTTCCTCAACATCTACCCACCTAGCTCTACCCTGCATCTCTCAAACATTCCGTGAGTATCCCAACACCCAAAGATATTGTTTTCAATTGTGCCCCTTGCAACTTTCTGCTTTCATTCTGTTGTTGTAGTATATCTGTTTTCTCTGTCATGATATTTGTGTATCTGGTATTTGAGAAAAACAAAAAATTGGTAGAGCTAATATGAATTTGGATACCATAGCATGAATTTTGTTGCCAGGGTTTTTTGTTCATAATATCTAAGTCCTTTTGAAGTGCATAGAGAGGCTATATCATATAATGTGATATACACTATACAAGAATGGCAGAATTATCGTCTGTCTTTCCTTTTTTATCTTCTTTTGCAGGCCCACTGTCGATGAGGAGACATTAAAAGAAGCATTCTCTCAACATGGTACTGTAGCTAACTTCAGGTTTTTCCCGTGAGTTCAGGTTTCCCTTTCGTTATTCACACATAAGCCTATGATTTTCCAAAGGTCCTGTACTCAGTTTTCATTTGAATATTAGCTTCATTTCCAATTTTTTCCAGTACAGCATAACATAAGCTTCTAAAAATATCCCAGTTGAAATGTTTGGTACCAGTATTTTACATTGAATAATTGGAATAAATTTTTTTAAAGATCATAGAAATGAAATACCTCCAGTAGCTTCAGTTTGAGCAATCTCTTTGTTTGTTGTAACAATCTGTGTAGTTTTAAAAAGTTCATGATGTTTTATATGTGTTAACCCATTCATGACAGAGGTCCACATTTTGTGGTTTGGCCTAATATCTTTTGATGCAAAGCAATAAAAATCATACCAAATACATGAGCAGAAAGAGCAAAAAATTCTACACAAACTGGGCCCATTTTGGTTGCATTAATATTCATTGTTTGATGCTGAAAATTTTTAAAAGGAAAATAAGCAATAAAATCCTTGAATTGGCAATGTGATAGAAGGTTTAAAATCACCTTTTCCCCCTGCAAATTGGCAACTTTTGACTTCTCATCATAATTTCTGTCAATTTATATTCATTTCAGATACATTATTTTTCAATAAGAAAAATGTAGCAATAAAATAAAAATGTTGGTGTTGCCAATTTGAAGAATAAAAGCTGATCAAATTAGGCTTAAAATAATTCCTGTCACGAATGGGTTAATATCTCAAATTAAAATTGCTAAACATGCTCTAAGTAAAATATAAGAATAGAAATATCAGAAGTATTTATCACAAAGTGGAGGAAGTTTGTTTTTTAAAAAAGGTATTAGTGTATGGAAGGTGCATATAACCTAACACTTCTCTCATTGTTTCTGTCCATAATCCTGCAGAAAAGACAGGAAGATGGCACTCCTGCAGATGGGCTCTGTAGAAGAAGCAATCCATGCTCTCATTGTAAGTCATTATTTGGGGTGCCACAAGATATAGTTGTTGGTCCAGTGCTTTTAATTATTTTAGAGATCAAGATTTGATGAATAGCATACAGCCTGTTTACCCCTTACAACAGTCGACATTGTATGAATAATGGGTTATATGGATAGTGGACATTGACCCACTGGTATCTGGTTTTCCATAAGATACAATTGTTGGTTATGTGCACTTAATTCTTTAAAGAGACAAAGACTTTAGTTTTTGCCTGCCTTCAAACTGTCACCCTGAAGTTACGCTGTCATAATACAGCATTATTTGGCCTTAGATTATGATAGGTAATCATGTCATTCAATAAACAATGAATGTAACACTCGGACATCAAGTGATTGTTATTTGGACCACCCAATTACGGGCCATCATCAGTTAGGTGATGAAAACTTGGGGAGAATGTAGATGTGCCAAGGTTAGTAAATTGTGCCTGGTATAGATTTTGATATACTGCAAAATGAGAGACTAGAATCACAAATTGATGGTCCGATGTTTTGAAAATTACAAAATTTCATATTGTGGTAATATTTATCAATACTTGTATTTCTGAGCATAGAATTTTTTTCAGATTTTGCAGCAGGCAAGATTCACAATAGTTTGTTAAAATAATTTTTAAAATTGTTATTAATAGGCGCTCTGTTGGATGAGTGAGCTCATACTGCCTGTCATAGTTGCTCAATAGAATTTGATCTCTGGCATCTTTTCTTTATTGAAAATGAATACAGGCAATGCACAACTACCAGCTGGCTGAGTCAAATCATCTCCGTGTGTCGTTCTCCAAAGCGCAGATGTAGGTGTGACCATTTTCATCAAGTGCATCCTCACATGGACCAGTACCAAACCAAGCAATGTAACAGTGAGATCTACATTTCTGAGAAGAATTAGGAAGGGGAGAAAAACCAAACAAACAACTTAATGACTGATATTCAACAGAAAGCAACAGGAGAAAGATTAAAAGCATATCCGAATCACCCTTTGTGCCATTTAAATATGGAATCATGCAATGCAAAACCATATGAAAATAATGATAATGATATAAAGTTGGTAATATGGTCTGTGGGGACCAACAGGACTCTGTGATAGAATTCTAGTCTGATTTTACTATTTTTCGAGAATTGGCAATATTGGACGGATTTGATTTAATGGTGTTTTCAAGGTTAAAATAAGGAAAGAAATGTGGATTATTGATGAGAAATTTCCTGTATCTGGACAGGGTTTTATATGGTAGCTTTCATGGGATAAACCATTTCCTTCTTCCTTTTGTTTGTGACTTTTCCTTTCCTTCCCTTCTCTCACCTGTTTCTTGGTGTTATGCCTGTGACATCTCTGATCTCAATTTGTACAAGGTTTCTATGAAATGCTTGTACTTTTCAAAACTTTGCACCGAAGCAGAAAGTGCTTGCGGTGGAACCAAATGATCCTCTTCTCTATTTCTCTCCCTTCTTTATCCCACGTTGGCTTGATATATCATTGTGTACCATGTAAATAAATCTAAGAATGAGAGAGAGAGAGATATATTGCATTTGTATCTGTTATACAACTGCAATTTGTTATTTTGAATGAATTTTTGAAGACTTTTTGATTGCATGTCTTTTTTTCTGTGAACATTTTTTGGTGTCAGACGAATTATATTCTTCGCTGTATTGTGGTGTGGTGTAAATTTCATTGATTTTTTCTTGCATTTTTTTTTCTCTCTCTCTATTTTTTCGTTAATAGATTAGACTTTTTTTCCACAAACAAATGTCACAATTTTTTTTGAGATATCCTCTTTGGGGAAAAATTCATGTCAATAAATCATGTATCATTTTATTGGAAATTATTCAACTTTATTAATCACCTTGGTTAAGCTCAGAAACCTCTTTCTGCTGCTTTTGATTCTCTTCTGGCTTGCTCCAAGAGCAAATTTCTCTTCTCCTTTTTCGTGATGAAAAATAAAAGGAAGTCAAGATCCTGCTCTCAGGGTCTTCATGATTTAATATTTTCTGTCTTTAGTAATAATCGTTGTAGATATTAATTAGCCTGTTTTAATTTTGTTCTTTGCTGTGAGATAATTTGCTAGAATAATTCTGCAACTAATACTATGAAAAGAGTCACAATTTCACATTACTCTGCATTCTTTTGTCAGAGAATATAATATAGGATTTCTCTTTATTTGTGAGTAACTGACGAAAAAAAAAATCAACATTCCACATGTGTTGCACTTCTTAATAGTTACTTTTTGGTGTGTTGAAGTTCAGTGACTAGATTTTTTTTTTCAAGGAAAGTCTGGTAATATCAAAGCTGGTATTTGAAGCAATACTGTGTCTCTGACATTTATTGCTACTCTTGATCAAGATATTATCTTCACACTTTCTTAACTTCTGTATCTAGTATTTTTACATTTTCAAACTTATAAACTATATACTTCTCATGATCTAAGAGATACTATTAGTGCACCTTTGCTTATGAGCCAGTTGAGCTGTTTCACAGAATTTGTCCAAATTAGCATTATGTCTGAACACAAAAGAGACAATCAGTTTCATGGTAAAAGGAAGTCAAAAGAAATTTGTAATTTGTATCATGTACTTTCTTGGTCTGTGTCTTAAAGGATATATGTGCAAAGTTCTGAAAACGAGGCTTGGTTCCAGTCACTGCTGTTATAGGTATCTTTTGATAATTTCCTGATGTTCAGGCTCTGCATAATCTGTGGATTGATATGTATTTGTAGCAACAGACAATACTGTGTACATCTTATCTAATTTTTTATTCTTATCCAATGTATGCTAAGGCTGTGTATCATCTTTTAAAGCAAATAATGACTACTTGTGTATATTCAGAGGAAAATTTCTTGTACATGTCATTTTGTTTAGGTTAGCCTTTTTTCTCCTAGTTGATCTGCTGTGGTGTATCGTATAAAGAGATAAGCGAAAGGAAACTTTGCTCAAATGATTTACTTTGAATTCTGTGTATTTCTCCAATTGATAGGTCTTTTATATTTTATCTGTGCGTTCATACACTGCATGAGACATGATAGCTTGTTTTTGCTCTAACACATTTAATTTGGGAGTTGAAATAACAATCGCGGGAAACTGAGCTCTTTTATTTCAGTTTTGAGTGTTTGAAGTTAGGCGACTGATTTTTAATGTGCCTTAAAAACTGGGTGACACACCAATACCTTAAACTAAGTCTCTCAAAGACAATTTTCTTGTGAAGAAGCCTCACAAAGCTAAAGATGCGATGAAATAAATTTCAACTCCCAATATTCAAGGGATATTTACACTTCAAAGATGGATTCAAATATGTTTTCAAACAGTGTGTAGAATTTTGGAGAGTCTTTTACCTAAATATATCTCTCTTTTCAAATCATGCAAATTTTTCACTTGACATGAGGGAGAATAAGTTGGATATTTATGTCCCTTTGTTATCTGTTTCAAAATTTATGCTGCTCTCATCTTTATACGTATCTTGTAAGAGATAAATACGATGAGATCTACATGAAAGAATGCGGTAGAGAGCACGCTAAGAATCTAAGGGAAAATGCTGAAAACTTTTTTTTCTGATTTATCAATCTTGTATATGTAGTGTATTGGCAAGTTTCATCATATTATTCTATGTCTTTAATCTTTGTGGTATTCATGAATGTGGCTTTGTAAAATTTGACACAAGATAATATTGTAGCTATCAAGTTATCGTAGGTGTTTAGAACGTACGTTTGGCTAGGTTAAGAAGTTTACTACACAAAGAAGTGGTTTTTAGGGGTATGTATTGCTGTTTTTTCTCTTTTAATCTTCTCTGTTTTCTTGTAAAGGCTGTGAGAGTTTTTTTCTTCCTCTTACTTTATACAAATTCCCTTGGCTTTGCCCGTTTTTTTTTTTATGGCAGTGCCTGTCATCTGCGCACTGCACATTTAGCAGCATCGTTTGCGTGTTTTCAGTGCATACTTTTTTGAGGCTTTGCTTTACCATAAATGAGGTTAACACTTTTAACTCATGAATCTACATCCAGCTGCATGAGTTTTGTTTTTCTTTTGTTCCTTAATCAACCGTTTTCCCCCCCAACTGCCGAGTGTTTCAACAAACTATTAACACGCACTCCAGTTTTTCTGCTTCCCGTTGTTTTTCAACTTGTATATATATCTGTATCCCTTATTCACATTTTATGTTTGGTAGCAATTTCACCCATTTTTTTCTTCATAAATGTTTGATTTGAGATTCCTTACTGTTTCGCAGTGATGACATTGTTGTACAATTCATTCATCTGTATCGCTCCGCCCTCTCTATCTCTTCACTCAATCGATTGAGCACACCTAGCGTTTCAAGGCCTGTACCCTTGTTCTTCTCTCTTCACAAGGCAACTATTGTTCAGGCTTCACTTCATTATGTCGCTATTTTACACTCTCAGTTTTAAAACCAGTTGATCGTCTCAAAATCTGAACCCTTTGTACCGCATGTGAGCTTCTGAGAATGGGCTCCTAGCCATCACAGGGTCAGATTCAGAGATGGTCGTTCCAGAGCATTTTGTACTTGGAAGGTTGTTTGTATGGAGAAAGTGTTGCCAGGACATCTAATTCTAGAATCATTTCAAAAATTTCATTTTGGGGCATAAGGTACTGCTTGTATTGTTAACAATTGGATACAAAATCATTTGGTCACAGAAGAACTTGTTATTTTGGGTCCATTTCACATTTTAAAGCCACATGAGAGTTATTTCATGATCCAAAATGTGGTTGACTCTGAACTCTGTATAACCATCACAAGTTCTATTACAATTCTTTTGCTCCAGCTGTCATATGATATATGTATGTGAGCTTATCTGCCTCTGTATTTGACCAGTTATTGGTTCTAATATTGTCCTGGCAACGCTTTCATGGAATATGTTCTGATTTGTTTTGTTGCTTATCATTCACCTCCCACGGCCAATAGTCTCATAGCCACTCTTGTATCCCGCCATATTTTATTGAGTTATTTTTCCTCTCTCTCCTTCAAGAATTTATCCTTTGTTAATTTTTTCTCTCTTTTCTCCTTTTTTCTGCTAATAAACTCTCAAGACTGTGCGAAAAATCTCCTCTCGTGTTCTCTTTTCTTCTCTTTGACTCTTACTACCGCTACTACCACTACTATTACTACTACTACTACAATCACGTATTCTCTGACAACACACACGAAAATTCAAAACTATGTATTCTATTTCTGGTCTGTATTCTTTACTTTTCTCCTTGCAACATATGTTTGTGTATTATCTCAAGTGTGAGGCTGTGAATTTTTAACTTATCTTCTCTAGTCAGGTTTTTTTTTTCCTTTTATTTTCTTCAAAAATAACATTTTGTTGCAACTTGCTAGATGATTTTTTTTTTCTTGACTTAACCAACTAAGTGCATCTTCTCAGCTTTTTTTTAATTTAGTAGTTGTGATAGAACTAGCATGTCTCTTCCTGTGGGAGACCTTAATTTTGTGTGGTGTACCTAGATCTTAAAAAAGAAAGAATTTGTTTGTACGTGATTAATTTATTGATATTATATATATACTCAAATCCCAGCCCGACATCGTCTTTCATAATACACTGGCCTCTGACCTTTGACATTTGACCTTGCACCGGAGGCCAGTCACGAGCACACATGATGGGTCGTTTACGACTTGAAGACATTCCTTTGACAATAAATCTTTGAATTCCTCTTCTTTTTTAAAACCAAAGTTGTTTTTTATCACAGAAGATTTAGAAAAGACTGTTTTTATACACTGCGAAATTCGCACCCCTTGGATAATTTGAATTATTAGCTAGCATCGCTATACATTTCATGCATTTTAAAAAAGTGGATTTGGACATTTTATTTTTTTCAAGAGGCAATCATTGTACAGACATTATTATGAAAACATTTGTTTTCTCCTTTTTGGGTATTTAATACCAGGCCTTAATACATCTTCAGTTCTCCCACAATCTTAGTGAATAGTGTAATATTCTAAAACTGAAAGAAGAGATGAAATTACCTTGAGATAATACCTTGGGATTAAGTTACGCTTAATTCCAGGGGATCAAACATATCTTGAATTGTAGTCCTGATCAACGGATAGATCAGTTACAGATCCATCGTTTATCAAAAGAGGCTCATTTTGCTCGATGATGCGACATTGACAACTTAGTTGCCTGAAATAACCAGGGATTTTTTTCAAGTGTGTTGTAAAAAAAAAATTATGAAAGAAGTGAGAAAAGCTAAAAAATTGAAGAGATTGGATATATTAACGTGTGATTTTCATGGTAAATTAAAAACACTTGTTTTATACAAGAGGCTGACGGACAAGAGAGATGTGCTAATATTTGTTTCAATGGACATTTGCATGTCTATTTTTGTCCCCTTTTAATTATTTGGTTCAAAGATATGTTGCATGGTTTTGAGAGAGTTGTCTTGATTTGAATGTGTGAAGTTAACATGTATGTTACTGAGAAAGATAGATTGATAGAGAGAGAGAGAGAGAGAGAGAGGGAAACATGAAAAAAAAAGAAAAAGAGAAGACACCATGATGGTTTCACTTTATATTGACTTCATGATTTTTTTTTTTTAATCAAGGACTTGTGTAGGGTTGTTCATGAATATGAAAAGGAGTATATATATTGTTTTTTTTAAAGCACAAAATTTCATGACAAAAAGGTATATTTTTTATGTTTACGAATGTGTACAAGAAGAAGAGTTATAGCTTGTGGAAGATGTTTTTTTGAGAGTATGCAAAGTTTTATTCTGCTAACAACCAGGGGGGGTGTTTCATAAAGCTGTTCGTAAAGTTACGCATGACTTTACGAAGAACTTGAATATGAAGTGCCAAATGGGATGCATAAAATTTTTATTGCCATTTCAACAAAGTGTGACTGCATTCCCCATAATCTCAGTTCAATTGTGGCAAAAAAATATACTTCACAATAAAGATGTTTGTAAATAATAGTAATGTTAATCTACGTTGGCATATTTCACCTTTAGCTGATGCGCTTTATAATAACTGAGAATCCCACTTGGCTTGCCATATTCAAGTCGTTCGTAAAGTCATGCGTAACTTTTGGAACAGCTTTATGAATCATCCCCTGGTGTTGTATGAGAGGGGGTGTGAGATTATGTGCCTCAATGATATGAAACTCTTTAGGTAAAAGTGTGAAAGCAGAATCACATGCTACATATATGTTACAAGCATAAATCACTAAGGTCAAACTCTGCATTAGTATAAAATCAAAGAAGTATAACACCCTTGTTTTTTCTGTAAATTGTGAAGTCAAATTTATTCAGTTCACATAAGAATTTAGGTTTAGACATCCAAATAAAATCACAATATTAATTTTGGTGCTTTGTTGAAAAAATTAAAACAAGAAGGTCGTCAGTAGGGTTTTGAATGTAAGTGCCCTTCTTATTTCAAAATTATTGCTTATACTCAAATTACAAAATGTGTAAACCCAGAAAACTGCTTGATGTTCATTCTGAACAGAAATGAATTTTAAATGATAAAGTAGATATTGACCCAATCTGAAGAAAATTTACTAAAATATAAATTGTCTTACATATTCATAACTCCCTCTCAAATAAGTTCTTCCTTCAAATAAAAACTGAAATATTTTACCGTGATACAGATCATTATGGGGGCAGTCCCCTTTGAATAAATCAAGGATGCCAGTTTGGAGGGGGCTGTTTCCAATTTTCATGAATTTTGCCCCAATATGCGCATGTTTTATACGAGGGTATCATGTTAGCTGAATAGATCAAAAATGAAATGTGAGAAAACGTGTAAACAGGCCTGAGTGATTCCTTTTTGTTGTTGTTGGCAACATACTGAATAAAGCCTTTGCTATTTTTGTCAAAAATTTGTTTTTCCAATTTTCACAGGATTACACTAATATCCTGTTTGGATGTGCAATCACATGTTTTACCTGCAATGATGAAAAAAAGGCCAACTGAAAATGTTCATTATATTTGTCCAAAATTACTGAACTATCCCTTATGTAATTTTCTTAAAACATGATGCTTTTCCAATTTTCATGAATTTTGAAATATACGTGAATTGAGAACAAAAAAAGAAGAAGAAAGAAATGAAAGGGAGAGAGAGAGAAAAAAGAGAGAGAGAAGAAGAAGAAACAGAGAGAGGGAAACAGAGAGAGAGAGAGAGGGAAACAGAGAGAAACAGGGGAGGGGAAATTGGCGTAGAATTACAGAATAGACACATTCATGCATACTTCTTCTACAAAAGTTGCTCTAATGAGCTTGCCAGAGAAATACTAATGTATGCAAAGTGGATTCCATCCACAGAGATGCAAATAAGCTTAGCAGGTGAATTGAATAGTTCGTAACAATGGGAGAAACATTCATCCTTTGAATTTAATAGGAAAAGGGGCTGTGCGGTATTATATGAGAGGAGGTACATTGCAGGTTATGTTCACGCGGTAGTGTGGATTTTCTAAAGTGTCGATGTTTTTCTATTGTTAAGATTGGTTATGAAAGAAAAACCTCTGATAAACTGGTTTGGCGTCAAGCAAGCTTGGGCAAGGCGTGGCACATTCTAGCGCCCGCCATTTTATTTGAAAGTGATGTTGGCCTGGTTGCATGCAAAATTCCGGTGGTCTTGGCTCGCCTGGGCCGGGGTTACCAGAGGACAACGCCTAAAAGATGTTGGAGCTGGCAGCCGACCGTTTCTTGAAGCCAACATGGAGTCTTTCCACGAAAATTGTAAGTGATATTTTGATTGTTTTTAAGCAGTTTTTAACGTAAGATAACTGTCTAAACTCGAGTTTTAGGGCCTATATTGTCTGCAAGAATCTTCAAGATTGAAGAAACTAGAAAGGCAGAGTAAACAGAAGAAGAAGAAGAAGAGGTATATGCACCTTGCTTGAATGATAAACGTTGTTCTGATGGGTTACAGTTTGTTATTCCAAAGCCAAAGGTTCGTTATTCCGAAGGTTTGTTAATTACGAAGGTTGGTTATTTCGAAGGTTATCATTAGTCCGAAAACCAAAATTAAAGGTTCGTTAGTTTGTTAGTTCTTTTTGGAATAACGAACCTTATTCCATTTTCGGACTATCGAACCTTAGGAATAACGAACCTTATTTCATTTTCGGATTAACAAACCTGCGGAATAAAGAACCTTATTTCATTTTCGGTTTAACAAATCTTCGGAATAACGAACCTTATTTCATTTTCAGACTAATGAACCTTCGGAATAACGAACCTTCGGAATAAATGCCACATAGGCCTATGTTTGGATTAATGAACCATTTTTCATTTTCGGACTAACGAACATCTAGGTATATGCAATTTGCGTGTTTCGAATAACGAATCTTTGGCATGACGAACCTTCGGAATAACGAACATCAACAGTTCTGATGGTGGAAGACATGCTCATGGCAGAACTTACATTTGAACTTTGAAGGTTGTTTCAGTATTTAAAAAAGACAGTTGTGTTACAAGACAATAACCAAGTGCTAATATTCCCTGGGATTTTTTTTTTTTTACTACATTATCTTGACGGACAAGTCCATGTATCATTTTTGTAGATGTATACCAGGTCCAGTGCATTAATTAGTTCACAAACTGGTCTAAGAGTCCCAAGTTTATCTGCAGTCCCATTGAACAAGATTATGTTGATTTTGATTTATGCTCTTGTAGCATTATTCTTCAATGAGTGTCTGAACCCGGTGTTGTCAGTCTGTAATTTTGAAATTTTGCTTAAAAAGGAGTCTTTTCTTTTGAGCATGTTCGCTAACATAAATCTTTGCAATTTTGAAAAAAAAGGTTTTCATGAGCTTGTACTCAAAATTGAAAAAAAAAGGGTGTTTTGGAGCTTGTAGACCTCTACTCGAAATTGAAAAAAGCGGTGTTTTTTTCTGATCCTTGTTTGCAATTTTCTGTTTTTGACTCAGACGTGAATTGAATTTGAAAGAGGTGGTTTAGTAAAAGTGTAATTGGAATGCGAAAAATAGTGGTGTTGTTTAAACTTTAAAGGCTAATTTGTACCTAAGGCTAATTCTGGGTTACCGAACGATCATGGTTACACCTTTGAATATAGAGTGACAACACCGGGGGCTCTAGGTCCGCTTATATCAAGAGCTTAAATTTTTGACAGATTACTTTACTTACTAATACTTACTTACTTACTGCCATTATGCCTCCTGGCATGTAGGGCAGCAACGAAGGATCTCCACTCTTGGCCATTTTGGGCTGTCTTCTGGACACTCCCCCAGGTCAATTTCATTCCCTTCATCTCTTCTTCCACAGTGCGACGCCAGGTAGTTTTAGGTCGCCCTCTCTTTCTCCTTCCTTCTGGTGTCCAGTGCAGGGCTACTCTTGGAATGCTATTAGGCTCCCTTCTAAGGACATGCCCTATCCAGTTTCAACACCGCTTCATTATGATCTGGTCCATACTCTCTACCCTACATCTATACATTGTTCGTACATTCCAAAATCCTATCTTAGTTTTACATTTGGCATTCAGCACTTCCACCTTCCTGCTGGTGGCTTCCAATTGGCTTTCACCATTGGCATTCATCCTAGCATCTCGTGATTGCCCTGGAAGTCCATCATACCTGTCAGTGTTGATTCCTTCTGTTGCTGTTTCCGTAACATAAGCTTATGTTATGACAGCTTACATCACCTGTAGAAATATTTGTCTGACACGAGTTGTAAGGGATGAGCTATTAACCATTGATAATTATCTTAAATACATTTCATGTTTCACTTTTTAAAGAGGAACCTAAACAATAAATCAGGTAATGCCCATCCGTGTCACTCAAGATAGAGTGACAACACTGGATGTCTGAACTATATGAACTGGGCTTTGAAAATTTTTAGTGATGAAATTCAAATTTATGACTAGGAATTAAAAGAAACCCTGGAGACAAGTTAATTTTAACTGAAAAGGGGATATCATAGAGGAAACAAGTAAAAGAAAGTTCCATCAATATCGGTTATAAATGCAGAAAGTTAATATGAAAGTTCAGAAAGTTTCTTCATGTTTTGTAGACAAAATATCAGATTTTCCTCATTGCAAGGTAATGCAGGAATGCAGGATTTTTTTTTTTGTTTTGTTCCGGGGGGGGGGGGGGGGGGCACTCAGTATATAATGCGTGGTGGGTATGTGCCGCGGAGAAGACCCCCATTTTTACACTCAAATTTCCGTTCCAAAGCATAGCATTTTTATCTGATTGAGAAAAAGAACAAAAAAAGCCGTTCCAAAGCATAGCATTTTCTTTTTATGGAGAAAAAAGAAGAAAGAAATCCGTTCCAAAGCTTCGCATGTTTTTCGTTACGCCGTTCCGGCCGCATTGATCCGCTACAATGAGCTGCATTTTTGGTGAAAAGCGGCCCGCAGAGCGCTGTCCGACCATTGCCTCTGCGCGAGCGCACCCGGCGCCCATGCCGCCGGGCTAGCTGCATGCACGTATGCCCGTTCCATAGGGATACATACGCACTCACACACAGGCGAACTGTTCCAAAGACCCCCGTTTTCACAAACATTTGTAGTTCCCAAGCCCGTTCCGAAGACCCTCCTTTTCACAATAAGCCCGTTCCAAAGCCCCCGTTTTTTGTCTCGCCCGCGGCACATACCTACCACTTTTGGGGTCGAGTACCCCCCCCCCCCCCCCCCCCCCGGGGTTTTGTTATTCATAAATCAGAAGATCAGTGCATATAGAAAAGTACTGGTCTTCTTAAAGGAGAAACTTAAGTCTTGAGGTGAATCCCCTTTTATTTTCTTCCCTGTTCCCACCTCCCCATCTATCTTCCTCTAAATTTGGGGGTTTTTTTTCTTTCTTGGGGATTATATGTGGCATTTTGTGTGTGGGGGGGGGGATTGTGGAACAGCTCTGCTCTACTTCTGCTACTTCTTTTTTCTGTTTTTCAATATATTTTTTTTTTATTAAAGATTTCATTCAATAGGAATCATTACATTAAATTCATTTTTTTTCCATATTTTTTTTTCCATTTTTTTTTTCATTTTACAAAATTCATCTCTCCCTCCTCACACACTTTCTTACACACACACACACACACACCCCCACACACTCTCTCTTCCCAGTTATCTTTTCCTTTCACTTTTTTGTTTTTCCATATTTTTCATTCAAGATTTCATTCAAAATAAATCCTTACATATATTAAATCAATATAAACCCTTACAAATCTTCATTTTATTTTCATAACATAATTTCATAAATTAATGCAAGAACTGAGTAGTATTATGCTGGTAAAAGGCTAGTAGATGATGAGATGATGATGCTACAACAAAAAATCTTTTTAATCATATTTTAACAAATTTTTATATGTATCATGCAATTTTAACTGTTTTTATAATGAGATGTTATTTTTTTTAGTATACTTATATTTCATTTCATGACATGTTTATGTACAATATTTGAATGTTTTTAAAATTGTAAAATCATGTGCAAATCTTGATTCTTTTTAATGAACCAACATTGAATTGAATTCACAGATCAATGAGCAGAGAAGAAAAAATGGAATGAAATCACTATATAAAAAAAAACATACATAATCCCAAAACCCTATCACATGCCCCCTTGCCTAGCCTGGAAAGGCTCCTTAGAGAAAAAAAAAAGAAAAAAAAATTTCTAAAAACCCCTAGAAGATCACTTTTCCAGGGGCTGATGTAACTGAGGAGCTTCTAACTATGGCTACTCTACATTTACAAACTTCTGCAGTGCATGTTTTAAGAAATTAATGAGTATAATCTCTAAAAATGAAGGAAAAACTGTGAGAGAGTGGTAAAAAACTGACCAATGTTCACGTTGTTTTAATTAATTGCCGTCCTTTTTAATGCAGATCAAAATTGTGAGTGAAGTGGGATTGACAGAGGAAGCAGTCACAGTGGAAAAGGATGATTCCTTTTGTTTACCAGAATGCGAAGAAACCAGCAGATCCTCAGTGTTCATTTGTGCCAAAGTAATGAACAGCCATCCATAGGCGACATGCCAGAACCCAACATGTTCTACAGAAGAGTATTCCATCTCAGCTGCTTGGGGATAAAACAAATGCCAGGTAAACATAAACTAAGACTGTAATAAGGGAACTACCATGCGTCCCAAAAAAAACTTTACACTTTTGAAATGGCTGCCAAATGAAAAATGTATGATTCTGCGGAGAAGGTTTATATGTATGGATAGCTCATGGATCCAACTTTCACATGAGACCAAGAAGGCCGAAAATTATTAATGCTTGGGTGAGCACTGCTCACTTTTGTAAAGTGTATGAAAATTAGATTGCGCAGGAATTGCGCCTTCCAATTGTGAGAGGTGAGTCGTTTAGAGCTTAGAAAATTGAGGGGGATATGATGAATTCATGATCAATTGCAATCAGTTTGGGTTTGCTGATTGAATGTTATGGTTTATTAGATCAAAATTTTATGCATGAGTGAACAGGAATGGCATTGATTATTGGAGCATTGTACTACTTTCCCTGGTTTGTTCATGGGAGTCAGGATTGGGTGATGGTACATGGTGCAGGGGAGATGAGATGTACCGTAAGGTAGGACATTGTTGGGTGGGTGGGATAAGGGTCAAGAGGACATTGTATGCCCCTCTCCCCCCCCCTCCCTCTCTCTCCCTAATTTTCATACCCTTTACAAAAGTGAGCAGCGCTCACCCAAGCATGAATTATTTTCGGTCTTTTTTGTCTCATGTGAAAGTTGGGTCCATGAGCTATCCATACATATAAACCTTTCCCGCCAGAATCATATATTTTTTATTTCGCAGCCATTTAAAAAAAAAAAAAAAAATTCTGCAGTTCTATAGTGTTTCTTCTATCAAGTAAGAAATATCTACAATATTTCACTTATAACTGTTAAAGACCATAAAAACTGTAGTGGGTGGTTGTGACTTTTCCGGAAGTATTTTGTATTATGTAAGAACAGCAAAATACATGTAGGTAAATTTTTTGTTGTGTTGTGTTTTCTTTCTGAAACATGCAGACTGAAGTTCACAGTTGCACTAAATTGCATGAACATTCCACACATCAGCATGAACACGTACAGTATGAGCCTACACCAGGCTCCACTTTGTTAACCCTAACTGAACTGTTGGGGGGGGGGTGTGTGTGGAGGCAAGGAGTCCTAAAAATAATGGTAATCTCAAATTCATTAGATTCAAATTCCTCCCAATTCTCCATGAACTTCTCATCTAAAGTCATGGTCGGAATTCTTTGCCAAATATGTTTCAATCTATTCTAGACTGGCTCCCTAAATTACCCCCTCCTTATTGACTACATGCACAGGTCCCCAGTGGAAGTGCCCAGTTTGCCCCCTACACTCCAGAAGCCCGCAAAGATGCGATGTTATTGCAATATTCCCTGTGCCTCATTTGGGAAGGACTTCAAGACCTACGGTCCGAGGAAGGCAGTCTGATGTGAGCATTGTGGGTAGCTGGCCACACCAACTACATAGACCTATTAATCGGTCGTCGCTTCACTGATCAGTAAGTTTATAGATGAAATTCCTTTACAGTCCTGCAAACAGTATAGGCCATGGGCACTGCATAGCTTTCATGACTTTTCCCTGATGGTGGAGTTTAATGGCACTTTATAATGAAATGCAAGTTTTTGAAGTATTCATTTTCATGGTCATCTTATCCTCACAATTATCAAGCTGGATGTGAAAAATGAAATATTGCTAACATCAGTAAGGTTCTTTAATCCATAAATGCATGGCTCTGTGGCATGAAAGCCTATGTCAGGATTAATGATACCTTGTGACACTTCTGAGCCCCATTTCATAAAACTTATTATCAATAACAAGTTGCAATAACTTTTAAAAGCTACTGAAATCCTTGCATCTGATAGGTCAAGAGCAAATTTGTCATAGAAATGTGGCAGTTGTTGATGATAACAAGTTTTATAAAACAGGGGCCAAGGTCTACCTATAAATATAAATATGCCTTAAAATAGGTCAAGAAACTAACTACTACAATACTGTACCTAAAATATGTACAGATCACCAGGAAAAGGAATACAATTCTCAATAGATACATGACTCATTTGGAAAACATGAATTTTTCACCAGTATTGCGTACATGAGTTGTACAGAGGGTTTTTTTTTTCAATTACATTCATAATTCAATTCAGTTCATGTTGAAATAAATCAAACTAACTGAAATACTGAAGATTGTGTATGAAATGGAAGGATATTGTCTCTCACAAAAAGTAAGAAAGAAGCCATACTCATTGAAGTATTACACCTTAACACTAACAGAAAGGGAGAAAATCAGAATAAGTGAGTGTAATGGGTCACAACCATTTATGAACAAATGATCACAGACCAATCCAGTGCTATTTTCTGAGAATTCATTAGATTTTATGAGAAATTACCTCAACTTTATGTGCACACTAGACCCACTGCCAACACATAGAACCCTGGTCCTACTTTCTATTTCATTTTCTTTCCATGCACTTGCAAGGTCTGGAAGGCTGAGCAAATTATGAGAGAATCCGACATGACCTTATGTGGAATTGAACCGCAAATCTGCAAGGAGGAAGAGGAAAATGGCTCGGAATGGACAGGGTGTGCAAAATAATAAAGGTACAGTATATGTATATGTTTAGGCAATGTTATGCATGTATGTCTTTCCTCGCTACACGAATGAATCCCCTGAATATGCATCAGTACGAAAAGCTGAGAAGTAGTAGAATATTCCACTGATGTATTATGCAGTATACAGGGTGTCCCAAAAAAGCAGAATGGCCGATTTTCACTCTTTGCCTATATATATATATGTTTTTAATTTCATTTTAAATCACTGGGTAAAGAATCCTCTATTGAAGGGAATGATACCAAGATCATTAAATTTCAGTGATCTTGATATCATACTCTTAGATAGCAGATGCTTTACCCAGTGATGTAAAAATACATATACTCTTTGAAGGTAAAGTACCTGAAAATCTGCCATTCTGCTTTTTTTAGGACATCCAGTAAAACATGTAATCAAGGTTGACTTCCCCTTTAAGAAATATGTTCTGGGGGCTAGGGAATCAACATTACATAGTAGAAATAACTATCCTTTTGAAATTTGATGCAGTGTGCTGGGATGAGAGAGAGAGAGAGAGAGAAAAAAAAAAGAGAATAATACTCCTAGCATAGCACTTACCATGTAGAGTTTAATTATGCTTTTGGCTCTTCAAGGTGTCCTCCTACGAAGCATTGAGTACAGATAAAAAAACTTGACCAAAGCAGGTGCACTTGGAGGCCCTGAGGAAGACCCGTGACCCCCACCACCCCCCCCCCCCAAACTCTTGAAGGGAGGAGATGTTGATATAGCAGGGCAGCTCTGGCAGAAGCCCCCCAACCAACACCAGTGACAGGTTGAGCATTGCATTGTACTCATGCGATCAAGATCTAGAAAGTAAGTTTTCATTTCTACTTATTATTTTTTTTAATCATTATTGAATTGCCCAGCCCAGTAGTCAATAAGCTATTTGTACTAATTGTGTATTAATGTTAATGATAACACTCCTAATGGTGTGGAAATGCACTCTTTGGAGTCCACTCTTTTTATGGATTACATACATATGGGGTTGAATCCACTTCTCCATAGTGAAATTCACTCATTGCAATGGTTTGAATTGAACTCCTGTTTTTTTTTTGTTTTTTTTTGTGGAATAACTTTATTTTGTGTACCTTTGGATT
The DNA here is from genome assembly GCA_029962745.1 of Echinometra lucunter. Taxonomy (NCBI): domain Eukaryota; kingdom Metazoa; phylum Echinodermata; class Echinoidea; order Camarodonta; family Echinometridae; genus Echinometra; species Echinometra lucunter. The sequence goes on from CM057157.1 coordinate 22,976,221, forward strand.
TCCATTGGAAAAAGTGATTCCTAATATGACTGCATGTATTTTAACTCTCCCCCCCCCCATTTTGCAATGAATTTTTGCAGTGAAAAATGACCATATTCTCATATTTTTGCCTTATGCTCCCTTTATATGCAGTACTTTTTCACCTAATAAAAATGCAATATGCCTCTTGCATGAATTCCGTGGAAACATCACCTTTTCTTCTGCTTTGTCCTTTTGGAAAATGCAGAGTCCCGTCTCTAATTGATGAAGGTAGCATATTTCAGTAAAACACACATATTCCCTTTCTTTACCCAAAGCTTTGATGATAACTGGACCATCTGCTCAAAGATCTTTTTTTTTTAATGAGGGCTTTACCCTTGCCCTCAGTAGAAGATACATGGAAAAAAAACTCATTGGGTTCTTAAATTATTCTCTTTCCTTCCTGACACATTTGCATAATTATTAGTCTACCTTTTCCACAAATTTCACTAATATCTAATACAAAACAGTTATAGGGCTTTTTTAATACCTTCGGATAGCCCAAGGTCTCTTATATTGCATAACTTTTGTGGAAGGGTGTAAAATTTAGTAAGAACTGATGTTTATTCTGGTTGATATTTTCATTTTCTAAAGGCTTCATGACAATTTTTGAGAAATACCCATTGCTTTGTCTTTTGACATGTATCTCCTTTTGAGTGAGCATTTTGAATACTTTATGTTTTGAAGTGTTAATTTTTGCTAAGTTTTGTCTTTTAAGTTAGCATACTTTGGATGTCACAAAAAAGTCATAAAAGTTCTTAACATTTGGTCATGCAAAAAGATCAAGCAAAGAGATCAAGCAATGAGACAACCAGTCTCTGTTTCATGTAACTATCATTTGTTGTTTGTCTTCTTTTTCCTTGTCTGCTTCTTTTTCTTCTTCTTTGTCTGCTTCTCATATAATGTTTTGCGTATCATTTTGCAAAATATTTGCAAAATAATGTTTATACTTACTATGAAATGTAAATACATTAGATTTATATTTTATGTTGAATGCATGTACATGCCCACATGCAGTTACACTGCATCTCTCATATTAGCACCAAGAGTGTGCAACATCATGGGTGTCAGTCCATTCTGTACTGTCCAAAAATTTTCCTGATAAGCCAAAAAAAAAGTCCTCAGCTTTTTGGGGAAACAATTTTTATGGGGGAAGGGATTCAGGGGAGGGACATGGCACTAGACAAGAAAAGAAAGGGGGAAAAAGGGGTCCTTGGCATAAAATTTTTGGAGGCATGTCCAAAAATTATTTGCTGACAAATTTTCTCAGGTGGTTCATATTTCTTGAATTCTGGGGGACATATCCTATTGGCTTATTCATTTTTTTTCAAAATAGGTTTTTTTTTTTTTTGAGGTTTTTTTGTCTCTCTCTCTTTTTTTTTTTATTGGGGGGGGGGGAAGATTGATCCCCTGTCCATCCCCCACCTTTTTGGCTGATTAACACCTATGATAGACATGACCATGACGAGGTACAAAGACATGTATCCGCTAATATCAACATTAATTAGTAGTAGAAGTAGTAGTAGTAGTAGTAGTAGTAGTAGTAGTAGTAGTAGTAGTAGTAGTAGTAGTAGTAGTAGTAGTAGTAGAAGTAGTAGTAGTAGTAGTAGTTGTAGTATTTTAAATTATTATTATCATCATTATCATTTTATCATCCTTCTAGATATTGAATGATTTCTCCAGGAGAAGACAGTGGTTTCCAAAGGATTCATCCATTTTTGCCATTTCTTCCAGTTTTCCCCAGTTCTTCATGATTCCAGGTTTCTTTGAGTTTCTGGTAAGTCATTGATATTCAGGCCATTCATACAATTTTCAATGTTATCTTAAGATTGTAATGCAATGACCTAAGAGGAAAATTAGAAAGTAAAGGAAAAAATAAATATTTCCCTTTCATAGATTTTATAAATTAAAAGGAAAAAATGGATTTGAAATCGTTCAGTCAGATAGGCAACTTGTTTGACTACATTTCATTCATTATTTATTGGATAATTAGATGATGTACTTACCTTATTGTGTCTTTTCTTTTCTTTTCATGATTTTGTGGGTTTTTTCTTGCATGTTCATAGGTAGGTGTACATGTAGATTATCTTTTGATCTTGGTTTGTAGATGCCTTGTAAATTACAGTGCCACATTTTAGTTTGGAAGTTATGTTACATAATCATTTTCTGTCCATGCTGTAATGATTTGATTTGTGAAGTTGTACCTTTATGTTTGTGTATATTTCAGTAAAAGAGGTAAAAAGTTAAATGGCTGTATGGAGTGAATATATGAACATTCTTATGTGTATTCATGTTGTATAGTTCTAAGAATATTATGCAGGCTCTTATTCAAATGATTTTTTCAAACATACACTAACCATGAAATCAATTTTAGTGAGAAATGAAATATTTGGAACTATAGCTGTATATGTTTGATTTGCTTATGTTACTAATTGAAAATTTAAAATGTTTGCAGTTATAATATCTTATTGTTTTATGTATGAAAGATCTTAATTTTGTTTTATAATTTTGTAAACTTGCTTTGGTTTTTCAATGAGATGTAAATGATTTAGCAAATAGGTAATATGTTTTTTATCAACTGAGATTGAATATGAAATGTAAATCTTATATATTAATGTGATGAAACCAAGTTTTCTTAACTTTAACAATATTTCCAGCCATTTCAAGGTATGTACTTGTATAGTCAAGCTGCAGAAAAAAAAATTGAAACAAGGATTCTGAATACCTTGTACTCGCATTTCATAATATTTAATGTAATATTTTGTCTTAGGAAGCTTCATTATAGCAACTCTTAATTTGTTATGTTTTATGGACCTTTCTTATTCAGAAATGTGATTGATGAAAGTAGATTGTTAAGTTGAGTTAAGGTTATTGAAGAACCAGTCTCTGTAGCCACTGATTATGGCATTTTTTTTCAACTTTAGTTGTGGATATATGTAAATATTTGTTTGCTTATAAATCATTTCAAATTTTTAGCTCTTGGTAAGAATGCAGGTAAAAGTTCCAGAAAAGTATCCGGTATGGGAGCATTTCCTGACAAAGTCGCACTTCACTCTATCCATTTCACAGGTAAGAATTGACCCCTTTGAATTAAAGGGCAAGTCCGGTCCAAGAATTAGCTGGTTTAAGTAGAAGCAGAAAGATGAGACAAATAAAAGAAAAACAAATGACCTACAATAATTAGGAAATTGACAAGACGGTTACAAATTTTAATGTCATGAAAAGCTGAAAATCTCTAAGATAAAATAGAAACCTGCTCCATCAGTATTCTCATTTTTGTCCAATAATGTCATTTTGCTCATTACTATGAGAAAATCATATTTTTTACCAAAAATTAAGAATAGGTATTAACCCATTCGTGGTTTGGACTAATAACTTTTGATGCAGAGCCCCAAATATCATACCAAATACATGAGCAGAAAGAGCAAAAAATTCTACACTTACTGTGCCCATTTTCATTGCATCAATATTTGTTGTTTGATGCTGAAATTTTTTAAAAGGAAAATAAGCATTAAAATCCTTAAATTGGCAAATGAAAATGTTAGAATTACCGTTTTCCCCTGCAAATTGGCAACTTTATGACTTCTCATACATTCTGTCAATATTTATTTCAGATACATGATGTTTTATAAGAAAAATGTAGCAATAAAAGAAAAATGTTGGTGTTGCCAATTTGAAGAATAAAAGCTGATCAAATTAGGCTTTAAATAATTCCTGTCACAAATGGGTTAATATAAATAATTCACATGGCAAGTTGTAAGGGAATGATATCATAAATGTGATGCTTATTACTTAGTTGCTACTATGTCCAGTGATTATGACAGATTTTCTATGTGTCTGCATGTTGATAAACCTTTCTGCATCTTTTAAAACTAACTTATTCTTGGATTGGACTTGATCTTTAAGTCAATACAAAAACGTTGTCAGCCTTGTTACAACTGATAAGTCACAATGAAGTGTTATGAGGTACTGTACTATTTTTTTTACTTTTCTGGCTCTGAAGTTAATGGGATAGGTTGATTTAGCTACCTAGAATTCAGTTTAAGAATACTTTATCTGTGAATTTTAAGTATTTTTTTATATAGATTAATTTTATTTTAAATGAACTATTTTAATTACCTCAGTGCAAAAATTGAAGTTTATTTAAATGAAAAGTATTCTATTATGTGCCATTGTGACATTACTAGTTGTAACAAGTCTTACCCTAGCTGTTGGGTTTACCCCAAGAGCCTCAAATACAGACCCCGAAGTTGAGTTGATTTCATTTCATCTACCCCATGCACCAAATCGATAAAATTCTGTTGGGATTGGTTCTAATTATTCCCATGAAAAACTCATGGACCAAATTTTGTTAGAAGGAAGAGATACTAGGTGTTAAAAAATGTATTTGACACTTAGAGCAAGTCTGTGACTGTTTACTTCAGTAATTAAATTCTAAACTCCTGTAACTTCTGTCAACCTTTTGTAATCTAGTGGCATTTATGATTTATTATGCCAAAAAGTGAGAGTCTATTTATAATTTGAGAAGATTAATTAAGAACATTTCCAGAACTTATTTAAAATAAATCTTTAATACTTCTTCCGAACCAGTTCAAACTTTAGAAGTGTCAAATGTTTTTTAAACACCTAGTATATTCTTGGTGTATACCAATGTAGAGTTTTCCATTGAGAAGGGATGTTAGCTGCTCCCCCCCCCCCCCCTGAAAAACCCACCAAAGCGCCCTTCAACCAAACTTGCTCAAAAGTGATTAATTTTATTCAGTTCAAATCAAACAAAATTTAATAATTGTACCAAATTGTGCATTATGTAAATTTGAAATGAATAGAATTAATCACTTTGAGCGGGTAACATTTAGTTGAAGGGGACTTTGATGGGATTTTTTTTATGGGGGGGGGGGGGGGCTGCTGTTACCCTTCTCAATGGAAAATTTTACCATGCACCCATAATTCTTCCTGATTGCAAAATTTGGTCTTTTTTTTGGGGGGGGGGATTTTTGGTGCATGGGGTAAAATCAACCCAATTTTGGGGTTTATATGGGGCTCTGTGGGGTAAATCTAATGGCTAGGGGTCAAGCTGACAACCTTTTCGCAAGAGGGGATGGGGAAATAAAATGTTGAAAATCTTGTAGCTTTCATAATGGTATATTCTATATACATATTATCATTACATCTAAGCTAAAATATTGTATATACAAAATCTCAATAAATAACACAGAATTCAATATATAATTTTCTCTTGTATTTTATTGCAGTTATATATATCCCCCCCCCCAGCCCCCAGCCCAAAATTTCTTTATAGGGTGCTTGATGCAATTAAAGCTGAAATTTTACCTTTTAGCCCCATTAGCCCTACAGAATTAGGAGCCTGACCCAAAATAGACATCCCACAAAGTTTGACCCCTTAAAGTTACACAAACCATCCTTATCATTGACCAAAAAAAAAAGGTTGCCATTGAAATTAGCCCCATAATCCCCCCAAATAGACCCCAAAATCAGGTTTTACCCCGTCTAAACCATGCACCAAAATTAGTCAATTCCCCTCCCCCAACAATATATATTTAAAGAAATATTTGATGAAATTTGTCCATGGAAAAAGCAATTGTGTACAAAACCTTATTAAGTCAATTTCATAAATCTGAATAAGAATTTTGTATCTGTACTTGATGAAAATAAGAAAAATTACATGCATTGTATTTATTGCAAAGTGCAACATTTCTTGGTACAAACTTCATTAACAACCATAATGAAAACAAACCCAATTGTCAAAACATCCTCCATACTTTGCCTTTTTAATAGAACAAATTTCATCAAATATTTCCAAGTTTTTGTTCGAGTATAGCATGACTGTACAATTTAAAACACCCACATATTACCCCTCCCCCTGCATTTAAGATTTAATATAAAAAAAAGTATTGAGAAATTTTTGCTCTGTGTTTTATAATGTCCAGTCATACTACTTCCTTTTGCCAAAGTTTGGTGCATGGTGCAGATGAGGTCAAATCAACCTGACTTTGGGGTCTCTTTTAGGGGATCTTTGGGCTATGGTCAAAATTCCAACTTTTTTGTCAATGACGCTGATAGTTTTAGTAACTTTTAGGGGTCAAATTCTATGGATGAAATGGGTGATTATTTTGGGACAGGCTCCTGAAATTAATAAATGCCACAGCATAAAAACTGTGGGGCTAATGGGGCTAAAACGTAAAGTTTCAGCTTTATTACGCATCAATTGCATTAATAAGCCAGTTCGCAATGAATACAAGGTTTAAAGGACCCTTATTATGACCCAATTTGGACATGCACAAATAATCGGTTCAATGGATGCGCCTCTTGTTTTAAAAACTTCAAATCATACTGGTGTGCCGCTGCATGTGAAAGGTCATTTGTACTCGGTACAAATGTCCTTTGTCTGCATATGCGCAAATTGTAATGATGAACTGGCTTATTACCCCATAAACAAAATTTGGGCCAATTTGACATAGAGGTTTGACATGGAATGACCCATTACTTACTGTTACTTACCTTTCAGAGCCTTTAGATGTCGTGCAATTTCTTGCTCTCAGCAGCTAATGCAGTCTTTATTTTAGGTTAAGAAATAGCATTTCATAAGAGCAGGATATAAACCCATATAACTAATACAGTCTATTTCAAAACATTCTACATAATTTCTGTAATGTCCTTTCTTCTTTATCTGCATAGTATTCCTTGCTTCCATTGAAGTTGTCCATTTGCACCTGTTACTTTCCAAAATATAAAGTTGGCACTGCAGAGATCGATGCTTGATGCTAGGAGAAATTCACTGCTCTAGCTGTTTTGCAAGGACTTGCACACTGACTCGGATCTACCTCAGAATGTTTGATGAGCAGATCATCTTGAGTTCTCTGGAAAACCTTTGTTTACAACCCCTTGTAGGTAACCTGGGCAAAATAAAAGGTGGAAAAAGGGGGAAGTCATTTGAAAAATAATAATTGAATAAAGGTATTTACTGATCATGATATTGTAGCCCCAGCCTATCTAGGAGCTGCTCATGATTTTTCAAAAAGCACTTGCTACACTATTTTTCTGCAATTATGTTATTTTCTTTTTGATGAACATGCCTGTTTAGACTTATTAATCATGTCAGATATTCAGACCATAATATTTGAGAGCATGCATTTATGCACCATGAACATGGATGAATAAAAGGTGACACTCAAATTAGATCATTAGCAGTATCCACAGGTTCTCTTTCCTTCCTGCCAAGATTCTCTGAGATTGCCTGCACGCTATAACAACAAACAAGAGGGGAGAAAGTGGTAAGAAGATGGGACATACAAACAGAGAGAGTGAGAGAGACCGGGAGGGGAGGGGGGGGGGGGGAGAGAGAGAGAGGGAAAGAGGAAAAAAGAATGAAGGAATATAAAGAGGTAGGGAGAGAGACGGACAGAAGGAAAGAAGAAGAGAAGTAAGACAGAAGGAAAGAGAGGGGGTAGGAGGAGAGCAATGTTTAAAAGACAAAAGGGAAGAGAAAGAAGACGGAAGACAAGGGAAGACGGAGAGTGGAAGAGAAAGGGAAGAAAATGAAAGAGAAGGACAGGGAGATAGGGAAGGGGAGTAAGAGAGAGGGAGAGAGAGAAGGAAATCGGGAAAAGGAGAAGGGAGGGGACACAAGATAGAAAGAACAAACAAAGAGAAGGGCAAACTTTGTAATACTATTCCTTAGATAAACAAGGAAGTTGTTTATAATTGCATAAAGCTGTGTAAACATATAACTTTAAAGTCAAATTATCAGTAGCATAATATTCAAATGAGCTGTGAGCACAGATAAAAACATTTTTACAAATTTTATACTTTTACATGTGCATTCCTCTGCTAAACCTTTCAAGAAAGCCCACATCAGTTCTGTCTTCCAAACCAATCTTTACCTCATCTAACACAATTGGGTAATTTCAGGAAATCATGGAAATCATTAATACTCTCAGGGGCGGATCCAGGGGGCCGAATCGGCCGCGGCCCCCCTTTAAACGCAAAATTTAGGGTAAAATACATGTGAAAATGCAGAGGAGCCCCTGTTCGGGTAAAACAGACACCTGAAAAATTCGACAACGCCCCCCCCCCCTCCCCCTTTAAAAATTCTGGATCCGGCCCTGATATTTGAATAGTGTCTTTTCAGAATACATTATTACACTCAAATGAACTTAAGTTGGAAATTTCGGTAGCAAGTCGTTATCAACTCACAATATTCTTGACTGAGTACAATGGACATGGGGCTGAGGGTCGTTAAGTTCTTTTCCAGCCTGTCGATAGCATCTTTGATCCTGCAAATATAAATAAAGACTATGATCATTGATTGAACCATCATGCAGTTAAGACTTTTTTTTACTGTTTAAGACGGAATGTCTCATCTGTTGAAAATAAAGGGGCACTTACTCTATTTTAAAGCATAATACGTCTTCGCTTTGAAGGGATGAAATCAGCTTAACCTCCTCAAACTCACACCAATATTTTTCACTCGTACATGCTTTTACTTACACTAAATCATTCAAAATCACTGGTGTACTGTGGGGGGGGGGGGGGGTGCTGCCCTCTCCCAATTTTTTTTTCACGATCAAGTTTTTTTTTAATTTATTGTTTGTATCTCTTCAACGTTGTCATTATATCGAATTTTTTTAATAGCTAGCCGACTGGATCTCTTTTTATTCTGTTATTTTTCATTTCTGCTTGAGGAATTTTCGTTTTGCTTGTCAGCAGCTAACTCCACTTTTTTTTGTTAGCGCAACCACCCCGCAAAAAACAACAACAACAGAATAAATAGATAAATCAATAAAAACAAAAAAATATTTGACTCATTACGCCATTGATTTTTAAAAAAAAGTACATCAAAATGCAGTGGATCAGTGTGAATGGAAATCACGAAAATGCAACAGAGAATGTCTTTTTATACATTAAAACAGCGATTAAACAAAACTAAATTAATAAAGTTAGTCAATGACACCCTGGAGAAGATACTGCCATTGACGGGTATTGGAAGGACATGTTACTTACATGGCGATGGGGTTTGTTGGGGCACATATACGGCCCCTTTTAAAATCAAATTAGCACACCTTTAAAGACACAACTCCAAGCTTACGCTTCCAGCCCCCTCCCCCTTTCAGCTTTTCGGACTACTGTGCCCCTCCTTTACCAAATTCTGAATCTGCCCTTAAACATTCAGTTTACTGTCGCTAAAACTGATGTACTGACAGTTTTGTCATAAATTTTGAGATATGGACACAAAATTTGGGATTGGTAAAAAAAAAATAATAATGATAGGAACTTGATGACACTAACTTTATCAGTGATGAAACCATATGTACAAAAGCAAGCTTTAAAAACTTTCTGAAGGGGTAATATACGTGGGAATCCTATCTTCATTAAAACAATGGGGGGGGGGGGGGGGGGGGGGAGGTTACTCTGCCATCGTATTTACTTACTCGGACTTAGTTTCTCCAGACCTGTTCCTTATGGAGCAGTGGACAGCAACAGAACTTTTCCACCTTCTTTGGTCTTTCGCTAAAGACAAGTCTTAGCCTCTTCCTAGTTCAGTGTCATTTCCTAAAGGTTATACAACATGAACATTTTTTATGGTGTAACAAATGTATAAGAATTTTCCATAACTCCTAAAAATCCAGGGTCCAAATGATCGTTTCTTTGAGTATCAAACTTTAAAACGTTATTCATTTTGCAATTTATAAACACATATTTTGATTGTTTATACATAGGATTGGTGGACAATGAATTTCGATCGTATGATAAGAATATCAGGAATCATGACAGGTTGAATGTTATTTATTTTGAAAGTCATGATTTTTAATACTCTATTATTCAAAATCAAAAGGTTAATTTTCAAAAGTGGATTATAAAAAATGTAGCAAATATCCACGTTAATGCCTATGGAAAATAAGAGAATAATTTATTCGAGGATTTAAAGTTTCAAAACTCCTTTCCAGAAACCAGAGTTTATTAAGTCGGATGGGACTAAACATGATCTATCGTTCTCATTCCAAAATTACTTTAGAGCAAAAATATCCTAGACTTTTTGTTATTTCAATTTAGTAATGGAGCCATATCATCGCACATTTTGAGCCCTAAAGCAGTAATCTGAATTCTTAATTTACCACCCATTAAGTGATTACTATACCTTTACTTTTCATGTAACAGTTATGACAAAGGAATATTTTTTAGAAATTATTATTAATCAGTAAGAATGTCTTGCTTGACAAGCTACTAGAAATCGTTCGAGGGGACTTACTTATAGCATCCAACAGGCGATAAGACACTCGCCTGAGAGTTTGTTGCCGAGGGTTCAGTGATTTCTTGGTTCTATTCTGACAACACCAGACTCAACTTCAGGAGGAAGCTTGAAATTATACTTAATGATTAACCTAAAAGAAAAACAAGAAATCGGAAATATACTTACGAAGCAGGTTAAAACATGGTGACATAAAAGAAGAAGAAATAACACAAAACACCCCCCCCCAAAAAAAAAAAAGAGAGCACTGAATGGCGAATTTTCCTCCCGATTAAATTTGAGGTCATGGGAGTATTTTGAATAATAAACTTCAAATTAACCCGTTGTGCAATAGGAAGAAGCCTGTTTTATGCAGTCTAAAATTCATACAAATTTCAAGTCGGGTGCATCATGTAAGGAAAGAAGTCTACTTGAATGGCAATAAAGAATAAATGATATGCTTCAAAAATAAAAAAAATATACAATATATGTATATTTTTTAAACTGCACCCTTATAAGATAAAAACTTTGGATAAAACTGTATAGAGAATAACCAAAGAAATAAAGCCTATCTATATTTGAAGAAAAGATGAAATAAGAACAAAGAAAAATAGATATAATAAGTGAAAGAGAGCTTGATAAAAAGATGGAAACAGTGAATAATAGCCGGAGAGGTAGAGAAGATAGAAAAAATACAACATGAAGGAAACAACGGAAGAAGATGAAAGGAGGAGAAATGTAAAGGATATCTTAAGGAAATTTAGAAAGAAATGATGCGAGGATAATAAACAAAAAGAATAAAGAAGAAGACAGGTGCAGAACAAAACACAAAAGGGAAGAAAGGAGAAATATGAAGGAAAATACCTGAAAAGAAGAGCTGATGGAGGGGATTTAAAAAGTAAAAGGAATAGACAGAAGATAGAAGGATCAAGAAGAATAACAGAAAGAAAGATACAACCGAAGAGAAGATGAAGGAAGATGATTCTCGTTAAAAAATACATAGGAAAGGGCAGAATAAGACATAAAAGGTGTCAATTATAGAAAATATATGGAAATAAAGAGAGAATTATGAAAGGACACTATACAAAAATAACATAAGGAAGAATAGAAAGAAGATGAAAGAAAACATCGAAATATGTATAGGGAATAATATAGGAGAAAGATAAAATGAGGTATATTATAAACATGATAAAGAAGAGAAATGTAGAGAAGAAAAAGAGAAAGAATAGAAAGACAGAAATGAATGAATAAGTAAAATTATATATTTGGAGTAAACCTGCATAGTCAGTCTCCACACTTTATTTCAATGTATATTTCCTCAGGTTCCAAAATAAACGTTTTAGATTCAAATCAAACAGTAAATCCTCATATGTGATCTAGGCTCTAGTCCGGTGTTGTCACTCTGTATTGACTTCGTGTACGCATGATCGTTCGAAATTTCGCGTAAAAAGGAGTCTTTTTTTCATAGCATGTTTGCGATTTTGAAAAAAAAAGGTTGTTTTCATGAGTTTGTACTCGAAATTGAAAAAAAGGGTGTTTTTGAGCTTGTAGACCTCTACTCGAAATTGAAAAAAGGGGTGTTTTTTTCTGATCCTTGTTTGCAATTTTCTGTTTTTGACTCAGACGTGAATTGAATTTGAAAGAGGTGGTTTAGTAAAAGTGTACTTGGAATGCGAAAAATAGGGGTGTTTTTTAAAGGCTAATTAGTACCCGTTTTGCGCCAAACAGGGGTAAAAATGGCTGGAAAAGTACTTGAAACACCACGAATTAGGGGTCAAATTCTGGGTTGCCGAACGATCATGGTTACACCTTTGAATATAGAGTGACAACACCGGGGACTCTACGTCCACTTATATCAAGAGCTTAAATTTTCGACAGCTTACATCACCTGTAGAAATATTTGTCTGACACGAGTTATAAGGGATGAGCATTGATAATTATCTTAAATACATTAGCATGTTCCACTTTTTAAAAAGGAACCTAAACAATAAATCAGGCTATGCCCGTCCGTGGCTCTCAAGATGTGCGTCCATGCACTCCTAAATGTTCCTATAGGTGACAAAGATTTTACACCTTCAGATTTTTTAGATTCTTTTGGGTATGTATACCTCCTTTAAAAAAATCAAGCCGAGGACTCCTTTTTTGCTTGTAAGCAAATTTTGAGACAGTGCCCCCAAGTATAAACCGGACTGATGCCCCTATGTATAAGATGGAGAAATCAACTTACTTGACTAAAATTAAGGGCAAGTCCAATGTTTTTAGTCTCTTGGCGTCCCAAACGTCAACAAGTATTGTGACATTGTGATCATACATCGACATTGAAAGTATCTCATTACTCAATAATATTTTTAACCGTCTTGGTACAAGCAGGCCTTGCATATGTTATCATCAGATCTTAGCTGTATTTGTAGAATATATCGGACAAATTAGCTTTGATTTATACCTAACTGTCAGTGCCACTTAGTTTCTATCTTGTCCGTCTGACACTGAACTTTCATGGAATCTGTATTTAATAGGTAACCATGACAACACAAACTTTTATCAACATCTAATATCCTATAAAAGTGATATACCCTACACAGTGAAAAACAAAACAAAGATCAATGAAATTATGGCGGGGTGGTACGAGTTTTCTTCCTACCTTCTAAAGATGGGATGTCGGTAGGCTCGTGGCGGTTTTGTGAAACGCTGCGCTGCATGATCACGGGGTGAGGCATTTCTGCTCTCCGATGAACTCCATTGTGTCGTATAGTCAACCCGAGGAGGACCTCAGTGTTGACCCCGATGTCGGTACTTTTTATCTTTAATGACGATTCCGTGAAACAATGCCCTGGTTGATCACGACGTGAAGTTCTGGCTTTCTCTGTAAGTACATGCTTTGTCCTAAAACTCGATTGTGCTGCGGTCAACCCGACGAGGATCTAGTTGTCGACCTCGTCTGAAGAAGACAGTTTCATCATATGGTACGTTAAGCTCCTGCCCCTATAGCAAAGAGCGATAAAATAGAAATTAATCAGAAGATCACACTCTTAATAATGCGGTTGTTTTTATTTCATTTGTAAATCATTTATTTCTCAAAAACAACGAAGAAATTAAGAAATTAAGCAATACCTTACTGACAAACATACTATTCGATAACACACCCTTAAATTCTCATAACGTCTTGAAAAGGTATTCGCTTTCTGTTTTATTCCTTTCCATTTCAATATTCAAAAGAGTAATTTTCAAATGCGATAAAATACAGTAAATATACTAGGGATCTTAGAAGTTAAATTTGTTTTAAAAATTAAAAATCTGTGCAAACTATGGTAACGTATATAGGATTGATAAGGAATGGTGATGATGATGATGATGTAATGATGATGATGATGATGATGAGGAGGAGGAGGAGGAGGAGGAGGAGGAGGAGGAATTGATCCTAGCAGTAAATCTAAAGTTTAGGGCACAGTTTGAAAACTGAACCAAAATTTTGAATCGAACATTTAATTAAGATGAATTCGAAAGTATGATGGTATGGCATAATATGTTACTTTTCGAGGCATATTTCAAACTTAAATACTATTCAAATGATTCATTGAACCCTGTTTAAGTTCTAATTTTTAAAAGGACAACTAACTTTAAATTCAATATTTGTCTTGCAATTTTAATTTGGTTATTAAAATCGGTAAACTATAGTGATCCAAACTAGGGGACATTCGTTTAGATGTGCGTTAATGGGCCAATGAACCAAACGGTCACATCTATATTTGCCTCAATACTCGAAAATGTTTTACATTTTACATTACTGATCATTTAATGTCACAATTTCATTTGACAAGAAAAAATGATTTCCCAACTATAATAATTTTCAGAGACAATAAAAAGCGGTCACACACATTACTGACCCAATTTTACTCTTTCAGAAAAAAGTTTTGCGCATCATTTGTCATTCGGATTTTCGGTGGCACACTGATGCACTTTTTTATGAACATGATATAAAATATTGATTTTATATTTATTCCAGGGAACCCACAAAAACAAAGCGTGCTTTCCAGTGGGTTCCCTTTTTCATTTCTGCATTTTGTATTGTGCTTTACATTGTAAATTTTGTTGATATGGAAATGAAAATAAACTCATATATCAACCAATCAGTCAATTTTCACCTCTTAAGGAATAGAATATTCACTCATTTGACTGAAGATTGTTTTTAAACTGTTCAAAGCAATCCAGTCCTACAATTTTTTTTTGTGAGTGGAAAATTTCCACTCCCAGCTAGGGAAATACGAAAAAAGTGGATTTGCATACCAACAATATACCCCATTTCGTGCGAAGTCACGGCCGGCCTAATTTTGACCTCTGAAAGAAAATGATGTACTCTCATTTAAAATAATAATCTTTTGTATGTTGGGGGTAATACTTAGCCTGGAGGCTCCTGGCGAGTAAAAACAAAACAAAACAACACAACACAAAACAACACAAACAAACAAAAAAAAAAACGCTACTTACGTTAGCGGTTTTTTTTTTTTTTTTTTTTTTTTTTTTTTACTCTCCAGGAGCCTCCAGGCTAGTAATACTGTTATTTAGAATTCCAAAATGAGAAACTTCTTCTACAAGACAAAATGGGCTTTGATCAGCTTTTTTTCCGGGATTTCGGTCACACACGTGACTAAGAATGGTTCATGTCTCAGTCCTGTTTAGTATAGGTGAAACAAAATTAACAGGTCAGGAATGAAATAAGTTTTCTTCCACATGTATAATACTGTGATCTTAAAATCATTATGGTAAGAGAAGTCACAGATTAATCTACTATTTAAAAGGGGAGGCTTTAGGATTTTATACAAATTGATTTCATACAAATCAGTAATCTTTTTTGTTTTGTTTTTTGTTTTACTTTAGCTCTTTTTTGTTTTGTTACATTTTCTTTTTTTTTCTTCTCTCTTATTAGTTCCATGTTTTAGTTTTTTCAGGCAACTTTTACTATTTCTTCCTGAATCTTAACATTTCCATAAACACACAAATGGAATGCATGATGAAAAATTGTCCCATAGAGTACTTGTCCTTTGTCGCTTTTGTGTGAAGACAAGGAATAATTTCTCTCCCTGAAAATTTTGGTTTAATAGGCTTATAGAGCTATAATGAAACCATTGCTCAGTCTCAAAATAATATTAAGAGTCTTTGCCAAAGAGATTTTGTGTAAAACAATCCTCTTTTGTATTTAATGAATCATACATGTACATCAGAGCAGACGTTCATAAAATCAACGGGAATGTTAGATTTCATTTCATACTTCTACGATATGGGAAGAGTCAATATACTGTTCTGAATGAGGAAAAATACATGTAATTAAATCTACGAAAGGTAAATTTTGTTACTTTGAAAGAGATATTACGTTGAACACGATGTCCCATAAGTTACCACAGTTGGAATTCTGAGAGGATTCTTGTCAAAAGAAGCAAGGTTACTATCAGTGGTTTAACAAATTTTCTACACTTTTTGATAAGTGTGGACTGTGGAGAGGAGTGTTACATTAAAAATAAAATCTTCCTCAGAGCCTTTCCCGGCTAGGAATGAGTCGTATCATAGTTTCTTACACATTTCAAAATCAACTCACCGGTGGTGCTCAAAGTACTTGCTCTAGTCCAGCAGTTTCTGCTTTTCGACACAAAATGACTGCCAACTTCTCTTCTACACAAGATAAAGCTCTATCACCTCTTAGATAGAGCTTTATATTGTGTAGAAGATAAAGCTAAAGCTCTATCACCTCTTAGATAGAAAATGCATGATTTTATACTGGATTTCCACAAATCAAGAAACTATAAAGACAGCTGGAAATGGCTTGCCAGAGAAGCTTTTCTATCTGATTGGGTGTGTCTGCCTAGTATACAGACGTTCCCTTCAATTCACTGCATGCTCAGTACACAGGGCATGGCCAAGCTTTAATTTGCATATTTGCGCCACGAATCTAGTTGAATACAAAAGCCAGTCTGCTGCTGAATTGAATTAGGAATGTCCTCTCACAAAGCCTTCCCTTGGCCGAGTCAAATGAGGAATGCATTGTGGGTACACCTTCAATTAGGGGCGCACAATAGATGACAGCTCTTTACCCAGTCATGTGACTGATGTATATTTAAATTTAACCACAGGTTAAATTACAGGCCTCTTCACAATATTAAATTTACAAGTTCTGTACCAACATAATGGGATAAAATATCTTAACTTATTTCTTTTCAAGTGTTTATCTGTAATGTGTCTCTTCATAATTTAGGAAGCAGAAAGGGTGGTAAATGCAATTCTCATTTCACTCTGACAAAAGGGAAAGGGCCCCTGTGCCCCCCCCCCCCCTCTCCGGTGCAATAACAAGGGGGGGGGGGGAAATCCCCTTGTACATTATTTATGAAAGAATGCTAAATAAGTTTGGCATCGCTTTTCAAAAAGTAATATCCATACTGTTCGGAGAATATAATCGTTGACATTAATAAAATTAAAGTAAATCTGATTGAATTTTAAAAAGAGGGAACGTGAAGCGAGTACGCGAGTGCGAGTACCTTCAATTAAGAATTAAATGGGTGAATACCAAAGAGGGATTTCCTTCAAGATAAGTTGTTTGGATATCAGTAAAAACAGAGGATGAGAAAGATGGGTTGCTAAAATTCTGTGATGAGAGAATTTTGATAACAATGAGAAAGTTATGACTTTTCAAAGTTTATAAAACCACACAAAGTTGCTACTACTTCGTTGCCTTGATAACAATTTCCCAAATTCTGTACCAGAAGCGTATCACTTAAACAAAAGAAATAAAGGACTTCAGTATGAAACAGAAAATTATTCTCTTTAATCAAAACTCAAATTAATTGTAAGTTTTGAAATGAATTATCTTCTGGCATCATATCTCTGTATCCATTCATGTCAACTTGATATCAATGCAGACTTTCTCTTTATCAAAAGCTACCCTCAACACATTCAGCCATCCATTATCAAAGCTAAACAATACCAGACAATTTTAGTATTTACTTAGGCTCTTACAATGAGTGTTCATGTATCACTTCGCTTCACAAGTTATATCAAATAAAGAAATTACAAATGGACTGTAAAGGAATACATGATTAAGAAGTTAACTATTCAAGAGAAGAGTCTTCAAGGACTGTTGGAAAACTGAAGGAGATGGTTGCGCATTTATTAAATGCTTTTTTTGGGGGGGGGGGGGCCTTTATTCAGATATTCAGACAAGACATTATTTTTCATACATTGTTAACAAAATACATATTCAATCAAACACAAATGATACAATGTAAAATTTGCAATCTGAATAGAGATTTTCAAAGATAGTTAAGAAAATAGGTGAAGGTGCTGCTTTATGACCCATAGTATACATGATAAGTTTTTTAAAACCTTTTTTGCCTTTATTCAGATTTTCATAAATTAGAACTATAATTAGTTCAATATAAATTAAGCAGGTGCTGCTTCATAACCCATAATAAATCAAGTCGTTATATTTACATAGAATGACATGGTGCAAATAATCAATAATGCAGATAGAAGAGCGCCATCTCAACTAATTATAAGTAACAAGTTTCTTGGGTCCCCATCCACACACACAAAAAAAGTATAGCTGGACACACTTCAAGGAAAAAAATAAAATCGCTGACAGACAACAAATATTGCTTTTGGAGCATTTTTGCAGGGCACCCGATGGAGGACTGCACTTTTTTCATTTCTTTTCATTTGCTTTATTTAGAAAGCACATTAGCATGATTATAAATACAAACTATATGCATGAAAAAGAAATCAATAATGTCCTTTTCACTGAACTGCTGGAAAGGGACACATTCATATTACATGTATGCAAGAAAATTTGCAATTTTATACAATAACATAAGACAACAACAATTAGCTAAAATAAAAACATTGAGAATAATTAGGGGGTTAGGAGAAGAAGAAGAAGAAGAAGAAGAAGAAGAAGAAGAAGAAGAAGAAGAAGAAGAAGAAGAAGAGAGAAAGAGAGAACGAAGAAGAAGAGGAGGAAAGGCCAGATTGGATAGGACCTTAAAAATCTTGTATCCCCCCCCCCCCCCCGTGTACCCCTATAGCGGATAATCGCGCTGACGAATAGCTCTATTGTTGGATTTATCTCAAATCCTTTCAACCTCTTGAGAAAGAAAATCACTTCAAGTACTATTGCTCAACTAATTACCACAAGTGAGTGGTCCCGAACTATACGCCTTGTCGAAACTAACATCTTAATGAAGTCTTACTTTCCCATGTATCCCCCTTCCTTTTCCTAAAATACTTCAGAACGAAAAGAAATCCTAAAGCCTTTAATTCTCTGATTTCGTCAAATAGCACATTTTAATGGTCACGGAGAGTGTTGAGCTACCTCGTTACGCAAACGTCCCTCCTTTTTTTTTTTTTTAAATAGTATCTTGTTATGTTTATTTACAACCTCTCTAATCTCAGTGCTTAGTTCTTCTTATTTCTTGTTCTTTGTGATGATGGTGATGGTGATGATGATGATGATGATGATGGGCCTTGAAATGGCATTTCGTACAGTGAAAAGAAGAGTGTAGTCTCTTCTGCAGTTAGCTTTAGCATTCATACTTTGCAAAGACAAAGTGAAGCAAAAAATATTTCCTATATGTTTTTTTTTTTGTCGACTTTTGAATCACTTATCTCGATCTCGTCACCCGATGGCCTCCTATATGCAGGATTACGTGGATATGCTGCTTGCAATTTTGTTTAAAGTAAGCAACTATAAGTCCGCGCATAATTATGTTTTTGTAAGCCTCTCTTCCCTCCCCTCAAAAATATCATAGGAATTCGTTGATTACACAGTCATATACATGCATATTTAGTAGATAAGGAGAAAGATCCCCCATCTAGAATGCTACAAATCTCCAAATGAAGTAACATGTCCAAATTAACCAAACCATTTTATCCAAGGAAATTGATTAGAACTAAAAGCAAAAACATAACCAGAGTGTTATATAAGATAAACTTGTACTCATATACCCAGCTGTTCCTTTGAATTTCTTACATTATTTTGTTGAGTGGATCATCATGCATCCCGGACTGATCACGATTAAAAAGAGGAAATCAACATATACTTTATTTATTTTTGTTTCGAAATCTGCAGCAGGGTATTGCTTAAGACCTTTACTCCGGTCATCTGGCAAATGACCGGGGTTACCATATTTCCAAGCATATTGCTTATAATGGCAATCCTTTCTTCTGCAAATGATTTTATGTTTGAATTACAATGAATTACAATAATTTGACAATCTATCATTTCTTATTTTTTGAAAAATGATTGTTACGAATAATTGTGCATTTATGATTTATTGTCAAAAAAGTACCTTTTTGTATATTATGTTACCAAAATATGTTTTTTTTTATAGTATGTTTGAATGCAGAAGAAAATAAATCAAATCAAATCAAATCAATCAAATCAAATTTAACTAAATTATTACATTGATTTGGGGGCTCCTCTAACTCTAGTGCAGCTTTGATTAGATGTAACGTGAAGGGGAGGGGTGGCCCCTCTTTCTTGAGCTAGTTCTAGCATGTTCGTTAAATGTTTCGTTATTTCTTCAAACTCGTCAATTTGTCCCTCTGTCTTTCTCATTTATCCCCTTGTCTGTTTGTATGTATGTCTGTCTGTTTCTTCCTCTCTCCAATTTCTCTCTCTATGTCATGTACATTTTCCTCGCCTGTGCCTTTTCAGCAATTCTGGATCAGATTAATGGAAGCATCGTCGTGGCTATGAGTAATTTTGAGGAACAAGGTCATATGGGATCATAATTAAAAAAAAAAAAATCCTCCTCCCTTGCTTCCAAAACTTGTCAGGCTGCCTCTCTCTCACGCTCTATCTTTCTCTCTCTCTCTCTCTCTCTCTCTCTCTCTCTCTCTCTCTCTCTTTCTCACTCACACACGATCATCCCCACCTTCCTCTCTGCCCTTCTCCCGCTTATCACATTTTCATCTCTAACTCTCTTATTTTTCGTCCCCAGTCCTCTACATGTATCTATTTGAAATAATAAATCTACACACTTTGGGCAGCAAAGTCCTGATTGGCTCATTCCTTTCGTATTCGTTCACCCCTCTCTGATTTTCGCTCTCTGCCTCTCGCTATTTTTCTCTACCCCCCCCCCCCCCTCCCCATTCTTGTTTAGCCCTTCACTTTGAAAACACTCTAGTCAGATTTGACCAGATTACTGGATCAGCCGGGCACTTGCACTTGTCAAAATGACCAGAAACCTAGTCATTTTCACTATAATCCAAGTCAATTTTGACTTGAATGCTGGTGCCTCTATACATTAAATTAACTAGAATTCTGGTCATTTTCACTAGAAATAGTGTAAGTGCCCGGCTGATTCGGTAATCTAGTCAAGTTCCCATAGCTTCCAAAACTTGTCCGTCTATCTGCCCCACTCCTCTCTCTGTCTGTCTCTCTGTGGTACTTTCCTAGTCCCTTTTATTCTACTCTTCTTTATGTCTCTGTGCCTTTCCGCATGTATCAATATTAAGTGGATTACCATATAGCTGAGTGTACTTAGGAGCAACAAGGTCATTTGGGATCATTCGTGTTTCGCCCCTCCCATCGCGTCGTCAAAAACTCGATATTCCATTCAATAAATCGATATCACTCCTATCGGTCGATAATAATTCCCTAGCCTAAGGGGCTTATGGTGGTAGAGAAAAAGAACTTGCATTCTTAAGAAGCTTAGCTAGAGCACTCTCTTCCGTCATAGGGGTATAACCAGTGGTTATAAGGAAAATGGGGCGGTGCGGAGGGGTGCACCTTTCCCGGGCCCCGTTGCATAAAACTTACCATTTATCTGCTGTCAGTGGTAAAAAAAAATGGTAAAATTGCTCAACAGCCAATCACATTCAAGGTTTCCATGGAAGTTGCCATTGATGGGAAAGTTACCATCAATGTTAAGTGTCATGCAACGGAGCCCCGGACTCTGCAAACGATCTTTCACATCATGAGAATTATCTCACGAAAAGTATTTTGACAGGCCAACATCCCCTATACCTTTAATTCGATCTATAATGTTATTTATTTCATTCTATAAGTGATGGTATCGCTTCTGTTTGCTTGAGCAGATGGCAAAATTTCATATTTTCCCTGTTTTTCGTTATTTTCGAGTCAACCATGATGGACTGCAGAATGACTAAGGGGGAGGGGGGCAGTGGCGTAACAACCGGGGGGGGGGGCAGGGGGGCAGAGTGCCCCCCTGAAGGATTTCAGCGGGAAGATCCACCAAACCACCGGGAAAAAATGAAAGGAAGGGAAAGGAAGAAAAAGGAAGGGAGAAAGGGAAAGGAAGAAGAAGAAAGGGAAAGAAAGAAGAAGAAAGGAAAAGAAAGAAGGAGAAAGGGAAAGAAAGAAGGAGAAAGGGAAAGAAAGAAGGTGAAAGGGAAAGAAAAAAAAGAAGAAAGGGGAGAAAGAAGAAGAGAGAGAGGGAAAAGAGGGAAAGAAAAAAAAAGAAGAAAGCAAAGTGAAACAAAAGAAATGAGGGAAAATTTAGTACCAAAACACCTCGCGGTGCGGGCTCACCTCCGCATATTCTATTTCTAGACTTAGTTACCGGGAAATTTTCGGCTCTGCTCCCCCCCCCCCCGAAAACAGGCAGAGAATTACACCACTGATTCTAGACTTAATTACCGGGAAATTTTTGGCTATGCATATGCCCCCCCCCACCCCATAACAGGCAGAGAGCGTAAGAAGAGCGGGAACTGACAGCGCAAAAACGCCGGAACTTCCGCGCTTTGCGCGGGAGGGGGAAACTCCCCCTCCCTGCACCCCCCCCCCCCCCAGGGAGCACTACTGTCCTCCTAAAATGAAATCCTAGTTAAGCCGCAGAAGATAGACTTTATTACCGACAACATTACTATTCAAAGAAACGTCGGAGCTTGCACCCTCCCCTCTAGGGAGCACTACATTGGCGTAAATTCCAGGGGGTAGGGGATCTATCACCCACACATGGGGGAGAGGGGGGATGGTGTGTACAACCCCCCCCCCCCCCCATGCAGACACACTTTTTAAGGAAGAAAATATATTTCAATTAATCAGTAAGTAAAAATTCTGAATATCTATAAGCAACCATTATATTTTAGAATTTCTATTTGAAAATGCTATTGAAAACAAAAAAGTGGTTATTTTTGACTCGCTCGCTTCGCTCGCTCGTCAAAATCTTAGGATTTCCATCCAAAAATGCGATTAAAATCAAGAAAAGTGGTTATTTTGGGCTCGCTTGCTTCGCTCGCTCGCAAAATAGATATGAAAATGTGTGTGACAGGGAAACAAATTGTTAAAAAAGTTTTTCATCCCCCACTCCTCAAATTGGATTTACGCCGGTGGAGCACTACCGTCCTCCTAAAATGTAGTCCTAGCTACGCCACAGATTCTAGACATAGACTAGTTACCGGGAAATTTTGGGCTCTGCCCCCCTGATAACAGGTACCTGTTACGCCCCTAGAGGGGGGGGGGGGGTTATTTCTTGATAGATTATCATCAAACTACAAGCAGTCTAAATCAGCCTGTCCTGGTGCATCCCCTCATTCACTATAATGTATACTTTCATTTTGTTCACTTTGTTGCCCTGTACACTGCATGTCTCCTTCCCTGGGACCCCCTTAGCTACGCCAGGACGATCATCCACCCCCCTTTACTCCTTCCCATCACTCTTTCGTAAGCACAAAAAGGAATTATTGTCGATGTCTCGCTATAGCGGACACTGTGTAGTACCTAGGTATACAGGCAGTACAAACAAACATCATTGTCTCCCCAACCATACATAATAGATATCCGCAGTTGCATTAATAGAATTGATCGGATAATTTTTAGAACGAAGAATACAACATGCGGTATGTATAGCGAGTGAGTCCATTTAACATTAATGAAGGCCGTAACTAATGCATTTTTGCTATCGACTTATGAAGTTACCGGCAACTCATCCGGAAGAACAATATCAAGAACTTTTGCTTCAGTCTTGTCAAGAGAGAAATTTAGAAGGCAATGCGACAGTGGTAAAATACAAAAATAGTTCTTCGCCGTAAATTTATTCCTTGGAGAACACCGGTGTGGCTTCATCAGGGCGAAAGCGTAGCAACTGTGGACCAAAGGAGATAGGCTAATCTTCGTAAAATCACTTTTGGAAGGGTGAATTTCATTAACTTTGTTTTCAAACGAGTCAGTCTTCACATTGTGTCGAAGGAAAGCTGGATATGACTTATTACGCATGAATCAAGTTCTTTCCATTGCATTTTTCTTCGCAGCAGAATCACTACCTTGGCAACAGCTAGAATTATGATACGACAGAACTGGGTTCTGAGACGCAGACATTCATTTTTATGACACGATTTCAAGAACTTTTAGTTATCGTCTGAGGTAAGTTTAGATGAAAATTCTGTTCACATTCGTTATATCCATAGAAACCTTTCTATCTCATTGTAACATGAGTAGATATCTACTCTCTAAAGAGTCATATTGTGCAGTGGAAACCTTCTCTGAAGTAGAGGTCTGAACCGCTGTTTAGAGAGCAGATTTTACTCTTTCACACGTCAATTTCCTCGTCAAATCGACGTGATCCTTAATACGGCTCCTGAAAAAAAGCACTTTTACTCTTTCTCCTGCATGTAGATGAAGAGAGAAAGCCCAAAAAAAAAAAAAAAAAAAAAGGTACAATATTATAATTATTTTGTCAAGAGACTGATTTTGCCCATAAATACCAACTTTTGAAATTGTTATAGTTAATGAATTACATGTTCTGAAAGCGTTTTGAAAGACAGGAGTACATTATTGCGGGCCAACTATATATCCCATCATGTTTTGGATCGAAAAGATATGTATTCGCCCATTTGCTTTCAAAAATATCAACTCAATCAACAAACATCAATGCTCTAATCTTGCTCTTTTTCGAAAAAGGCCTACGGTACGTGTATTTTTCAGTGTTGTTTTGGTCTTGACGTTTTTCAGTGCGACTTTTGGCTGGGACACCTTGCACAGGACATATCTTTTAAACGACATTAAGTAGAGAACATTTTATCGGTACAGGGGTTACAGATTTTCACTAGGTCCGATTTCTTCTGGGACACCTTATACATGACGTGTAATATACTGTTAATCTATGGCGGAGTTAGAATTATTTGTTGCCATTTATTTTTCTAGGACACATTGTACAGGACGTAATCGATGGACTAGTGCCAAATCCTGCATGCACATTAATCAAAATCTAACTACGTCACGTTTTCATATTTTTCTAGTTTATTCATAAGGGCACACCGTCTGAACCACATTGACCCCTCATCTTCGAGGGGGTATCATTTTCACTGCGGCACAAAACGTGCTCCCTTCTCATAGTGGTATTCTTTATAAACCTTAGAGTTAAGCTGCATAACAATAACATCCGTATTTATAACGCATCGGTGTTCATCTCCATAAATCGACGATAAATGGTGATTCTGTTTGGTTCAAATGCCAGTCTCTTATTCGTGATGTTGATACTGTGTCTTTTACTGCGCCCCGGTGGAACGATTGCGAAAAAAAAACAACAACAAAAAATGAACTAACAAATTTTTTCATATGGCATCTGAGAACTAAAGACGACAACTACCAGTGTTTCCAATACTTAACCATGTTTATGGATTTTCATGTGCAATGAACCGAAAAACATTATTTTTAGCCTTGGATAAAGCTTCTTTATTTAATAAAGTGTTCATGGTGATAGAAGCTCTTCCGTCCTGGATTATGTAATTGCAACGCAATGGATAACCTTATGAGTGAGTACAGATATTGTGGAGAAAGTTTTGATATTAAAACAAACTTTAAAAAGAAATCAAAACTACAATGATTACTACTTTACGAATTTGTCTTGCTCCCTTTGCATTTTACAGAAGGGACATATCGACCCGTCAACCATGCTGCAATCGAGCGTCCATTTTGCCGACGTCGTCGACGTCGTCATGAACGGCACTGACATCGGCGATATCGACATCGATAACATGGAACCTCCACAGGAGGACACCGAAGGGGATAATTCCAAGAACGATACTTCGAAAAACGAGAAGAAACCGAGGCAGAATAAGTCGTATGTGACGGCGAAGACATTGAACGATCGCGAGGAAAGGAGGCTAAGGATTAAGCTGAATCATTATCAGAAAGAACTGAAGCAAGCTACATATCAGATTGATGTTGCACAGAGAGCGATAAGAAGGGAGTTACAGAGCATAAATCCGGATCTTATGGTGGACCCTAATAAAGGATTTTTCGTACCGAAAGGTGAGAGAGCAATCACTAAGAAATAGAATTTTAGCATTTCTGTATCTATACCTCAATCCGCATCACCGTTGCGCCATCTCCTCAACCGATTGCCATGCATCACTATACCTTTAGCATAATGGCATAATCCTCGTCATTATTCTTATTACCACCATTATCATAGGATTTTTAAAATAAATAAGATGATAATGATGTTGAGTGATGATGATAATGATGGTGATGTGAATGCTGCAGGGGCGGCGCCAGGATTTTTTTTTATAAGGGGGGGGGGGGGGCAGGATGCCGTTAATAGCAATGTCGTAAGTCGAGTGTTTAACCTTGGTCCACAGGTGAGTTCATTTTAAGTTTTAAATGAACAAATAGGGATATTACACCGGGTGTCCCAAGCGAAACGGTGGATTTTCAGTACTTTGCTTTCAAAAAGAATTAAAAAAAAAACTTTAGTAGGTAAATCATCTCCTACCAAAGAGAATGATACCAAGATCACTAAATTTGGTGAAGTAATTTTGATTCTATGCCTGTTTCTTAAAATACAGTAATTTTCGAATTTCGCATGTTTTTTGCGACAGTGGAGAGCAGAATTGTGTCGGGAATGGCCTTTCATATGGCATGTATGGCATGTTTTGTTGCTGACATACATCGGCGAACTTCCCTCAAACATCTTTTTATGAAAGGCCATCCCGACACAAAGCTACTCTCATCAGTCGCCAAAAATTTGAAAAATGACTCTATTTTAAGAAACAGGCATAGAATATACTAAAAATACTTCACCAAATTCAATGATCTTGTATCGTTTTCTTTGGCAGACGATGCTTTACCCACTGATGTAAAAAGATTATCTACTTTTTGAAGGTAAAGTACTGAAAATCCACCGTTCCGCTTTTTCTGGGACACCCAGTATAGTTGCATGACCCTGCCCTCTCTTCCCGCTACTTCTTCTTCTTCTTCTTCTTCTTCCTCTTCTTCTTCTCAGTGGCGGCACCAAGGGGGGGGGGGGGGAGCATGGGGGGCATTTGCCCCCCCCCCCCACTCAGAAGCTTTGACCCCCCCCCCGTTGCCCCCCCAGAAATTTTGAGGACTGAAAAGAAAAATTATACAGTAATTTGTATTATAAGTAGATGTTGTCATAAGCATCATATTCAAGCTGTGAAGTGCTCTAAAATACATTTTCCGCTCTTCAAAACTTCGATTGAAAACCAGAAGAGTGGTTATTTTTGGCTAGCTCGCTTCGCTCGCTCGTCATATTTTAAAATTTCTTTTCTGAAATGCGATTAAAAACGAGAAAAGTAGCCATTTTTGGCTCGCTCGCTCATCATATTTCAGAATATTTATTCGAAAATGCGATTAAAAACCAAAAAAGTGGTTATTTTTTGTTCGCTCGCTCGCAAAATTGATACTAAAATGCGTGTAAGAGGAAAAAAAAATAGTCCAAAAATTCAATTATCCCCCCCCCCCTCATCAAAGTGGATTTACGCCGGCGACTAAAACTCGCGCTTCACGCTCGATTTTTCCATACACGCAAAAAAAATTGACTGCCCCTGCCCCCCAACATTTTCTTTTGCCCTCCATTTGCCCCCTACTTTAACAATCCTGGTGCCGCCACTGCTTCTTCTTCTTCTTCTTCTTCTTCTTCTTCTTCTTCTTGACTCTACAATGATAGGGCGGCCGCCCCTGCCCCCGTGTAGCGCGCGCCCCTTGGATGCTGTTAAATGCAAAATCATTAAGTATATTATGATGATAGAAAATAAAACAACATAGAAATATGAACATAATTATTTCCATGTTATTTCAGGTATGACCCAAGAGCAAGCCGAACTCATCAAATCCAAACGACTTGAGGTGCAAGCTGCAGCCAACACTCGAAGTATCTCTCTAGATGAATTCACGGAGATGAGAAAAAAGAAATCAGAGATGGGAAGACAAGCCCTTCAAGCAATTCAGCAGGATGTAAAGAAAATCATTTATTGGGTTTATTTGGCTTATTTAGTTTATTTGCTTTATTTGCTTTATTTCTTTCTCCTTCCTCCCTTCCTTCCTTTCTTTCTGTCTACCTCCCTTTCTTTCTTTCTTTCTTTCTTTCTTTCTTTCTCTCCTTTCTTTTCAAATTTATCTATTCATTCATTTGTTTTTATTTATCTATTAATTTTATTCATTCATCTGCTACTTTTGTTTCTTTATCTTTTATTCATTCATTCATTTTTTATTCATTATTTATTCAATTATTTATTTATATACTTATTTTACCCATGCACTTATTATTCATTTATTATCAAATTTATTTATTAATTTCTATGCAGTTTTGTTTACAAAGGGTTGTATTGTCAGCTCAAAAATTCTTTCCACAAGGGCCCTTTAGGCGTACTTTGGAAGCGCATAGAGACGTTGGATAATAGAACGGTACATTATCATTAATGATAATAAATAATAAATAATAATAGCCCTCATTTACCCAGGGTAACCACTTTAGCTATCAGCTTATATTCCAGCGGGCCCTGCATAACATAATTTGTTATTATTACCCTTCTCCATTCTTATATGCCGAGCGCCTGGCTAGAAGGCAAAAGGTCCCATTTTTGTAAGTCTTTGGTTTGACTCGGCCGGGGATCTAACCCACGACCTCCCGCTCATGAGGCGGACGCTCTATCAATTGAGCCAACATGCCTGGTCTAAAGTACACCGACAATATGTTTTAAGACTGAAATTGTAGAAAAATTAACAAAATCTTTGACGAAAAAGAGACAGTGGCAATATGGGCGTAGGTCCAGCCATTAAGGGGCAGTTGAGTCATAAGAGGAGGAGGGGGAAGTGGGGATCAGTCTTTCTTATTTTGTTTGGTAAAAGAGAACATGCATGCATGGTATAGCGTGAGTCCGGCCATTTTGGGGGCACTGTAGTCGGGTGAGGGGGGGGGGGGGGAGGGGAGGAGCCGCGGAGCGTTTTTGAAAGGGGGAGGGGGAGGGGGCTGCGCATGCGAACAAGCATAACCGTTGCCGCATTATTTTTTGTTTTATTGTAGAGAGGGCCAACGTGTCTACTCAACCCCCCCCCCCCCCCAGCTCTCCGCGGCCCCTTGAAAGGGGAGGGGGGGGGGGGGGGACTGGTCTTACTAGGTGGCTGGAATGTGAGAAAACAAGGATTTCTTATAGCTACTCCACTGAAGAGAAAATAATAATGCAGTAATCACATGACCATTTTTGAATAAAGGGGCGTCAATTCAGTCGAAGTATATTCCCGACAAGTTTGCCAAATTGTTCCCACAAGCAAGACATTTTCTTTGAGCTTGACAAATTTTAAATTTAGTGTCAACAACAATTCGGTATTTGAGGAGAAGGTTGAGATGCCTCGTAATGACGTCACAGAACACTGCTGCGAATGATCGTGATCATACTAGTATCTGAGATTGCACGTAATGACCCGTGACCACTTCAAATCGTAATTTTTCGAAAAACTGGGTCGTCAAACGACTTTGCTTAATTTATGAGATTCAGGAGATCAGAGGAGGGGGTGGGGGGGGGGGGGGAGAAAGAGGGAGAGAGAGAGAGAAGGGGGGGGGGGTTTGCTCGGAGGAGGGGAGTTATATGTCCGAAAACGTCTCTTCTATTGAAACAAAGCGATATATTCATACTTTAAAATTCAGTTGTCGAACTGCATGTACCGTCATTCTTTATGTACAAGACAATGCAGATTTTCTAAAAGTCAAAGTGAAAGAAAAAAGGAAATAGAAAAAAATAATCGATACAATTGTGAGGGCAATAAACCTCGCTCGGAAAATAATGCATTTTCAAGAAATCTAATTCAAAGTGCCGGTATTTATGACTTATCTCCTAGAAAACATTTTTTATGTATTCATGTACATCTGATATTTTTGTTGCCTCATGAAACTTTGACAGAGTCCCCCAGGGGAGAAGAGGCATGTATAATTTTTCTTCTTTTTCTATTTTTTTCTTTGCGAGGTACTCATGCACAAACATCATGTGTGTTTAAGATTTTTGTTAGCTTTATCATTATTTTATTTTGCCAGATCTATGAGGAAGAGCAAGAAGGGGAGGGTCATAAAAGGTCCTTTCCCTCATTTTTTTTCTGGCTATTATCTCACATTTTTCTAATATATTCAGGCGGGTTTAATATTTCCGTTATATCATCTGATTATTTTTCTTTTCAGAGCCATGGTGATTAGGGGCTGGGGTCCTTTCTATCCTACAGATTTTTGCTTTTATGTAAACAATAATTGTTTTGCTTTGAAGCATATCTAATATTGCTTTGATGATTATTTGACTTTGCTAGACCCATCAAGAGGAAGAGGGCGCCGCCGAAAAGCCAACGATAAAAGGGCGAGACCGCTGGAAAGCTCTGGCAAGCGTCTTGCATAGCAACCCTGCATCTTTCTCCCAGATGGCCAAAGTAGCTGCCAAGCAACATCAGCAACAACAACCGCAGCAACCCGGACAGCAACAGCAACAACCACCACCAACTGCACCGGAGGACAGCGCGATCAGGAAAGTGGCGAAAATGGCGAGCGTCGTGACGGCCCTTCGAGGTATTCCGAACTAAGAATTTCATTACACCATCTGTTGAAAGGCATCTCTCTACAACAATATGAATTTTCAAGTAACCATCGAAATAAATGAATTCTTTATAGAAACATGTTATTTACCCCCCCCCTAAAAAAAAAAAACAACAAAAAACACCCAAGTAGTGAAAAAAAAAATGCTTGCATTTATCTCGTCTGTTCAAGCTACCAGACATGCCAGAATGAAAAACATTATATGATCCTTTTTTTTGTTGAAAATGATGTAAAACCATTGTTTTTCAACTTGCCTTACTCTCTCTCTCTCCCTCACACAAAAAATGCAACTGTTTGACCAGAAAAGGATGATGATAACGAGTTACATGCTTTTCTACGGGGATAGGGAAAAAGAGAGAAATGAGGAAAATATAAGAAAGCTTTTAATAGATAGAACGCTTTATGTAAAAGGGGTTGGAAATTAATTTTAAAAAAAAAAGAATGATGAAGTTGGGAGAAAGAAAAGCTTGAAAAGCGACCGTGATGATAATATAGCACCAAAACGAGGAGAACACTTCCAAAGTACTTTAAGATGAAAATATTGACAAAGGAATAATACAGCTGTCATATACCGCTTGTTTTTCTTATACTACTTCCCTCTTTTCTCTTTTCCAGGATTCACTAGGTAATAAGATCAACCAAGGCGACCCAGCCGACAAGTTTTGCCTCATCTTGGTTGGTTTCAACTTTTAAATGATGCATAGAAATAACAGACTTGGGAAAGTATCCCGACTATTGGCCCACGTCCATGCCTCATAGATGTTTTATTAGTATCTTACAAGCGTTTGAACATTTTCGCCATTTCGTCATCATACTAAGTTCTGAGACGACACTGCAAAGTGAAGACAAGTACGTACTCAATTACCGCATGATATAAGAGCACTAGCGTATTTGAAAGTGATTTGAAAGATGGTAGCCGTCGGGGAACGCGGTCTCATTAGATAACTAGACAATAAACCGTTATTAGACCCATGGAAAATGAGATATCTCCGCCTATAACGTCTAACGGAGTTGCGTCGCATTGAAGAAGCCACAGTGGTCACCTTGAAGGACTTTTCTTCTTGGAAAGCAAAGGGATAGCATGGCAACAGGTTATCGAACCGACAGTTCGATCGATGGCGGAATGCGAGGAGGACATTGAAAACAATTAGGTTAACACGTATTGTGACATTGCCCGAGCCGCCGTTAGAACAAAAGCATGGACAAATGAAGCAGCGACAACGTCTAATGGGACACGAACTAGATCCTGGCTTGAGAAAGAAAATCCAACCGATCGCCTACAAACCCTGATGTTAAAGAATATTGACTCATGTCCATTCGGATTAGCACACAGTTTCATTGGAAAGGAAAGGGGAAGAATACAATTCGAACCCGTCATTTCGTCAACAGAGTTAAAACTCTCTGGATGTGAGGAGTGAAATCACCAGTTTTAGGAATATTATTAGGGATCATTCCCTGAAGTTTGATGAACTTCAACTTATATGTAGTTGAATCTACTCCAAAATATGAGTTAAAGTACTCTTTTGAGAATGCATTCTAGCCTACATGTATTCTGAATGTGAATTGCACTCCAAACAAAGTTCTCCCTGATATGACCCCCCCCCCTCCCCCAGTAGAAATTTGCTCCTGCACATACAGAAAGTATATTTAAGTTTAAAAAGAAAGAGAAAGAAAGAAAGAAAAAAAAAAAAACATTCACACAATCTACAATGTTGGCGACTAGTCTGTTTTCCAGTGTCGTATACACGGTACTGTACATGTATATCCCCCTTGGCTAGTGCCCCTAGGGAAACAAAACTACTCGAGTTGGCGAGATTATAGACTCAACAAATCTCCGTATTGAGGTAGTATAATTACATGGTATACTATTATGGGGGTAGTGGGGAGAGGGTATTAAATGTAATAATCCTGTTTCCCCACACTTGCGTAATTTCGTTTTCATATTCTGAAACAGACCAAAGATTAATCTTAACAGAAGGGGGGTGGGGAGGGGAGGGGGTGGGGTGTGGTGCCGAAAAAGTCCCATAAACTTCTCAGACTATCACATTACTATCAAAAGAGAAGATTATAATTCTGATTATAATAATTGTAATAGTAATAATGATAATGATAAATAAATAAAGATGATGTTTTGTTTACCCAGGGTAGCCTCTTCAGTACTATGTACTGAATGCACTGACCTCAAAGAGGGCTCTGCAATCATGTTATTATCCCAGCTATTAGCAAATGCTAATAGACATTTAGCAATATGGGTATATATATATATATATATATATATATATTTTTTTTTTTTTTTTTGTTTTTTTGTTTTTTTTTTACTTTCTTTTTTTAAAGGTGGAATGGGGAGGGGCTAAGTGGTGCACAGATGGCACTTCCAAAAAAAATCTAGCATACTTTAAGTCATTTCAAGCATTGACAATGCCTGTCACAGTGTTTGACAAAACTCACCTGACTGAAAATATGCCAGCTACCCCCTTTTTTTTCTTTTTTTTTTGGGGGGGGATGTATTTTTTTTTTTTGGGGGGGATGTATTTAGGCTTGGCAAATGAATTTTGGATCTACCATCAAGATGTAAGGATGATGAATATTTCATGCTTTATGGGTCTCTACATGAAGATGTACTTAGTGACAGCAAAAAACAGCAGCCAAAAGTCATATACCATGAATTTTCATTTGGGGAAGAAAAAGCTAGGAAATAGGCATACGTTGAATTTGACACAAATGTCCTTCGACTTACTTCCAATAATTCTCATTGCAAAATAATGATTCAATATTGTTTTAGCACTGCACCTTGATAGCATGGGTGGAAATCTGGGGGGGGGGGGGATAGGTAGGCCACACTTTTTCTTGGGGAACACAATATCCCCCCTCCCCTTCTGAATACTCGGCAGAGAGAGGTTTTGAGTAAAAAGGCACACTAAAAAGTAGAAGGACTTTTTGTTTTCATTTTTTGTTCGCAACAGAATTTTGGATAAAAGAAGATGCCCAAAAGAGTCAACAACCTTGTAATTTATTTTTTGCTTATCAGGGATTTTGTTCACTTCTTCCCCTTACATTCAAACCCAGATTTCTGTCCATGCTTGATATTAAGTTCTTATTACAGCAAAGCAAATCTTTATGAATTTCATCTCAACACCTGATATACACATTCATAGCTTGCATAATTTTTTTCTTTTAGAATACTCTTCAGCACTCGTGGACCCAAAGTAGGCAATAAAAAAAATCGCTGTATTTTAGAATGCTTTTTTTGTTTTAATGGTGGACTCTATTCTGTTATACAGCTTGGTTTTTTTTTTATTTGCTTTCTTTTTTAAAAGAATGTACATGTAATGTAATAGATTTATACAAAATAAAACAGTAAGTGACAAAACAGAACTACTACTGACCCAGTTTGTAATGTATTAATACACTATTGTATGAAATCTCTATGGTACAGTTCCACCATAGTAACTCAACTGAAAACTAATATTAACAATATTCAATTAAAAGGTACAAACCACATTTCCATAACAAAATGGGTAAATGGCAGATATATGACTCAAAGTTTGATGTTAAATGCTACAACCAGTTGAATTCTTTTCTTAGGCATCTATTCCTCATTACCACTCTTAGAAAACAATGAGTGATTGAAAAAGAAAGAATTAAGAGTCCTAGTTTTATGTCGTTGTGAGAGAGAACGCGTCTGGAATGCAAAATGGAAAATTGTTGAGAAAATCATATTTTTCAAACAATGATTGATAATTTCACGGGTAGCATGTAGACCTTGTAAAGTGACATACATTCTTCTTGTGGTATGATCTTTGCTAAAATGCTATTCCAACATGTCAAAATAGACATTTTAATTTTTGCATTTTTGTATTTTGCGTTCTGGATGCATTCTATTGCACAACGACATTAAACTATGAAGCCTAAGTACTAACTTCCAGCTCAATGTGTATGAAAATATAGCATATGTTAGAGAAAACAGTAAACTTCCCATGAAGTCTTTGTATGCGGAATGAAATCAGCTTTATTTTGTAACTTAATTTGCTTTAATTTGACCAAAAAGTCCCAAAACAAAAGAAAACCACTACAACTTGTTGACAATGACAAATATGCTAGCTGGTCAAAGGAGTTTGTTCATTTTGCAGCCCATACAAGAACAAGTATCATGGAAACTGAACCCATATAAAGATGGACAAATAGTCTTATCACTGTTACGGTTATCATCCTAACTTTAGTTAGAGAAAAAAATAGCATCCTGAGGAATTAAATTGCTGGATGGAAGGGCGACAGATATAAGACTTAGACTTTGTTGAATGCAGCAATGTCCACACTCTGAACCTGTACAGGAATATAAAGAGTGAAAAAAGCACATAAGGGTTTAATGACTGAAAAATATCAAAGGTATTCTATGAAATTTTGAAAAAAAAAACTTTTCTTCAATCACTCTATGTTCAAAGAGATATCAAAGATATTGTATGAACTTTTGAAAAAAACCTTTTTTCATTATGTTCATAATTCCTCTTTAAACTTTTAAAAACAAGAGCAATTATGTCTCCGCTTCCTACACAAGTTTTAATTTATGCACATCTCAACAAAAGCTATATACAACAGTGTACTAATACCATTATCCACGTGAATATATATATTTCACTCATCTCTGACTAAAATCCCTGCCATATATTCCAAGTTAACATGGAAACACAATGTCTGCAAGTAATTTCAAAGTTTTCTGAACCTGTGACATTTGACCTTTGACCTACATACCCCAAAATCGTCCTGTGGTGCTACATACTAGGACCAAGTTTGAATTTCATACCTCGAATGGTTCTCGAGATATTGTAGGCTAACACCTGAAATTTCATATATTGACCTTTGTGACCTTGACGTTTGATCTACATAACCCAAATCTAATCGGGGGGGTGTAACATAAAGAGATACAATCAATCTTACGATCAATTATAACTCTTTAGTACATGGTTTGCCATAGACTTACGGTTGATATCAATTGTAAGATTGATTGTATTTTTTATGTTACACCCCCATGATCATGTAACTATGGCAATACATACTTTAACCAACTTTGAACTCAAATGGTTCTTGAGATATCACATTAATGAAAAAGCAGGACGGACGGACCCACGGACAACCCGAAAACATAAAGCCTCCGGCACCACCTTTCAGCGGGCAGAGACAAACAATTGTCTGAGGTTCAAGATAAATTAAATCACTAGTCCACAAATCACAGCCATGAAAGAGAGAGAGAGAGAGAGAGAGAGAGAAAGAGAGAAAGAGAGAAGAGAAAAAGAGAGAGAAAGAGAGAGGTGTATTCAAAACCAGGGCAACTGCAAAACTGCTTTGGATGGGGTAAGCTGACTATCAGTAAAGATATTAATCACTGCAGAAAAGGGACTATGCTAGACCATGCTGCAGCCCCAATAATTCATATCTGACGCTGTGACAGACAAAGGCTTGTAAACTAGCTGTGGAACAAACCCTAAAGTGCTTGTAACAGCAAGAACGGGTGATATTATACAGATATTGCCTGCCTAGAGGTTTAATATAACATTTCATTTCCCCAACGGAGTTACATTTTACCCAAGGGATTATGTTTTCCCCGAAGCGCGCAGCGCTGAGGGAAAATATAGCTTCGGAGGGGAGATGAAATGTTATTTATTAAAGAGATAGACCAGGCAATATCTGTTATATTGTTATAGTCTCTATAGATTCGCCATCAGAGTATTGCACTGATTGCATTAGCTTGCACTGTTTGCTGCAGCTCTGCTGTATAAAAATAACATACCTACGAAATAAAAAAAAAATACAGCTAGCGCGAGCAGCATGCAAACTACGCGTACACACACCCGATTACGCAGCTTATACGCAGTGTGTGACGTCACTTCAGTCAATATAACGGCGTTATATTGACCGAGGTGACGTCAAAACCGAAATATAACAATCGCGATCCTTGCAGCTCTAGTCACGTGATGGTATTTTGACCAATCGCTGATTCGAATCTATATAGCCTATGTAATATAAGGTTATATACAGTTTGGTAGCCCTCCAAAAATTTTTGTCAGATTACTTTGCTTTCAGCTGCTCAGCAAGATAAAAAGTAAAACTATTAAAGATGCTGTGAAGTTCTTTTCTCCTCTATTTATTCAACAAATGAAAGACAAAAAATACTTTTGATGGCTGGTCACACATGTAAAACCAATAACAGTTCTGTTTACATGACAAGTGTAAGAAGCGCTGTGATTGTTATGCAGGGAATGGTCGAGATGCAAGGGTCCTAACTCAAGGGTATAACTCAAATATTTACACTGAAATTCACCGGAAAATCAGGAATGGAATATCTCCTGCATGTATCTTTTTATGCAAGGAGGATAATGTAGGACTGCATTTAATCAGTTTCATGCCAGTTTTTTATTTGTGGATTGGACTCAAATCACAGAGAAATCCCAGGGTTAACTCTCACAGAATTTACTTTCAAATTAGGTTGCCCCTTGGTTGGCAGAGGCGTAAAACTTTTTGTCAAAATTTGACTCTTTCCTATTACACTTCTAGGACATTTGCAACAACTTTTAGAAACCCAACCAAGAGCAACAGCCTTGTCCATCACTTAACGCAGTGTGCAAATATTACAGGGAATTATTATATAATTTGAATATGATTTCTATGTGATACACTAAAGGGCATTAAAATTACCCTTGAGTTGGTTTCTCAAAAGTCTTTGTGATTGTGTTTTCTTCCCATTCCTGACAATGGTCAAAGTTACTCACCAGTTCGTCAAACGATGTGATTCCCTCTTCCAGAATGTCTGTGCCCACCTTGTCATCTTCCACTACACACGTGATCTGAAGCTTCTTGATACCGTAGGCTATAGGCACCAACTTGGCTGAATGAGAATAAAAAGAACAAGAACATTATCATACTCTTCTTTATCATCATCACAATCATCATTATCATCACTATCATCATCATAATCAGCATAGACATCATCATCATCCTCATCATCATCATTCCTATCACCATCAACATCATCATCATTATCATCACTATCATCAACATCATCATCCTCATCATCATCATCATCACAATCATCATCATCACAATCATCATCATTGTCATCCCTATCATCGTCATCATCATCACCATAATCATCATCACTATCATCATCATAAAATCATCATCATAAAATTATCATCATCCTGTGATCTGTAGATTGCAAATAACACTGGCTTGGGAGAAAGAGAGGGAAAGAATTAGCCCATCTCCATCATCATCCTCCGTATCTTCCTCTTCCTCCTCATTATCATCATCATCAACTGATATTAGGTTCTATATGCTAAGAAGTTTAATGGAATCTATTTTTAAATGGTTTATTGCTACATCTATGGATATTAAGAAAATGTTTTAATTCATAATATACCTTATTCAAAGCCCTAGTAGGGATACTTTATACTGTCACCGCTTTACTATATTCTTGGACTCGCCCAGGGGACTCGCCCTTTCACAATTTCCTCAAAACTACTTACAAGCACCCCACACTAGACCATCCATAGTTACGCTCCTCACGGCCTTCTCCAACTCTGCCAGGTCTGTTTCGTCATCCCAAGGTTTAACGTCGAGGATGATGTTGGACTTGGCGATGACAGCAGGTTTTTTAGCCTTCTTGGCGTGGTAGCCTGCTACAAGTTCCTCTGTCTTCTTCTTCTTCTCTTCATCTTCTTCTTCTTCATCATCATCCTGCAAGGAAGAAATAAAAGAAATACTTTGGATGTTTTGTTTTGTTTTGTTTTTGTTGCATTGATGTGTCCATCAGCTATAGTATGTCCCCCCAAAATTATAACCAGCCTTTAGGCCTTTTGCAGTATCTGTTGGTCTAGAATGCTGGGCATTACACATTATGCATGAGCAGAAAGAGAAAAATTCACTGAAAATTTTGAGTCCATTTTCAATGCAGTAGAGTGTGGCGTTCTCGAATAAGAGGAACTGTTTATTAAAATCTCTAAATTGGCAATGCAGTGAATATTATGTAATGAAATGAAACTTCGTTAAGAGCAAAAACATTCTTGTCACAAGTGTGATTCAATTATTCCCTAGCAAAAACTTTGGGTAAGTCTCGACTATTTGCACAGTCTGTGAAATTTTCATTCTTCTCAAAAGAGACATCCCTGTGTACGAGTACTAGCGTTAGGGAGAATTTGGCAGTGTACTCTTTATTCTTATTTTTTAATCTATCTCTTTTTTTTTGGGGGGGGGGGGGTGAAATTCCTCATTACACTCACACCAAAGAGATCGAAATCATCGTCATCATCGTCGTCATCATCTGCTTTACCATTCTGGACTGGTTTGGCCTGTGAGAAAATAAGTGGTCATTTTTACGGATTATCAGGAGGAAATCCAAAGGGGGGGGGGGGGGAGTAAAAACAAGTTTTAACATTCTCTTAGGTGGGGTGATCTACAAATGAACCCATATCATTGTGCCATTAGGGCCCTCTATTTGAAAGGGGCAAAATATTCATGACTGGAGGAGGGGGGGGGGGCACATGCTGATTGTAGCCCATCTCCCCATCCCCCATTTGCCACTGTTAGATATTTTCTCATAAGATAGTTAACATGAAAAACAAGAAATATAGAAACAAATTTATACAATATTCTCTAGTTTGTTCCAAAGTGAGAGCTTAACACATGCACTATATTAAGGAAATAATGTAAGAGAAGCAAAACATTTTTGGATGGTAAGAATGCACTTATTACTTTAACACCTTTAATAGTACATTGATATGAGAAAAATTTTCACATGGTATCCATGCATGTACCAACATTATCAAAAATATTTTCAACGTAGGCATATCAATGTAGGAAAAGTCAAGAAATGGCCTACTATGAATATAACACTTCAAAAAAAAAAACAAAAAAAAAGAAAAAAAGAAAAAAAAAAAAAGAGATTTGGTATCCAATTTATCCTGGTTATGCAGTGACATCATGTTGCATGTTATCCAAGCACATATGAGACCTACCTCTGTTGGTGTGGATGATGAGGCAGGTTTTGAGGATGTATCTAAGGCACTCAGGCGCTCTGTGAGCTTGACAACAGCAGCTTGAAGATCAGTTGTGACTGTGCAAAAGAAGAGAGAGAGAGAGAGAGAGAGAGATGACATAAAACTGACTAGGAGATAAAATCGACTAAATTGACTAAAACTACATCTTCTTTTGTGTTAGTACTAAAATTATCTCTTCTTTGTTAAAGGATGTTTTTTTCATTCATTTTCATTTCAGGGTTATTTTCAATTTTATTGAAATATGGCAAGTGCCATTTTTCGATAATAACAGTGCAATTCCCCTTCTGCCGAGTAACCCCTTTCATATCTGATAATGTCTCCTTTTCCAATTGGGCAAGTGCCCCATTTGAAGCTGATACATGACCCAATTCAATTCTGATACATGCCTCTTTTCCTTTCTGGTATGTCCCATTTCTCCTTCAGTTAACATGCTATATGTATTAAGTGCCATAAGTGCCCCTTTTGTTTTCTGACAAGTGTCCCTTTTCAATTCTGGCAAGTGACCCTTTTACTTCTGAAACACAGGCATTTGATTTCTGATAAGTGGGCATTTGATTGAGGCAGAGGAGCAGAAGGCAAGAGCTGGGGGAACAATGCCAAAAATTTAATAACAAGAACGAACAGTGCTCCTAAGTTGAAGCAAGGAGGATTTTTCCTCCAAAGCTCATTCAACGTTCATTTTATGACCACTAGCTGTGCACACTATATTACATGTACTTACTTTTCCTGAGGTCTGCGTTCTCCTTCTCAACAGCCGAGAGACGAGCAAGAATCTCTGGGTTTTCAACACCTACACCTACACTGAGACCAACACCCTGTATATAGACAGCAAGATGACATGGTGAAAAGGAAGGGGGAGGGGGAGAGAGAAAGAGGAAAGAAAAAAGAAATGGACAGAAGAAACAGAGAAAGAAAAAAAAAAGAAAAAAAAGGCAGAGAGGAGAGAAAGAGAAGAAAAGGAGAAGGGGAAGGAAAGAGAAAAGAAAGAAAAAATGGGAAGGGAGGGATGGGAGGCAAGAGAAAGAAAATTAGTAATTATAATTTGCTGCAGCAATAAGGAAGAGCAACAGTGATATCACATTGTCTAAGGAAAGAGGATGAAAGAAAAAAAAAGAAAGAAAGAGAAAAAAGGGAGAAGAAGAGAACGTATAAGCATAAATATGCATCACAAAACCAATAAAAAGTTGTATGCTCCCATTAGGAGCTTTAAGATATTTCTTTCAACCCCCCCCCCCCCAAAAAAAAAATGCTCTGATGATTGACTTGCACTTTCTGAAAAATCAAGGCCACAGAATTTGTCTGTAAGTAATAAAAACAAAACACCTGCCAAGGTACCTTGCATTTGAAATTCCAAGGCAAAATCTTGAATCACCAATGACATTGGAAATCAAATGGTTGACAGAAACTGTCAGTTGTGATGCACACTAGTATCAATTGTTGTGTTCTGACTTAACCACAGATACACATGCATTTCGTGGCCTTGCTCTCAAAGAGTGAACATCTAATTAAAGTGTGCTACTTTGAATCACCTGAAAAAAAAACAAAAAATTGTGGCCAGCTAGTATGTGTGAGATAAGCCCCCAAACACTTTATCATGAATTCTAGTGGTTAATGGTTAAGGGGTATCACGAGGAAAGTAAAATAAGATCATAAAATCAGGGCATTATCGAAACAGAGTGGCTGTTCAATTTCGTAAATGCCCTAAGCCAGGCTTGCGCATGCAGGTACGTAGCCTACTAGTCTACCTCACCAGTTTATAATTTTATAACTGAGATAACCGGTATATGTGAACTTGCAATCTCTCTTTACAAAAATAAAATATTTAAAGCTCATTTTGTCCTGGTGCACAAGAGCTTGAAAGTCTGTGTGCTTCAAGATAGGAGACTAACTTTGAAACATTAAATCCCTCTTTTTTTCCTATAAAGAGGGTCCTGTGGGCAACTGGGCATATCAAATATTTCACTTACTTCATTGGATCATGATTCTCAATAGTGATGATCTACATATCAGTTTAAGCTAAGAGTCCACTCTTTTACGATCACGTACGTAACTAATTCATTTTTATGTTGCAGTGTCACATATGCTTTTAAA
This sequence comes from Echinometra lucunter, assembly GCA_029962745.1. Classification (NCBI taxonomy): domain Eukaryota; kingdom Metazoa; phylum Echinodermata; class Echinoidea; order Camarodonta; family Echinometridae; genus Echinometra; species Echinometra lucunter. The sequence goes on from CM057157.1 coordinate 23,017,449, forward strand.
TCAACAGTACACCAAGCACTACAAAAAATTTGGGATACTTTACATTTAGCCATTGACTAAAAAAAAACAAGAAAAGGGTAACATGTCAATGATTTATATACACCATAAAAAAACATTAATACCAAAGAGTGACATTAATCAAATTAAAAAAAAAAGAACAACAGATGCCACTTCAATGCATTTTTGAATAGCTCACAAATGTAAAGAAAAATTCTAGAAATGAGCAATAATTCACATACTACGGCACTCCAGACATCTAAATGCTATGCTCTAAAGACAGTTAGCATTCCAAATAGAGAGTGTTAATATCTACACAATGTTAAAATTCACAAAACCAAGTATAAATGCATAGTAACCAAAACTGTCAATGATTGGTCAGTAAAGCAGTGTACATGACTACATGTAACATGCAAAATCACTTCAGGACATTAGTCACTATACAATAAAAAGAATGGTTAGTTTTTGTTTTTAAAGGAATAATCAAGACTGGCAGAGATAAAGGAGAAAACATGAAGACAACAGCAAGAAATCTAGACATTTATGAGGGTGAGATTGGAGCATTTCACAAGGACTGTTCATGCATTTTTTTTTTTCTCAAAACAAAAATAGAGCCACATGTACGCCATTCAAATAGATAACCACTAGTAACAAAGAACAGCTATCCATTAGCATTTAAAGGACTCCTCCAGTTTCAAGTGTCCCTCTTTGGATTCAACCACAAAGTCCTAACAAGAATGAGTGTCACTATAAAAAATATTGGACTTTGTTCTTTTTGGGGGGTAATGAATTCATGATCTGTAAAATAATAGCCTGATATAATTTTTTTGGGAAAAAATCTTTTCAGTGTACAGGTGTATTAGTTGCCTTGTGTCACCTACTACTGCAAAGATAAAAATATCCCAAAATATGTGCTTCGACTTAGAACTCATCTTTAAAAACTGCTTATTTCCCAGAACAAATATGTGTAGAAGCAAATGAACAATAGTACTGAGAATATCATAAAACAAATCAATTACTCAAATATTCTGTTTATGATATTTTGCTTATTTTAGGCAATGAATGAATATCATGATACTTTAGAATTACCAGCATTTTAAAAGATGCATAAGAAAGCAAAAAGAAATGCAGATTTCAGAATTCAAGAACCTGTTCACCTTCCTAATTATTATTTCTTTCTTTCAGAACTCTAGGAAAATTTGACCAGTGACCACAAAATGCAAACAAAGAAATAAATGCATTTATTATCAATTCTTGACTAACTATACCAAAATATATTTCCCAATTATTGTGGAATTTACCCTTGCGATATCATCTATTACAAATATGACAGAAAAATGGGTGAATTATAGATTATTGAGTACATGAAATTGTTAGCAAAAATGCCATGCAGTGAGCGAGTTACTCACAGCACTCAATGAGCTTTGAATGTTCTGACGTGCGCGTGCAATTTCGCTAACCAGATTGCTGGTCGGACCCTCTGATTTCTGTGGGTGAAAAACAAGGCACAAAAGAAAAGAGAGAGAGAGAAAAGAGAAAAGGAAGTCAACGTAAATGTGTATGGAAAATACAATATTTCAGCAGAAGATATACTTCATACTTCATAAAGGACCTACCAGGAAATGTGTGTAAGTCTAGATCTACATTTTGAAGTTTTTGGAAAATGTCCTGTGTATACACCAAATTAAAGAAATACACACTGAAAAGTTAATATCAAATGTATCCAACCAATAACTTTCTAGGTTTTGCCTTTATTTCCATTGGCAGAACCATTACAAAAATCCGTTTCCAAATTTGAGAAGTCCCCCCCCCCCCCCCATGCTATATAGTTTATGTTTCAGTTGATACCAACAAATTTATTTAACAGTTATCAGCTGGTTTTTTTTCTTCTTTTAATAATGAGGAGTCAAGCAGAAAAAAGAACAGTAAACCATATTTTTGTTACCTAGTCACAATAAAGAAACCATTCCGTTCCTTGATATCTCCTTATTTATTTTATATAGCTTGGCCAATTCTTCACTCAGGATTTCAAAACCAATATGTAATAATAACTTCTAGAAGTTCTTCTGTATCACTGCAAATACATTAAGTTCATGATACACGTATAATGAAGAAGCATGAGTTTTAATAGAACAAAGATTAAATGAGAGTACAAACACTGCATCACTGTATTGTTAGTAAGTAGTGGGAGTAATACGAATCATGTTAGCAAAATACTTCTACATTGTATAAATCACGTCAAAAGCTGAAGAGAGTATAGAGCAAAGTTAGTTATTATGAAGCAATTACACAAACTAGCACAAACACATTACCACTGTTAGATGATTTTAAATTTCAAACTAGAACTCATCTTCCTCCCTAGTTCAACATCCAGCTAAATGTAAGTATTAGATAAGGGGCTATTGTTTTATTTAAAGGTAGTAGCCCACATTTGCACAACATTGTTTCAGAATTTGGAGACTAATAAGCCAATTTAAATTTCAACTCTTTGCCAGCTCCTGTCAACTATTGGCACAAATGCACAATCATACAAATAAATTGAAAAATCGTAATAATTAGTTTTCTCCTTTACCATTGTACCAGAAAAACTAAAACAAAGCTAGTGTGCTTAAGTGATAACTAAAGAATAATGACCAGCATTAATATTGCTCTAAGGAAAGCAGGTTTTAAAGGAAATATCCAAAGAACAATTGTCATTATTTTCCCCTCAAAATTAATCCAGCAGACAAAGAGTTACATGACAGATATTCATGTAAAACTATAATGTTATCAAATTTACAACAATATTCCAAAGAATTAATGGAAAATGAATGGGTTTACTCTTAAAGCATCAGGAAGACATCTTTAGAAAACAAAGAAAATAAAAGAAAATTTTTGTTGAATATTTTCTTCTCAATCCTAAACAGGAATGTACTGGGATCTAAAACTTTACGAGTGTTTTTCCGTCGCTTAAAGCAATCTAAAGTAAAACTTTTGTACAGATTGGGTGAAACTTGCAAATGTGGGCTACTACCTTAAGGCTCATTTACACATGACAACGCAATCCATGTTGTTGCTCACTTTTTGTTTTGTTTTGTTTTGTTTTGTTTGTTATGTTGCTTTTTTTTTGTTTGTGGGTTGTATTTTTTTTTCGGGGGGGGGGGGGGGGGGGGCTTTTGTTTTGTTTAGTTCTGATTCCTATAAAGTTTTGTTGTGTGTTTTAATGGCAACTTGGGGTGTGAAGGTGGCCGTGTACATGAAGGTCCTATGTGTACTTTGCAAGATTAAGTGTTATGTTTATTTTGTCTGATCAGCAGTTTAAGACATACGAAAGAGGCTTTTAAGAAGTAAAAGCTCCATAACAGTTTCAAATAATGCTAATTTGACAAAATTTTTTAAATTTGACAACCTTTTAGGAACATTTCCACGAACTATCTTCATTTCACATTTGTTTTATTATTGTTCTACACTAAAGAGGGAAATTTTTTTTCATCACTTTTGAGAATTATCAATACATTTCCCACTTTTTAAATCGAGGAAAACTGACAAATTCAGAGATGGATGGAGTGAGGAATTGCCAATACTATACATGGAAATCATGATAGTCTCTACTTTCTTTTCAAATACATATCAACTACAGTCAAACGTGTCTTAACGCCCATCTGTCTACTGTGGCCATTTAACTAGTCTTCCTTGAAGTAATATGCGTTACAGAACCTGCCTTTAGCAGCAATCTGTCTGCTGTGTCCACTTTTTCTGTTTCCCCTGGGTGGTCTTTTTAGGCAGGTTTGACTTTATAAAATTATTAATGGCTAGTCAGATAACAAGATTTTCAATATGTACATTAACCTTAAAATATGCTTATTCCTTTATCAATTATCATTTTCTGTATCTGTCGATATGTGACCCAATTTCATGTTCAATGTTATAATGTTTAATTCTCTAATTAATGTGAATATACATGTATATTGTCTTGTAAATATTCAATATTCTTAATTTTCGCCTTGTATTGGCCTTGTAATACAGGGAGTATCCTAGGCCTAATGTTTTTACATACGGTACTTGTATCTGGAAATTAATTTTAAAACATGAAGTATGTGATTAAAAAAAAAAGTTGTACTGGCTATTTCAATAAAAAGGAAACCCAACTCTGAAAAATTCCTTTAAATTAACTACATATTTCAAAGTATTTGATTTCATATCATAAAAAAAAGAGTGCAATGTAATTCATATGCTTGCAAGTGCTAACTCTTTTAGGTTTCACTTTCCAGGGTCATGCATGAGTGAACACTATTGTCTTCAAAATTTTGTGCAGTATCCCAGGTGGTTCACTTTCTTGTAAAACACAACAATCCTGATTTTAAGTTTACCTGTACAACAAGTCCGCTGTGCTGTGAGGCAACATGTTCTTGATACTTGGCCTCGGCCTCTTGGAACCTGTTCCTTTCAAACCAGATGTTCTCTTGCATTAGAGGATGGGCCATGATCTAGGATTGTTGTTGGGTGTGGTTGAAAAGGATGGTCTGGTGAAGCAACTGATACACACACAAAGAGAAACATTAGGCAGAGCTTGAACCTAAACTAGGCACCTCAGTTTCAACTTTGTATCCTCAAAACTTTGGAATTTATTAATACTTTGACTGGCCCCTGCCCCATGCAACAGCTAAGACCAGTGCACCCTTTCCACACAAGCCCCTCCCCCCCTTATCCTGAAAGGTTGCATTAAAATCAGTCATTTTGTAATAAAAATAGTACGAGGTCTTTATAAATCAGTAGACCTATCTAGATATAATTATATTGTTCGTTATCATTCAACATTTTAGACTTGAATAGGCCACGAGTCTGTTTGTAATAAAAATATAACAGCATTATTGATCTATAGACTATATCTATATATTCTCACATTATTATTTAATAAACATTTTAATATTATTACAATTTACAAAATATTTGTTAAATAATATGTACAAAAAGATATCAAAAATAGATTTGTATGTACAAAACGACTGACAGTGACAGCTAGTCTTTTTATTTTATTTCATCATTTTAAAATAAGTAACAGTTAGATCCATCTTCTAAATTAAAATATTTGCTAAATCTAATGTGGATCTACAAAATATAGATCTAGATTAATAATTAGGCCTATAGAGCCTATTTAATCATTAATGCTTTTTACTACAAAATGAGAGATAGACCTCTAACTCTAAACAAATCTAGTTAACACACCCTTTCGGGACAAGTAGGGGTGCTTGCGTCGATAGGGTGCATACTGAGCCCCGGGGGGGGGGGGGGGGGGGGCACTCAGTATATAATGCGTGGTGGGTATGTGCCGCGGAGAAGACCCCCATTTTTACACTCAAATTTCTGTTCCAAAGCATAGCATTTTTATCTTATTGAGAAAAAGAACAAAGAAAGCCGTTCCTAAGCATAGCATTTTCTTCTTATCGAGAAAAAAAGAAGAAAGAAATCCGTTCCAAAGCTCTGCATATTTTTCGCTACGCCGTTCTGGCCGCATTGATTCGCTACAATGAGCTGCATTTTTGGTGAAAAGCGGCCCGCAGAGCGTTGTCCGACCATCGCCTCTGCGCGAGCGCACCCGGCGCCCGTGCCGCCGGGCTAGCTGCATGCACGTGTGCCCGTTCCATAGGGATACATACGCACTCACACGTAGGCGAACCGTTCCAAAGACCCCCGTTTTCACAAACATTTGTAGTTACGAAGCCCGTTCCGAAGACCCTCCTTTTCACAATAAGCCCGTTCCAAAGCCCCCGTTTTTTGTCTCGCCCGTGACACATACCTACCACTTTTGGGGTCGAGTACCCCCCCCCCCCCCCAGACTGAGCCTGGTGCTACGCAGCTCTGTTCCTCTCTGCCCCCTGCCCCACCCTGGCTTTTTGAGATAAAGCCATTTTTGTTTTCTCCTTCTAAATCTAACTGTTAAGTTCTACTAGACTTTAGATCTAGTTCAAGGCTAACTGTAACTAAGTTCTATTCCTCCACTCACACCGTCACACAGCTGCTACCACAATGCGAGGTTAGTCAAACTCAAATACAGTCAGCATACACGGCATTATCGTCAGTGGCAGTGCTGGTGACACTGCACTCCATATCATACTGGCATGCCATAGTCCATAGACTTTGTATACAGACCAAGTTAGTGCCACTAACATGCACAGTGCCACAGGTACAGGCAGTCACAGTGACAGACATGACAGAGTCAGACTCAGAGTAGCCCAATAAAAACCATATTTTCTAACCGAGAAGATCAAATATATTGATAAGAGAAAGTAATGTTAATGAATTCATATCGTAATTTCAGTATTTTCAATTCAATAAAGCTAATATTAATAGGAGAAAATACAGATTTAATCATTTAGATCATTCAGAGGGAATTACCGGCAGGGATCAGCGTTTACACGTGCATTAAAAAGGCTGAATGTAGAAGATAGATATCTCTTCAATTTTGTGCCGAAAGTAGGAGCAAAATTCGTCAGGCACAGATTATGGTATCTCCTCTGGAAAAAAAAAAATGTTCAAAGGTAGCAGCCTATAGCTAGCTTTTAGAACTTCATCTGTACTCTCATAACACCGACAGAAGGTGGGGGATGGGGAATCTGGGGACATATACCCACAAATTACTGGTCCCCGTCCCCGAATGTGATATACATGCAAAAATTTCATAATGCTTTTAGGATCTTTACACTTGTTTGAAAATTGCAACCGTATCATGCCTGAATCCCCTTTCTCGATCCGTCTCTCACTGAAAAGGCCCTGGTCTTGCAAAGAAAGAAAGAAAAAAAATATAAAGAAAGAAAAAAGAAGAAAGAAAAACGAAGGGAGGAAGGAAAGAAGAAGAAGGCGAAGAAGAAGAAGAAGAAGAAGAAGAAGAAGAAGAAGAAGAAGAAGAAGAAGAAGAAGAAGAAGAAGGCGAAGAAGAAGAAGAAGAAGAAGAAGAAGAAGAAGAAGAAGAAGAAAGAAGAAGAAAATGAAGAAGAAGAAAAAAGAAGAGAAAGAAGGAGAAGGAGGGGAAAGCAGAAGAAAGCGCCCCTGAAAATAATTTGGCTAGGACGCTCGTATAGGCAATTTTGTTGGGTTATTTTTGGTTTCTTGTTCGTTCAGTATGTATGTTTCTCATTGTTTCTCACCTCCGCCCCCTGTTGAATACGCAGAATCTTTCCCCCGTTCATCAGTCTAAATGGTATCGTGGCAAAGTTCAGGAATTTTCACCAGAGGATTTATTTCATTAATTGCTTTGTTTGTGTTTGTTTTTTATTGATGTGGTTCATTTCGTATTTTCTTCACATGTGCATGACGGCCCTCATGGGCGTCAAGCAGGAGAATTAAGACAAGTTAGCCAGGGGAAGTTATGGTCTATGAATGTAACTTCTGTAAATGTTAGTTTTAAAAACTTTTTAAAATCGATTTTTGATCGACTGGTCAAAATACGGAGTGCCAGGCTTGCCCCCCCCCCCCCCCGCGTTGGAAAAACTCCAACTTTAATTAATTTTTCTGCAGCAGCCAGGACTCGCCCGCTCCTCGATCATTCATCTGCAGCTTACTACCTTCATGACAGCCAACTAGGACGACATATTTATTGCAAGAAATCTGGGGCCCGTAACACAAAGGTTTGCGATCAATCGCAAATTTAAAACAACTATTCTGATTGGTCCAGGGTCACCTTTTTGAACGAGATGCGCATGAAACAGTGGTCTTGATTGGTTATTAAAGTTAGGGCCCTTTTAGGACTTCAAAAGGCCACATTTTAAGGCGGGGGGGGGGGGGCATATCAATTTGTTTGCGCTCCTTTTTTGCAGCGCGTAGCGTGTTAAATTATTTCCCTATGGAGAATAATAGAAAATACGCCGTTTTTGAGGGATTTGCTAAGATATCTCCCAAACGCGTCAACAAGGTGATCTATCAAAACAGAATAGAATAGAGCAGATTCTCACCTTGAACATGATATGATTTTCATTTAATTTTAGTCAAATTAAGTTCTGTCACTTTTGAGGTTTTTGGAACCTTTCTTGATGATTTTGGAAATCCATTTGTACATGAGCCAATGGGCAAGTGCGGGAAACGAAACGTTTGGTGCGACTTCACATTGTTGTAAAAAAATATATACGTCACAATAGACCCTATCAAAAAAAGACATTTTGCAGAAAATGCTGTAGATTGCGAATACCTAAGAATGATTTTGATTGGATAAAAAAAACCTCTGTCACTTTTCACATTTGCAAAAGCTTTTGCAATTGGTCACTATAGTTTGGCGGGTTCAGCCGATGGCATTGTGTGTACACAGTATAGTACACAGTACACACGCATAGCTAGGCAACGCAGCGCGTGAAGAATTTTGGCAAGGAGGTGAGAGTAAAAGAGGAAAAAAAAAAGCACAAGCTAATGAATGCAAGTGATCAAGAAGAGTTACAAAACTGAAGGGAGTGAGAAAACAAGGAAAGTGAGAGGGAAATTTATGAAAACAAGTAATGCGAGGAAAAATGACAAGAAAAGGAGAGAAAGGAGAAGAAGTGAAAACACGCAGTTGAGTGCGCTCACGATATGTAAGTTGAACACCCCTGCACCGCAATGTAGCAGCCCGCCACTATACACGTAGACTGCCTGCACGATGCGAAGACAGCGGCGCGTATTAGTGACTGTGCGTTAAACGTCCCATTTCTTTGCCTTATAAGAGGAGCGTTTTTTGTACACAACAAATTGATATGGGCAAGGTGGTCGGGGAACTTGCAAGTTATTTTGATGATCTAATTCAAGGAAAAGGAGAACCTTTAAAATACTTGAAAAAAATGAAAACGCTCTTACCCTGAATAAGTATCAATAATAAAATTTGAAAAATATTATAGAAAGTGATAAGGAAAGCGAAAGTAATACGATATGCCTCCCGATTTTCATTTTCGATAAACTTTCTGATAGATGTGGTAGAGAGCTCGTCACTCAAAAGTTTCAAACCCGGTTTCAAATCCAACTTGTTAAAATTTTGGTCATCAAGAAAAGATAAATTTGATCCAGAAGAGTCCTTTCCTTGTCCATGTTCTTCTACTGCTGCTTATTGCCATTAAAACAGTGTTACAGTTTGAATTCTTCACAACGAGATAAGTTTATAACTTTAAATGCCTACATCCAAGGTAAATGTCCCACTAGCATGCACTCACTGCAGGCACGTAGCGAAGAGGGCGCTGTATCTGTAGCCATTTTGCGTTGTTAATGTAAACTACCGGTTGAAGTCTGATGAAAATGTACGAATATATTCTCGTTTGCCATACGACAACGGGTGGCATCACCTTGTATATTACTGGAATTTTGATGTAGAGATATCATTATTTCATTTCTAAAGGTACGTCACCTTATTTGTAATTATACTGTATTTAGCAAACATTGGACAATAATGTCGTTTCATTTGTCAGAGACAGAGACAGAGCAGAGTCCGAGCTCCGGCTCGGCTCAGACAAATCACACGGAGCCCGCCGGCCCGGGCCGGCCAGCAGCGAAGCGTGCTGTAGGCGTAGGTATGCTGCTGCCTGGCCTTCGTCCTTGTGGTTGCTAGGACTAGGGTGGTTGCTCGCTCCGTTCAGACTTGTTTGATGCCCCACACCAGCAAGATTGACTTGAAACTAAGTGAACAATATTTTCTGTCATGTCTGTAATTATTAATAATCATATGATTGTGATATTATTGTCATGATTGTTGAGAGTTTGTCAATGAAAAACAATGGCATGAAAACTGAAACTGAAGTGAAAGAAAAATACGGTAACCGGTTAAGTGCAGTGACCTGTCTCACTCTCGTCATGGACATAGACCTGACGTTACATGTACAGTCCAACCTGGCTTATCCGACCTCCATTTATCCGGACTCCTCTATTAACCGGCCACGTCTCCCGGCCACGTCTCCCGGCAGCTTCCCTCTGTTTTATTATTCATCCAATTCACCCTAATTAGTATGGTAAAAGCCTGGGTGGGAGACGGAAACATTGTGGGCAATTTTCTGTTTTATTTTATTTTCATCTCGTACGAACAGAAAGATATTATTGATCATTTACAGTCATCCACAACACCAAGGAAATAGATACATGTATTTTATAGCAAATAGACCACTCTACCCTATAAATTTTCTTAGAAAAGGTGTCCCACACATTCCTCTCATATCTGGCCATTATAACATTGATATGGATGGGCACCAGTCCCGACGTGGCTGGATAAGCGAGGCCGGACTCTAGTTCATTTTAATGTTACACATAATGCAAGATTTTTGGCATAGGGGTCTAGTCACCCTACTCCAAATCTGTAGTTAGCTCTAACATATAGATATTCAATTAGTTGATGACATTTTAACTTTATTTTTTATCTGTATTTGCTTATGAAATTAAAAATTAGACTGTGAAGTAAGAACTTTTCTGAATATTCAAGATGTAAATCTCTTTTTTGTGCAGACAATGTAATTTTTCTCTTCTTATTTTTTGCAGGTATCCATCCATTTTGCTCCAGCTATCAACTGGTTCGCCCTTCACAGATACTTAGCATAATCAACCATCGATATCATCTCACTTCGTTAAATACAAAATTTTATTGCTCCATCAAAAATGTTGCCAGATGTGAATACACTGCGTTTCACAAAACTTACATCTGAACATGCCCTGGCTCCATGAACTATCAGTGCATTGATCCAGGCTTGCATTTAGAGGAGATGTTCAGACATGGAGGATATGAACGCTAACATGATGGAGGCGTATGAGAAGCCTCTCTCGCTCTGGCGCCAGGTCGAGGAGACAGTGTCTCCTGGAGAAAGGCCAGATATCAGAGACATTCTTGGTTCTTCCCTTGTGGAGCAGAGTCTGGAATTGCATGAAGAAGTAAAATTTCTTCTTTTTTATTTTTTCTTGAAGAAAAAAATGCAGTTGTTTTCTCTTCCCATGCTTAAGTGGTCACTAGATATTACAATGCTGAAAGACATTGTTTGCTTTAAAGGCAGATTATGCAGATGTTCTCTCTCTCTCTCTCTCTCTCTTTTAATACAAGGGTACAGAGTAGATAAGTCTAATTTCTAGTACAGTATTTTGGCTCTCTTTACATGTAGGCATGAGATAAAAGACAAATAAATGTTTTTCTTTGTGTTTAAGTTCTTGCTCCCCCCCCCTGAAAAACTAAAAAGTAAATGACATTTATAAATTAATTCTGCTTTAAATAGACTGATCTAGATGTAACCTGTAAAACATCACTTACATGTATTTGGGGGGACTTTGTTGAATTTACACGCATTGTTGTAGGAGTCTTTCCGTAGTTTAATAATGTGATTTTATGTTATCTTTCTATGTACATTCATCAGGTTGACAATCTATTAAGCATATGGCAGGACTATCGAGCAGAGACAGAAGACAATCTTCCAGCTTCACCTGTCAATATGCTTCCTGAGCCCCCTGGGATGAGGGAGAACCTCAGGACTCACATCCGCATGCTGTTGGATTGTGTGAGGGAGAAGGCCAAGGATGAGGGCAGGTGAGTCATTGGATTGGGAAGGAAAGAATCGGGGGGGGGGGGCAAATTAGTGAGGTTGTCATAAGTGATATACTTGTTGTGTGCTTTGAGCCACAGGAATAATGTAGAACTTGAAGATATATAATGTGCATGCTGCTGAAAAATATGAAAGGTAGGGGAGAGCAGTAGGAGAGGTTATATTGGGGGGGGGGGCATACTATTCATTTTCTAAGAGCCTCCAAGGATAAGGGAGAGCATATCTATACATTTGAGGCTGCAGTATAGAAAAGGGAATAGGAGTGCAGGTATGAATTGGATAGGAGGGAAACCACTTAAGCATGAGGTGTAGCGTGATAACGCACTTCTCCAATTTTTCAGGATGTCTTGAGTATGTGACGGATGGCTTACGTTGAGAGTGGAAATGAGAAGTCTACAAGGAAGGGCTAGCAAAAAAAAAAAATCCTGAATCAAGTGGGAGGGATGGATGGGCCTCCTACTTTGGTGGCTACAGGAAGCCCCAATGACGTACGTTAACGTGTAATTTCAGCCATGTCTGGCAAGATCCAGACTGAGATATGGTCTGGTGTAAGACTTTAACCAAATAATAGTTTTGGTAGATTTCAGTACCCTGCTAATCTGATATGAGGGCAAAGTACAGGGCCATTTAACTACATCAGTCGAGGGTTAATTTTCTGATGATGACAATTTCATTCTTAAAGATGCTAGTCATTTTTGGAAGTCTCTTCTGCAGATATTTGCACAATTTTAAAGTTTTAAAGACAGCATTATAATGTGTGTGTGTTTTGATAGATGACAAGATGAGAAATTGTTTTACATTTTTAATAATTCATGTGTTATAAGCTACCATTAACTGTGTGTGAATCCTTTTCACTGTCAATATTTTTCTTGATAAAGACCCCCATATTTGCGATGTTTTATTACAGAGAAGTGGATGGACTCCTGTCCAAACACAACAGTGATGTCTTGGACTATGTCAGTGATGAACTACCAAGAAGTAAGAAAGTATAAATGTTTATCTTCACAGATTCTATGCATTTGGGTGCTCTTATACTATCAAACTTGTGTTATACATTTGAAATGATCATTAATTCCATAATAAACTCCAGAATCTTTGTTTCCCTACTCTGAAGCCTGTTTATATGATTTTGTATGCAATTAAAAAGCAAATAGTCTCCCCCATCATTGCCAATATTTTGAACAATTTTTATGTGTTGGATGACATAATGAAAATTTTAATAATTTTTCTCAGCTTTTCTCTGATAAATCACCAGATAATGAACCACAAGGTAGAGGGTGTGAATCCACTGCTATGATACTAATTTCCTTTGGCAAGATATTGATCAACTTTTGCCACTCTCCACCCAGGTAGACCAAATGGATACCTGGTTGGAAGAATTTTCCTTTTTTA
>CM057157.1:23030838-23048707 GCA_029962745.1 Echinometra lucunter
TCAGCTTCTGAAAGATACAGTGTTTCTCCAGGGATGCCTTGAAGATGAGAGCGATTACAGGAGTCAGTCTAGAATGTCCACATTTAGCAGAGAGCCTTCAATACAAGGTAAGCACCACTGACATATGGATACACAGGGTCGAAAGTATCACACGAACATTTATAAATATTTTGTAGGTTTAAACTCTGCTCCATTTTGAACAATTCAGCCTAGATTGTCCTTAGTCAAAAGAGAGCTAAGGTGAACACCCTTGTCTTAATGTAGGCCCAACAGTTGGTAAATACACACACACACACCACTGCAAGACCCTTGTCAAAATAATGATTTAACTAGTCCTAAATAAATGTGGGATTTGATAGAAAATACAGTCAAACCTGCTATAGCTTCTACCTGAATAGAAAGACCAGCTATCTGTAAAGATAACAATTGTGTTTCTTTTTATGCCTCCGCCCACCGTAGGTGGTTGCCGGAGGCATTATGTTTTCGGGTCGTCCGTCCGTCCGTCCGTCCGTACGGCTGTCCATCCGTCCGTCCGTCCGTCCGTCCCGTTTTCGTTCTCGCGATAACTTAAGAACCGTATGACGGATCAACTTCAAACTTGGCTCGTGTATGCATATGGGAGGGACAATGATCTGATTAGATTTTGGAGTCTCAAGGTCAAAGGTCAAGGTCATAGAGCTAATAATACACATAAAAATGGCTCGTTCTCGCGATAACTTAAGAACCATTTGACAGATTGGCTTCAAACTTGGCTCATGTATGCACATGGAAGGGACAATGATCTGATTAGATTTTGGGGTCACAAGGTCAAAGGTCAAAGGTCATAGAGGTCATTATGTACATAGAAATGGTTCGTTTTCAGAATAACTCAACAACCATTTGACCGATCAACCTCAAACTTGGCACAGATATGCATATGGGAGGGACAATTATCTGATTAGATTTTGGAGTCTCAAGGTCAAAGGTCAAGGTCATAGAGGTAATAATACACTTAAAAATGGCTCGTTCTCGCGATAACTTAAGAACCATTTGACAGATTGGCTTCAAACTTGGCTCATGTATGCACATGGAAGGGACAATGATCTGATTAGATTTTGGGGTCACAAGGTCAAAGGTCCAAGGTCATAGAGGTCATTATGTACATAGAAATGGTTCGTTTTCACCATAACTCAACAACCATTTGACCGATCAACCTCAAACGTGGCACAGGTATGCATATGGAAGGGACAATGATCTGATTAGATTTTGGGGTCTCAAGGTCAAAGGTCAAAGGTCATAGAGGTCATTATGTACATAGAAATGGTTCGTTCTTGTGATAACTCAGTAACCATTTGATGGTTGAACAAACTTGGCTCATGTATGCATATGGAAAGGGCAATACTCTCATTAGATTTGGGGGTCACAAGGTCAAAGGTCAAGGTCAAAGATGTCATTGTATAAATGAAAATAAAGCAACATGAAGTGCCATTTATTTCTGATCTGGTAATGGCGGAGGCATAAAGTTCGACCACGCGTGGTCAAAGATTCATCTAGTTGAAATGTGTATTAGAGGAACTTGTTTATAAAGACTGCCTGTTTATGAGGACCGCTTTTTCTCCCTTGAGTGGTCTTTATATATAGGTTTCACTGTAAATACCTGTAATTTATCCTCTCAGTCCATAGATATTGGAATTTTTTTTTTTTTTTTTTAGCGGTGATTTTGTATCTTCTGATGATTTAAACTTTATATACATGTATTTTGGTAAGTGGTCTTCTTACAATCCATTTTAAACTCTCGTCTCTTCATGAAATGAAGTATTCCTTTGATGCATTTCACTGACAGACTAAAAGGTGACTTTGATATGATTCATTTAAATCGGAGGTGTCGTGACAAAGTTGGTAAGACCACGTGCTCTTAATTAAAGTGTCGGGAGTTTGATTCCCATTGATGTCTGACTCCTTATGTCCTTCAGCAAGACATCCACCTTTGCTGTACTCTACCCAGGTGTATGAATAGGTACCTGGTACTGCTGGGGTAATAATGATGTTTATGATAACTAATTTTAAGTGCCTTGAGCATCCTTTGGGATGGAGATGTTTCACAATATAAATAATATCATTATTATTATTATTATCTTTTTATTATTCTTTGTTTTTGTTGTATTTATATGTAATCTGTTTAGAATTGAAGGAGGAGAGAATGAAGTTGGAGAAAGAAGTCCAGAATGCCCCGCCCCCAACTTCCATTGGTGTCATGAATTCTGTAGAGATGCGAAATAGAAGCTTGCCAAATTCACCCGGGTAAGTCCAATAAATTTATCAGTCGTATGTATGACCTCTTCTGTACCACTTGCTTGACATTTATTTGTGAATAATCTTTTCTCGAATTTGGTTTTAATTCTTTGTTTTATGGATAAATTTGGCTTATAACATCTTCCATGATAAGCTTGTTGAGATACATATATGTTTTATGGTATTTGTTATGGCAGAATGAGTAATCATTCGTAGATCATACTCATAAGAGATTGATTTCATCAGTGGGTTTCATTTGCTGCTGATGGCATGAAAACCATTGAATTACAACTAGATCATGTTATGATTGTTTTACTATACAGTGGAGTGACTGGATATATTTTCCATTCTTTGTATAATTCATATTTGAATGATCAAAATATATTCATTCATGTAAGTCAACATGTGTTTTCAAAGGTTAGCTTGTACCTCCAAGCACTTTTCACTGATCTTTGACAGATGTGAGAAAGCTTCTTTCATCATAGTTGGGGAAATTATTAGCTTTCCAAGCTCCAATAACATTATTGATTGATCATTTTCTAATATTATAATAGCAGTAGGAGGCTTCCAAGTCCTCTCAGTCCAACTACCACTGGAAGTTCCAAGCTCCGTCCATCGCCCCCACCCTCGGCTGGCCGGGGAGGGCGAGCAGCACCAGTCAAAGCGGTCCACAAGATGCCATCGTCCCATCCCCCAACATCACGGTGCCCCAGCGATAGCCATCCCTCCAGAGCCACAAACTCAAATAGAACAGCCGATAGTGGCCCTAAGACTTCTGTACCCACTAGGACTGACCTACCGAATAAGCCAAATTCCCCTATAGCGAGTTTGCGTGGTGGAGCTGCACCAGATTCGCCAACGAGGATGCAGCCGTCACCTCCGTCTTCGGCGAGGCCTCCCTTAGGCCGGTCAGGAAGCGGAGGATCAGGAAGGTTCAGGCACAGGGTACTGGAAGCAAAGCAAAGCAGGTGATGCTATACTTTACAGAGAGCTCTATTCTGTGTGTGTGTGTGTTTTATCCATTGAAGAGATCAGGAATTGATGCCATATTGCAAGGGATCCGTCCACTTGAATTATTCAGAAAGCCGTGCTTTGAGGAAGATTTGAAATGCTCAGGGTCCTAGATGGATAGCAAAGGGAGTTTGTGGTTGTTACTGTGGAAGGCGACAATACTTATTTGCTTATGGCGACCATGCAGATTTGTGCATGTGGTGTCCGTCCACTTGAAAATCTCTTCTTGAGAAAGCCCAATTGTTACCACTTGCCTTGAAGGTGCCTTGAAGGTTTAAAATGCACAGGGCCGGAGATGCTAAGCAGGACAGCCAATACTTTGCCACATGTGTTTATGCCCTTTTATCACTGAAGGAATGAAGAAGCAGTACCATATTTTGATCATGCAGATTCCTTAGTGTGGTATCAATCCAGTCATATAGGCATCCAGAAGCGAAGTAGAACTGTGTAATCAGTGGTAGCAGTGTTCGGAATCCTGATCACTGCAAATGCCATAAGTCTAAAAGGGATTACCGGTATGGTTTTTTTTTTTTCTGAATTTGGTAAATAGGGTACCTTATCATGTGGAATATACTGTAATGACTCAAAAACCTACCCTTTTATGACAGGGTTGAGTTGTAGAGAGTATGTCTTTTGCAGTGTTGATTCCTAGAAAAGTGAATTTAATGATGAAACATGTTTTAACCCGTTGACTCCTGAATTCTCAAATTCCCTTAGACCTAGTACAGGGGCCACCCTGTTTCTGTAGCCAGTGCATTAATTCACAAGATGTAGGAAGAGAACTCTGATGCAAATGTAAACTTTGTATTTAAACCATTTAATACTATGCCCAAAATAACTTAGGCTGAGATCTGGAAAATGCATATTACTGTTATTTTCCTAAGTATTGGGGGATTGAGTCTTGCTATCTGAGTGCATCTTAGCTCTAGTTGGAAGTTTACGAAAACCAGTAATACTTTATGAAGAAGAGTGAAGTTTGTACTTAACATTTAACTTCATGTTTTACTTCCTGTAGAAGTATTGATTAAATGAATTAATTGTTGATGAATTAATTGATAAATGTAAAATTGGTCTGATTATCACATAAGATTATACCAAAATCGAATCCTGTTCAACGGGATAAGACAATCCTTTAAAAGTGAAAGTTGATTGTGAATTATGCCTTGATTCTCAAGGTCATGGTAAGAAGAGCATTCACATGTGAAGGTAAAATGTTATGCTTCAGACACCAGATCATCACAATGACCTTATACAGCGTGTCCCAATACAAATGTCCCTCTGATAAACACCTAGATTAATTTCAAAATAAAGTATTATTATACTTTCAGTGTTTAGAGTTAGAAAAGCCCTATTACTATCGTATCTTCTATGAAATTTTCATTGGTTTCACTTCATTTATTTTTAATACACAATCTATTATGTAACAACATTGCTTTTCATCCCATTCCAAGTTTGCAGTGTAAAAAAGTCTGCACTAGTGCCTTGAAAGTCTTACCGTAAATCAACTGTTAGTGCTTTTGCAATTTTGTAAATTTTCATTTGAAAATGTAATGAACTTGACTGTAGTAATCAATAAGAAAAAAAAAACCAACACAAAACTTATTGAAATGAAAGTGAAGCATCAAATAAGGTAAATAAGGTATGAATGTGTGTAGTGTGCATTACTTTAATCAAACTTGGAACGGGTCGAATAGCACTGCTGTTACTGAAGAACCTGTGTGTTCTGAACCAATGAAGGAAGACCTTTTAAATATCACAGCAACTACAAAATTAAAGGGACTTTCCAAATATGTTAACTTAATTTAGTATAAATCTTGATTCTGTTAATTATTTTACTGTCTTTGAGAGGGACATTTTATTTGGGACACGCTGTATAAAGGTCTGAATGTAGAATTTTACAACAGCCTGCACAGTTTGATATCTGTGAATCACAAGTTTATTGTTGATTAAAGCGTTCAGCCATTCCTGTCCACCATGTGCATGTGAGTATTATTTTGCCTTTTTGTAAGAAACAAAGAAAGTCCATAGATGCTAACACTTACTCAAGTTTGGTGTTTACCTTTTGGTGTTAGTGTTGGGTTGATTTTGACATCAACACAGCTCCAAATTTAAGATAAAACTAGTCTTGGGACAACTGTCACTTGGAGTTGAGCTGTCAATAATGTCATTTGGACCACTTTTGTAAACTCAGATTAGGTGTTGGAGCTATGGAAAGCAATCTAAATTGTGTTTCTGACACCAACACCAGCACCAACACCAACTTGAAATCACCCAAATACTGAATATTAAGTATACAGTGTACATGGTAATGTGAAGTGACAGGATATTATGAAACCACACATACATGTAGTTAAACCTGTTGAGCACAATTTGATTTCAGTATAATATGCATTTGCCATAGACCCTAGGCTGAGTTATCTCAGGCTTAGTGTTCATATTGTAGCTAATAAGTCTTGAGATTTAAGGTTCTTCTGTCATCCATTGTCCATACTCATTATTTTTCTTTATTCCATTAAACTGATTGTATAAAAGTATTATACATTTTTTTTGTTAAACAAAGAGTTCTTAACTATCAGGAAAATTTCCAAGAATTGGAAGTGTATCAAATACCCCTTGAAACACACATTAAAGCACAGTGGCCTATGTAAACGTGGGTAAAGAATTGTGATTTTTTTTTTTCCCCAAGGTGTTTACCTAGTGCATATGAAAAGTGACATATCTTGGACTAGGGTACATCTGGAAAATGTGTTCTACAAGAACATTACTTAACACTCAGTAGGATATACCTACTCTTTTAATCTACAAATCAGAAATATGTATTCTACAGCTCATGTCATTTTGCTGTGAGTTTTTTTCTTTTTCTGTTTGAATTTAGATGAAGCCCATGCATATCTCCGAAGGAAAATTAGACCCTTCAAAAAAGTAAGCATGAAAGTTTATAACTTCAGGACATTGTTTTTGAATTCTGCACAGTACACATGTACAGCAATATGCAGTGTCTGATTTATATTGTAGGAACATTAATATGCACTTATTATTTGCTATTATTCAAATGTTTATGCTCCTACAGGGCAGTTATATTTGGGGATTAATATTTTACATGCTGTGGATGACAGTGGCTGCCATAATTGATTTCTATTGTGAAAATCTTTTCAGGCAGAGCCAAGTTGGATGTGTATTTTTCTTTTAGAATGAATCTTGAAAGAGCTGGAAAATTGAATCATTTTATTGTTACCCTCATTGTGGAGAGAGTACTAATTAAATGTGTTTCCTAAATAGGATGAATCCATCACCAGCTAATTACAGAAATTCTCCGTCCATTATTCATGTAATCCCTGAATCGGATTTCCATTGAATGTTAGCCTTCGATTTGTCACTAAATGTCATCTAACTGCATTATTGATTTTTAATAAAAATGTGCCGGTACAATATGTATAAATTCAATGGTATTTGGCCTTGTTAACTAGAATCTAGAGGAGTGTTATGTAATTGTTCGTGGAAGGAGAATTGGGGGTGTTTCACAAAGAGTTAAGTTGGACTTAAATTCCTAGTTGCGTGCTGTATACTATGCATCACCGCATTGGTTAGATCATGCTCAGGGGAAGTGCGCTATTTGGAATTCTATCAATGGGATTACGCGTTAAATACTGGATGCGCATTGGCGCTTGCATATGACTCAAGTCCAACTTAAATCTTTGTGAAACAACGGCCTTGGTCTTGTGATTGTCCTGTAGTCAAACCTTAAGTGGCAGTGGATGAGGAAGTTCTCCTAAGGGAACAAGTTTTCCATTGGAAGTTCGGGATACAGAAGATTATTCAAAATGACAGCTTCATAAATTTCTGCTGTAAAGATATCCTGATTTTGCATACCTGTACCCTGTACTGAACTTATACTCTGAAAGCAACTTTTCTTTGGTGCACATGAACCCATACTTCTGTTACCTCTCAGTTCACTTCCAGATGCATCATGATATCAAAGTAATTTTTTTTCCTCTGTGCTCTTCAATTCTTAACCATTTGTTTGCATCATGCAGTTATTTTTTTCAACATATGATTTTTATGTCTTCTGCAATAAACATTTTTTTTTTTTGGGGGGGGGGTAATAATTGGTTCTCTTCTGAGAAGAAACAAATGATTTTTTTTCTGTTATTTTTTGATCCCTTCTAACAATACAATTAACAGTGTTAGCACACACAAAAAATATGTGAGATGTTTAAAAATTATTTTTGAGATGATCCCCTTTAACAGTAGCTAAAGTCCTGCATTTTGGCCTTCCAAACATGAACCGGTATTCTTACTTTCGTAGTACTCATAAAAGTAAACCTCAATCAATGACTAATTATCCTGTAATCAATGATTAGATCATATTATTGGATGATTCTTAGAATACAAATCAATTGTTTGTATTAGACATAAGCTTGCAATATCCAATTGTTTGATGAAAGCCATAAGAGCATTATTAACCTGTTGACTACCGAATTCTGTAAGTCCCATATATTTGATACAGGGACTACCCGATTCCGGTAGATAATGGGTTATCTTGATTTTGTGTTAAAGTAAAACTCGCCCTTTTTCTTTCTTTCAAGTGTACCAATTATTTGAAAAAACTAATTTGTGTACAGCTAGTATGAGTGAATTATCCACCTCCCCCCCCCCCCCATTGAAAAAAAAAAGAAAAGAATGAAAAAGAAAGAAAAAAAAAAAAACTTTACCAGGCATTCTTGGGGTCTTAGGGGTAAATAAAGGATAACATAACTCTTTTGTTGATTCAGAGTATTATTTGAACTCGCAAAATCTGTTTATAGAAGTAATATTTAAAGCTCTTGTTTTGAATATTGTATAGTGACAATGAACTGCTCTCACATACATAGCAAAATGGCGATTGGTAGAATTCTAAATGAAAAAGTAAAATGTCCTCATTCCTGAACCCGTTTTTCATTCTGTTTGAGGTAAAAACTTATTAAACTCCATGTGCAGAAAATGAATTCATAGATTATAATATAGTTGGGATTAGAAATCTTAGGATGAAAAATCTTAGAATGAAAAAAGACTGTTGATGTAGGATTTGATGACATATTCCTTTAAGTGAAAATAGTTTTGCTCGCTGGGAAGTTAGCAAGAAAGCACTATAAAAGAAATGTGTTAGGCATAACATAAAGGTAAATTTTCTACTCAAGTCTTTCATGTTTACTATGCACTGCTGGTATCTCCTTTTCGTCAATCAGTTTTACATTTGTATAGTCAGTTATATATTTAGCTTTCATGGAAAATCTGCCTTTGCTTTTTAATAGTAAAAAATTAAGACTAGGTGCTTCATTGATCAGTGGGTCTACTCAACCTGCTTGAATCTATACCTAACTTACAGATAGTTTGCCTTTTCAAACCAGCCTATGTTCTGAAAAGTACATGGATATTCTGTAAATGGTTTTGCCTAAACAAAATAGTATAAAGGTAAAGGTATGTACAGTATATGCTGTAGATACAGCTAAAAATATTGACTTAAAAACTGAAAAGAAAAACCACCACAAGAAAAGATATTAGAACATTCCCTTTATTTATCAAATGACAAGGAAAAATACTTTGCATTATATAAAATATTATTACATTTTACCACATTTGAATGAAATTACAAAAGTTTGGCCATTGATTGTCTATATGCAATTTAACTTTACTATGAAATGATTGTAAGGGAGTTTTATTAATATTATTATTGATAGATGCAATTTTCTTCTTTCAATTGTTATGCTCTTTATAAATATATCAGAGAGTTGCATAAATTATTTGCAAAACAATTCACATTGTTTCATGTCATTTATTTCATATATTAACTTTGTTATTCATATGATGGGAATATGAAGCTCTGGGGGATGTTTCACAAAGACCAAGACTGATTCAAATCACTCTTAGCTATGGCAGGCCATTTGTGCCACTGTTTGCTTTCACCATCGGTCTCTCAAGGGATGTGCAAATCATTGTCACAAATTTGAATAATTTACATTTTTTGTTTTCTTCATCAATGAACTATAAGAAGTGGTCAGTTCTGAATATTTTAACCATGATTTTTAAATCCTTCGAGAGATCCATGGTGAAAGAAAACAGTGGCATAAAAGGCCAGCCATAGTTAAGTGCAATTTTAGTCAATCTTAGGCTTTGTGAAACACCCCCCTGGTCAAAAGAGGTACATAATGCTTTGTAAAATCAGTAGCTTTATCTATAATCAATAACAGAAAGAATAGAAAAAGTAAGTACAATGGAGAGATTTGATGAAAGACTCAGATAATGATAATTTGATTAAGCTACATGCATGTGCTACTGAGAAAAGTATGACAAATACATATGTGAGGAGAGAACGGGGAAGGAAAGAGGGTGAGAAAAAGAGAGATAGAAGGGGGATGTGGTGATAGGTCGTGGAGTGAGAAATAGGGAGAGAGAGAGAGGGGGGGGGGGGGGATGATGAAGTGTTATTCATTTTAATCAATAACAGAAAGAATAGAAAAAGTAAGTACAATGGAGAGATTTGATGAAAGACTCAGATAATGATAATTTGATTAAGCTACATGCATGTGCTACTGAGAAAAGTATGACAAATACATATGTGAGGAGAGAACGGGGAAGGAAAGAGGGTGAGAAAAAGAGAGATAGAAGGGGGATGTGGTGATAGGTCGTGGAGTGAGAAATAGGGAGAGAGAGAGGGGGGGGGGGGGGGGGGGGGGATGATGAAGTGTTATAACATGTTGGAGAATGGAGCCGTAATGAAAGTTGGCAGGGGGATGTGGGAAGAGATAGAGTGAGAGAGAAGGAAAGGAAAAAGACATGAGGAAGATGGGGTGGTAGGGGAATGGAGAAAGAATGGGAGAGTAGAGGGGATGTGGGAAGAGATAGAGTGAGCGAGAGGGGGGGGGGGGTGGTAGGGGAATAGAAAAAGAATGGGGCGAGGAAGAGGGGAGAGATAGGGAGAGGGAGAAAATGAGATTGAAAGGGAAAGGAAAAAAAGGGAAAAGAAATGCAATAAGAGAGGAAAAAGACTGTTTTTCAAATAACTAAAATTTCAAACTCTAAAAAAATATAAATTCATAACAGTGTTACAAATTCACATAGAAATTACGGACAACTACTTAACTTCACTGATTGGCAATCTTGTGAGGGATCAGTACAACAAGTATACGGACGGGATATTATGATCCAATCTCTGTCAAAACGAAATTGTAAATCTAAGTTTTGTTGCTTTCAAAGGGTAAAGGGTCCTAATAATTACCAACAGATACAAATACGAGGAAATAAATCGTCAAAAATATATTCAATGGGATTTCTAAAACACATTTTAAAAACAAAGAAAAAAAATGGTTTACCGTCCCGTCACTATGAGCGATCGTTGTCCATTGGCCTAAAAATTCTGACGTCTTTCAAAGCTGTAATTACAGTCTGATATAATTATGCCAAATTAAAAAAAACAAAAAAACTATCATTAATTAGTAGGCAATGGGTTTTCAGTGACGACGGGGGGGGGGGGGGGGGATTAGTAGTAGTGCTTCCAACTCGTGTCCGGAGGAGGTATTTTTTTAAATTTTTTTTATAACCAATCAGATAACATACTGGCAATTTGTGTTGGCAAACGCTCTCGAGGCATTATTTCAGCGGGACCATGATTCTTTTCTGTTTTTTTTTAAATTCATTTCTTTATTTTCATCTACATATTCTCTCATTCATTTATTCATTTGAAATTTTGTTAAAACGGGGCAGTATTGTCTGCATTCAGAAACAAGTGCGGAAATAAAAATTGAAACATCTGAAATTTTCTGACAAGCAAGAAAAAAAAATATTAAGTAAAATGAAGAAAAAATACCCCATTAGCTTCGAGTGCGTGTGGCTTACCCCCCCCCCCAAGCATGGAGGGATATCCCCCCCCCCCTCCATCTCGCTCATGGTTACAAAACTGCTTTTCCCAATGGCCCTGTATTAAGATTCTGTTGCCGATACTGTTTGGGTGCCGACCATCCTCGCCTTTGGCTATCGTATCCTGATCAATGCCCCCACACCCTTATTTCACATTTAAATTTTTTCTGTATACAGTTTTCCGTCACTATTTAACATTAGCGTAGACAGGTTTTCATACCTAGGGGGATGATTGACCCATTGGTACATATTTTTGTACACAAATGAGTCCACTTCAAAATGTGGGATGATGCATCCCCCCCCCCCCCCCCCCCCCCCGCTACGCCCCTGCTATATAACTAGGAATGACATTTGCTTGACTACTTGTTTTATAATTTTGGGAAAGGAGGACGGACACTGTCCAAAAATTTGCTGACAAGCAAAAAAGAGAGAACAAAAAAGGTCATCAGCTTTAAATGGGGGGGGGGGGGGGGGCAAATTTCAGAAATTTGCTGACTTTTTTCGTTTTGTCTGGGGGACATACATAGGTTACTGGCTTTTCGGCTGTCTTTTTTCCATTTTTTTTTTTTTTTGGGGGGGGGGGGTGATGGACATACCCTAATGTGTCCCTTACCCCGGTTTTTTTTTTTTGGGGGGGCGGACATGTCCCACTGTCCTTCCCCCGATTGACGCCCATGCTTTAGATATCTAAAATAAACTCTTATTTTTACGAAGAGCGACATAATTTGGCAATTGCGACAAGGCCGCCTTTGGTTTTCGCACACGACGCCCATGATCACGATGGCTGAGAAATCATCGACAGTCATCTTCGTCTCACTGCAGTCGATATTATTTTGATCTCCATCATCCTCGCCTTTGGCTGTAGGTTGTTACCTAGTCAATTGTTCCACTTGTTTACAAATTTCAGTCGTCGTCAAAGTCATTGGAATACAACCACGCATCACATTTACTAGTCGAGTCAACATAACCACATGGCAAGCCTGATTTCAGATAGATCGGCATCATCTGAGGAACTTTACGATCTGCAACAGATAAATTGCGTGGAGAAAATGCGATTTTAAGTCAGCTAAATAAAAAGAAAAATCGTGTATTTTTTCTCGATGCATGTCACTGACAATTTTTGTATACATGAACAATATGAATTCTCATCTCGCCTTAGTTATTCTTCACCAACGACCACCATAAACTTCTACGTTTTAACATAAGATATTTAAGGCGGTAAACTGGATGTTGTATTACATTACATGTATTTAATGTATGTAAGGTGAATTTTGCAATCATAAAATCTTTTACAATTATCATGAGAGCTTATATATTTTTGTTTCAAAAAGTGTAGACATTTTTTGGCTGTTCAACGTCCATCAGATATCTGCTCTAATATGTAGTCGTTCTTCAAAGTCAGTTTTCTGTTGGTGCGTCTTTGATTAAGATTAATTAAACGGATTTTAAAAATATAAATTTTAGTTTACTTTGAAGGAAATCTGCTTTGTTTTCCATGATTTCTTTATAGTTTCATGATGGATGCAGGGTAAGATTACTACGATAGTAATGTCTATAAATTGGTTTATGATAAGTTACCTGAAGGTTTCGTAGCAGTCTCCACTTTCTCTGGGCCTTTGATAATAAGACGAACTTTCTCGAATACTTCTCTCGCATCTGATCGTCGAGTGTTTCCTCCATCTCCTTGGCTCTCGTCAGCAGACGGTCGATCACTCTTCTGCATCACATCGTCTTCATCATGACCGGTTATCCCAGCTAACTTTCTGTATCGTGGAAGCAGTAAATCCTGCTGGAAAGCAAAGAGTTCTTTGTGGCTTCTGAGATGCCTTCCGCGCCGACGACTAGGTGAAGGGACACTTTCTCGTTTACGAGGAACGGTCGTCGATTTTTGCAGACGAAGAGCGTCGTCTTTTGTCTCGGAGCTACTGGTTGGCGCTTTCGGCAGACGGCTTTCGAGATCGCCTGGTTGACGATCATTCCCGCCTTTGGCTATCGTATCTTGATGCAAGGTGTCACTGGCGATTCTGTCCACGTAGGGTGCGTTTGTTGCCAATGTGCCACCATTAAGAAGAACAGAATAACGACGTCCTGTTCCAACCGCTTGACTCGTTTCCTGTCCATCTTTGTTTGACGTAGAACTTTCTGTCTCCTTGTTATTTCCACCAGTTTTTGAAGACTGACCCGGGTGGGCAATATTCTGAATGTTGAATGTTCTTTTATGCTTGGATTCGTTCTGAAATGACTTGGCGTGTTTGTTCTTTGGAGATACTGAAGTTGAAGTAATATTTGAGATTGGTTTCGGTACGGCTTTCGACGACTGCTGACAAGAATTAGCAATAATATCTAAAGACTTTTTGCTTACAATTCTCTCTTCCTCCTTTGGCAAGTTGGGGTGATGACTTTGATGTTGCTTCATCTCTTTAAATTTACTAAGCAAGTTATGATCTGGAGATTTGAACCATCCAACGTTAGCAATCTCTTCCTTTGAATCGCATCTGTCATGATAAATTCCCAATGACGAGGAAATTGCCGGCAAAGCTGGGTAAGAGTGTCTGGTTTCCAATTCAGGCGCATTTGGCAATGGCCTTTCTCTCTTTTCCTTCGCCGACCACGTCTCCAGAACTCGCGACCCTGAGCCCCAAGATGAAGGCGTCGACGAGTGTTGTTTGCTGCCTCCTCGGGCGCTGGCGAGGAGCTGAAGTTGATATCTGCTTTTGTTACCTCTCCTCACGTCCGCGAGTCGCCGATTTCTAGTGCGATCGTCACCCTGCCGCGGGGAGTGGTCTGGCCGGCTCTTTACGGCACCACCCTCGTGGAGGCGACGAGCCTCCTTGTTTCCGCTCATCTTTACACCACAATCTCTGCGTTTTCAGTCATGTTCACATTTCTAAAGTCGATTCATTAAAGCCCGGGTCTATGGAAAAAGCCATTTCCGAAGGACTTCCAAGAAGTATTTGCCCTTTTCAAAAGATTTCCTTAATAAATAAATATAAGTAGTCAGACCAAAGGGGCGCATCATAAGTATGGTTCATGAAACCAGCTTATATTATAATCAAAATACATGATAGACAATATACTAAACAAACACTGTCAAAAAGTCTGAAGCATTGCTAACAGACATGAATTCACAAGTCTGACGTAGCTTATCACAATTAGGCTGTTGTTGACTAGTTGTGTTCATCTGTATCATTAGTAGTTCCCTCCGATAGGCAGTCATGACAGAGGGACAGGCTTGAAATTCCTCTGTATTAAAAGGCAGAACATTACTGCACGGTATGACACATCCGAACTCCGTCAATCTTTTCAAGATGGCACGTTAATCAAAGCTCAGATTGCAGATAAAGGTGTTTATTCCTAAAAAGTACCACTTTCTTGTACGTCAATTTGCCAGCATATTTTACACCCAAATAAGCATGATACAAACAGACTGAATGACTGATGCAAGAAAGTAGCCGGGAGGCAGAAAACGAATATAACCATGCAGTCAAGAATATATGTTCAAAGTACAGCTGCCGAACTTGAACTTTGTTCTTAAGAATGATGGTTAATTATCGGTTCACTTCCTTTTATTTTACCTCATTGTCACGATCAGTTAAAGAGGCTTGCAATGAAAACAGCTGAAATGTATTCCATAATTAACATTGTCACCAATACACTTGGATACAAATGCCGACAGTTGACCAGAATAATTCATCTCCGTATCATGAAAGAAAACATCGTCTTGGTAAGTTACAACATCAATGAACATTGACAGATGATGATTAGTAATTAGATCCACATTACCGCATCCTTTGTCCCTGATAGTGTTAGTCCTTATCCCATGTGACAGCCTTCCCTTGACAGATCACAGACTGGTTCGATAAAAGGTTTTATATCAGCAACATAACAAAACCAATCAAAGGTAAAAGGAAGGACAAGATCAATTCATGGAATTGGTAGTCATCATAAAAATAGCAAGAGGCAGAGAACGAGAAATGGCAAATAACATGGCTGCTACGAACGACATCAGAGTAAACAACTCACTCTTGTACTTCAAGCTGTCTTTTAAAAATATATCCCTGGCGAGAATAACAATCGTATCCGGAGGAACGAATACCACGCTAGCCGTCGTTGCCTTTTGACAACACCGTGCGACTCCCATCTGCCTATTTATCAATCGATCGCAGCGATCGACCGTCTGCTTTTGTTCTGCAGGGCTTTCTTTTAGAAGCTGAAATGGCATAAAAGCAATCTCCTTGTAAATCCTGATGAATGCATTCGAGGGAATAACACCTCCCTGATGGATTGAAGAGGGGAAGGAGGCGAAATCAATTTGTCGGGATGGGTTTTACATGTTACGCACGAAGGATATTTCATCATCTCATAAGGAAGCTTTTATTTTGCAACACTTCAAGAGAGGACTTTGGTTCCTACATTCGGACTAAGAAAATCCTCTTTAAAGTACTAGTAGGCTTGTATCCCGCATCATAGCACTCGAATGTGATAATGGGAAAAAGATTAGGACCAGTTTATTGTTTATCTAGAGCCTCCGTGCGTAGAGGTGCTGATATGATTTTGAATAAGGACAGACGGAAGAGTGTCGGACCAAATTTAAAGAAAGGGGGATCTATAATTCACATTTAGCAAGCAAAGAAACAAACATAAATTCACCCAATTTAGTGTTATATCAACAAGGCTTTCATTAAGGAAAAAATGAGGGGGGGGGGGGGAGTTACAACCCTCCCTCTCAGAGCGACGCCACAAACAAGCTGTCCCCGCGGGGTATGAGCTGAGCGAGATGCCAAACAAACATTTCCTGTCATTTCAGAAAGTATGATGCAGATCAGAAGCAATTATTCCGCTTCAAATCAAGAAATGCATTCAACCAATTCAGTATGATTTCAACAACCTATAAATCATTCCTATTTCGGAATGGCAGTTTGCAAAGTATACATTATCCCGTAACACCTATATATCTTCCTATGAATGCAAAGATGGGAGAGATATAACGGGCAACGCCCTTTATTTATATCCCTTTTTTCTTTCTTTTCTCCCCCTTCCCTCTTCCCTTCCCTCTTCCCTTCCCAATAATTGTTGAATAACTGTGATAGCGCTGAACTGAAGGATAATGCAAAATAAATTGAGCCAACTGACAGATACAGGCTAAGAATTCATTTGATAAATATCAGCTAAGGAGGGAAAACGTGAAAAGCAAAGCTGTAGAATGAAGGCCTGGACGAGAATATGGACAAAGAGAATAGAGACATAGATAATAGAGACGCTGAGAATAGAGACATCATTCATGGCAAAGTTGTTATATACTTCATGAAGAGGAAGCCTATAAAATTCAAAATAGGCCTGTTGATAAAGGGGAAATCATTGATATGATTCTCGCTAAAAATGTAAACAGATCTAGATTAGAAGGAGGAATACCATATTTGCATTCCACATAAGGTTGTGATACGATATCGCAGTCAGCCCCATCCCCGAGTGTGTGTGTGTGTGGGGGGGGGGGGGATATCTTGAAAAGTACCGGTTCTTGGAACACGAATGATAATTAACGTTGGCTCAGAGCTCTAACCTCTCTCTCCCCCCCCCCCCTCTCTCTCTCTTATACTACCCATTATAGTTCACTCTTTCTCTCTCTCTCTATTTTTTTTTTTTGGGGGGGGATGCTACCCCCTCCGGATACTAAAATTCCAATGGATATTATCGCAATTCATGAAGGTTTAATTATTGCTAACTAGACAAAGTACTTTTAACTGAGTCTGAAAAGAGATTAAATCTCTAGTTTTTTTTTTTTTTAAGGGGGGGGGGATGCTACCCCCTCCGGATACTAAGATTCCAATGGATATTATCCATAGAGTACGTATTTAACTCTATGATATTATCGCAATTCATGAAGGTTTTATTATTGCTAACTAGACAAAGTACTTTTAACT
Source organism: Echinometra lucunter (assembly GCA_029962745.1). NCBI lineage: Eukaryota > Metazoa > Echinodermata > Echinoidea > Camarodonta > Echinometridae > Echinometra > Echinometra lucunter. The sequence continues at coordinate 23,047,935 of CM057157.1, forward strand.
GAGTCTGAAAAGAGATTAAAGTGAATAGGTAGCAAATCTATACGTGAAATGTAGTTAAGTCAGTAGACAAGGTTTGGGGAAATGAAATGTAAAAAAAAAACAAAAAAAAACCAACAACAATAAACTATGGAGAACTATAACTATGGGGAAAGAGGGGTGCACTAAGATCATAGACTGCACCAGATTCATTCTCAAATAGGTTTGATAAAACTTTGCTCGATATTAGTTTTGAAAAAAAGGTAGCACGCGTGTATGTTGGGCAATTTGGGTCATTTTACTGAACTTGTTTTAGAATAACACAAAAGACATTTGATGTTCTGCTAAAGACTAAAGAAAATAAAGAAAAGTGAAGATCGACCTTTTTTCACAGTATCTCCAACAGAGCATGGGTTTAAATGGTAAAATGAATTCAAGCACAGATCCTTTGTGATTATACGGGTTTCCTGAACCAAATTATATAGAGGAGCTTACGGTTATTGATTAGTTTCAAGTTGAAAGACGTCACAAAGGGTTATCGACGTATCCTGATCAGAGTGCATCCTTAGAGTACCTACATACTTTATGTAGGTACTCTATGCATCCTGATACTATACCGCCCTCTTTGACAATAAAGGCGATCGTACATTCATTGATTTGATCTGCCAATCAAGACAAGTGGTGGTACTTTTAATGTGATTGACTATCACTGAATAAAGAAGAATCCGTGATAAGGAGAGTAATTAGGTGTCATAGTGACTATGACATGGAAGGGAATAAGACTACCAGAGTTTCGC
>CM057157.1:23049207-23176415 GCA_029962745.1 Echinometra lucunter
AGAATTTCAACAGTGAAGTACTATTAGACTAAAAAAAACCAAAACAAAACAAAACAGCTGAGGTCACCCAATTAAGGCGCGATGTTGTAAAAATGATTCTATGTATTGCAAAATGTGAACAGTATTCCAAACGTACGATAATTCGTTCTTTTGCCCAAACTCAGACTCATTATGATCATGAGAGTAATGGTATAGGCCACACTGTCAATGCCGTCAAAAAGTAATTTCTAAGCAGTTCTTGTATTAAATGTAAATGAAGATAAACAGGCTATACCGAAATTTCAACATTAGGTCATATCTTAAAGTAATGAAACAGTGTCTGACCTCGAAAGCAAACGCCCCTTAAACCACCTAGGGCGGCCTCCCTGGGGCGGCTCTAAATTATAGAAAGCATAATTCTCCAAACAACTTGAATAGAAAAAGGGAATAAGAAAAACTACCCCATGCATTTTCCGGACCGGTAATCTTACCACTCCGTCGGCGAACAAAGGTAGACTATACACCAGGGTCCTATATGTCTATTTATCTTTGACATATCTGTCAACATAAGCAGTGGACTTCCAACTTCTCCCTGTTTGTATCACCACGCGGTACATGCAGTGTGCAGGGTCTCTGCAGAACTGCTTTTGTGGCTAATACATGTACCACATATAGGAGCATGCACTGATAACTCCTAGATAATATATCGGACTGCATGTGCTGTAAAAATGAGGACTATCCTGATTGTTCAGTCATTGGCTCTTTTCAGAACCAAATCCATTCATCATGCTGCCTGTACTGTATATGGGACTGTGGCCTGCAGAGTGCCTGCTTCTCATGTAGTAAGTACCCTGATCTAAATACAAGTCATGTGCAAATATCTATTCGTCTCACATGACCGCCCGTATGACCTGTGAGATCATGTAGTCTTGAACTGGCATCGGATATATGACAAACAAACAAAAACAAAGCCAAAAAAGGAAAAGAAAAGAAAAACAGATCGAGTGCATATTTTGGATTGATGTCATTGGCTTTGTTCATGTGCATGTCTGATATTTACATAGATAAAATCATTCATAATTATATAAAAGGTGATGTACTCCTCTTTTGTTTTTTGTTTTTTTCTAAAACTTCTTTTTTTCATTTCCAACAAAATACAATACAAATCATTACATTTGAAATAGAAATAGGTCAATATAAAATGACAGCTTATACCTTTTGAAAAAGTATAATACATGTAGTTACATATGAACACTGATTTATATGCTGTGGAAATGGAGAGGTAGACTTTGAAGTATAGCTTGTAGTTTGTGGATCCCTTAAACAATTTGTAAATAGTCTGTATTCAAAATCTATCTTCCTTACGTACCATACACTATGGATTTCATAGCCGTGCATTTTTCATAGCCTATATATACAGATTTGTAAAAGTATAGGCTGACGGAGAAAGTGTTTTCCTGTTGAAATAAAATAAGACTGAATAAAGACAAAGTAAAATATAAAAGTTGGATGAAGGCATAAGATCTGAGGAAGAAGCTAACTAGGCAAATGCAGCATTGGGGAGGGTGCCAGGGATACTGTCCGTCTGGCATCCGGTTGCTCTACTTATACATCAAGCCATAGTTGGCCTCCTCCTGGTATGAATATTACCAGAAAGGTGCACTCTCAGAAAAATGTGCCCTTTAGAACCCTTTTTGTTCCGTATTTAGAACCCTACAGAAATATTTTCAAGAACCCCAGAAGGTTCTTTTTACAACTAATAATGGTTCTGAAGACCCCTTTAGAACCCTTCAGAGAACCTTTAAATGGTTCTTTGAAGAACCTTTCAAGGTTCCAAATGTGGGACTAGACCAGCTGCTGGTCGTTTAATTTAAACTCATTAATTCCCGAACATGGGTGCGCGCGCTGATGTGGTATCCCCACGAATTCACTTTCCCCACGAATTTGTGTACATATTATGGTCATGGTATTGCTGATGTGTGAGCTCACGGATCATAGAGAACAGTCCAGGCAGTGGACTAATGTGGGACAAGAAAAGGTTTTAATCGGCACAATTTTTTCTGAGAGTGTGCTGAAACAGGTTGTACAGGATTACAGCTTAGCCTGTAGCAGTCTTAACCTGACTGACCTGACAATTTGCACGATGTAGGAGTTTGTTAATTTCAGTCGACTGAAAAAGCCCAAACAAAGGTCTGTTATATTTTGACAAGTATAATGTATAGTTTGTTCCCCCTCCCCAGTAGTTTATCTTATTTAATCACTAATTGATATTTGTATTGTATTTCTATATATGTATCTTTCTTTTATGTTTGTATCGATTTAATTGTTATGTAAGCTAAAGCGCTTAGAAACTAAATGTATTAAGCGCTATATAAATGTTATCTATTACTATTATCTATTATGTTGTGAAGAGACAAAACAGTAATCAAAATTAGGTGCTATGATAAGACGCTCTCCTCCCCTTAATCGCACGTGCAACTAACTGGAGACCAATTGGGGCGACTTTCTTTAATTAAAAGAAAAAGTAGAGATAATTAAAGAAAAAAATCTTCTCAAATTACCTATTCGCACATACGATTTGATTTACATGAAATCAAGGAGATCGAATACCCTCACCAGCATCAATATTGTTACGGTGTAACCCTCACTTCCATATTCATATCGTCTTCCTTTACACAGCATACGACTGTATCACCTTACGCACAATACCCTGGGTTAGTGAGCAGTGAGTGGTTGGCAGAAGCAATGGGAGCACAGAAGACACCAGACGGAAGACCCTTCCGAGTTCTTGACGCCACAAGAATCGGAATGGAGACAGGGAAGGCACACATACCGGGCAGTCTCCACATCGACCTAAACGAACTTCAAGACAAGAACTCGCCCTATCGCTTCACTGTCCCGACTCCGGAGATCTTCGCCGATTACGTCGGGAAGCGACTCGGCGTCGACAACGACACGCATGTGGTCCTCTACGAGAGCAAGGTCAAGGTCATGACGGCACCGAGACTGTGGTGGATGTTCCGCCTGTTCAACCACGAAGCCGTCTCCGTACTCAACGGCGGGCTCCAGACGTGGTTAGCGGAGAAGCGGATGGTGACCGAGGTGCCGACTCCCGAGCCTGAACCGGCCAAGTTCAAGGTGACCAAGAGACGAGAGGATATCTTCAAGAACTTCGAAGACGTCCTGCAGAACGTAAAGGATCCTAAGTTCCAGGTGATGGATTCTCGTCTTGTGGAGTGGTTTGACGGATCAATGCCCTCGGTTTACCCAGGTACAAAAATGACTGAGTCGAGTGCACCGATTTTCTTCTTTTTACAAAACTGAAGAACATCTATTTTTTAAAAGTTTACATTCTTACTCAGATGATGTATTTCTTTTCAATTCCTAAATCTACTCTCTGATAACAGATGTTTCTTCCTGATCGCAGCTTTCTTATCGCCACTGTTAATCGTATCTCCTCCCTCTTATTGGTAATTTCTCTCTGAAAGTAGATCTAGGCAGTGGTCATCTTCCTCTCTTGTCGTCACCCATGTCTTTACGCTTATCTTTTCTATGATTTTCAAATTTCTTTCTTACCGTCATACTTTTCCTGCAAGAATCACCTTACCCTTGGATCGTGTTCTTACTGATCGTTTTTTTTAAATCGATCACCATCTAATTCTCTTACCGATGTCGTTTTGTTTTATCTTCCAGTTTCTGTCGATGTCGTAACGCTCCCGCTTTCTTCGATCTTCACAATCTGTCCTCCGTCACCTTCTTCGGTGGTCGGCTTCTTTCTCTCTGTATCGTCACCATTCTGTTTGACTGTCACTTTTGGCTTCGCTGATCTCATTCTCTCTGATTTTTGTTGTGATCTTTGTTGATCTTTCTTTCTGATCTCAACTTATCTATTCTAGTCGCTATAACATTTTCAAGATGTGTTTTGCTTGTACCTCGAGTGGAAAGAATTGAAAAGACCCGAAACGTTCTTTAGTCAGATAAAGAAACTGCATCTTTTCCAAGTACAATTAATGTGATTCCACCATTTCCACGACTACGTCTTATGCTAATTTGATTGTAAGTGGACTTGTTGTTCACAACTTTTCTATCAGATTACAACATTTCTATTATCTCATTTTGACATTCTCTATGGGCAGGTGTCAAGCTTGGCATCATGAAGATGGCGACTAACATCCCTTTCCCCAACGTCCTCGTCGACGACGGTTCCGACAGGTTCAAGTCACCCGATGACCTCAGGGCCCTCTTCAGATCAAAGGGCATTGACCTCTCACGACCTGTGACCTCGTCCTGCTATGTGGGCATCACCGCTTCCATCCTCGCCCTGGGCGCCTTCCATGCTGGGAAGGAGGACGTGGCCGTGATCGACGGATCATGGGAAGAATACTCGCAGAAAGGACCCGAAGATTCAATGAATTTGTACGAGGAGAAGGAACCGTAGATCGGCATATCTGTTTAAGCTTGATATTCCGAATGTTTGTTTTTTTTAAATCCGAAAATACAGTTTTCTGAATGTTCACTAATCCGAAGGTTCATTTTAAGGTATCATGCGAAGGTTCATACTATTTTGAATTTTATGCAAATGTTCATCCCAAGGCTCATTTTATGCAAATTTTTGTTTACCCAAAGATCCATTTTTTTGAAGATTCACTTATTCGCCGGTTAATATATTCGAACATGCATATAATATCAGAGGGTAGGTTTATCCCAAGTTTTACTTATTCGAAATCTCACCTCTCATATACGGATCATAAAATTTCATCCGAAGGTTAATTAATGTACTTTTTCCTTCATCTTAAGGTTAATTTTATCGTAAGGTAACATATCCGAAGGTCCAGTCATCTTTCATTATCCACAAAATTACTAGTATACAATTATCATAGCTCAACGAACATTCGAATATTGAATCAAATTGAATGAACCCTTATTTTTTTCTCCCTGGTATATTTTGAATTGAAGAACTATCGGAATATCAAGCACCCCACCCCTGCGAACCTCTAAGCTTAGGCACATACCAAAAATATTGCTATTCTTCAATTACATTGATGCCCTTTAAGCTGAAGATAATTATGTTTTTTTTTAAGGTTGCATGACATTTGCTTCGGCGACAGCTGCTCCCATGGAAAATCTGCACGTTAAAGTAAAACATAACCCCAAACCTAATACTAAGCTTAATCCTTATTCTCACATCATTCTGAACCAAAAACACTATCACTAACCCTTCTCCTATTCGGAGAAAGTAAGACAGGAGCAATTATCGCAGGAGCAAATAGGAGCAAATATGGCGTCACCGTTTTGGTGTTTTTTAATGCTGCGTCATTTTATACAAAAAAGTCAAATACGTTCTAGATAGATCTTTGCTAGTATATTCATGGGAAAAAGCAGCTTAGCTCAAATTTAAGATTGCCAGCTTTGTTTGTTTCTTTCTAACATACTTGAACTGAAATACAATGGGAAATGAAGGGGAAAAACAAACTTTGAACATATTATTCGATACATTGTGTTTGATCGCTTGAATGCAAAAGAAGAGGAGGAAGAAGAGGAATTAAGAAGAAGCCGAAGGAGGAGAAGAAGAAGAAAAAGGAGGGGGAGGAAGAGGAGGAAGAGAAGGAAGAGGAGGAAGAGGAGGAGAAGAAAAAGAATTAACGACGATAAATTAATGAAATAATAAACAACTTAAATGTGAAAACTTAAATACCACGGAGTATATTTTGGTTATTTAGCGAATTTCCCAAAGACTATACTATCGTAAATATATGACAAAACTTGTATGTGTATAAAAATGAGTAATAATCAGTGGAAATAAAGAAATAACTAAAGAAGAAAATTACACAGTACAGAACTGAGTACGATGAAGGTAAATATGAAAATACGCGGGCATTTTCACAACAGAGGCATTATCTGAGCTATCATGTAATTTTGCTTTATGTTCAATTTGCTTTAATAGTATAAGTAGAATATAATTTGTTTCGCTTTCGCCGTACCACGCGTTGTAATTTATATGAAAAATATTACATATTAAAACAGATTTCGATTTTAAATCTTGGTCGCATATTGCGGATTTATTTTTCACTTATGTAGAATAAACAATCTACCGTTGACATTTCAGTATCGGATCCAGGGGTAGCGCGGGGGCGTGCGCCCCTCCTTAATTCTCCCATAGCGCCGAAGGCGCCTCTTGGCTGTTTTTTGTTTTTAAGGGGTTTTTTTTAGTTGAAATTGCCGCCATCGTACATGAAATAGGCGCATTCGATCATTCTATAGATATAGGTTTCCATTATACCTCAAAAAAGACATTTCAGTAATATATTTCGTTAAAAAGTTGCTTTTATTGATGTATAAATTTGAATGTATTCACCATTTGTTTATCTATTAATAGTTTATAAAATGCTCATTATATTTTAATTTTTTGGCATAATATTCCTCTACGTCCATCGAACACCAAATACATGAAGTTGGTTTAAGTGTAATTTATATCACTGTTGGATTGTATACCACTTTCCCCAAACTTCCCCAAAGTGATGTTATCTCTTATTTTCATGCTATGTTGCAGTTTCATTGATCTTCCTGCAAGCCATTTAAAAAAGGATGGATGAGGGGGCATGTCTCCCTATTCCCCCAGCATTGGCAAATCTGGCAAAACTTTAACTAAAAAGAAAAAAAAAATCATAAGTATCTGTTTATGTGCTCTGTCTAGGGCAAAACTCATTAACAAAAGGAACAATTATTATCTTTTTTTCTCTTTTCTATTGGGGGGGGGGGATGGAACCTGACAGAGACCTTGAGGACCCCCTCCCTCCCCTCTCCCCCCCCCCCGAGAATATTAAACTTGCCACTGTTTTATCAAAGTAGATTTGGGATAAGGGGCAAATATGAAGTTGTTGATATGACCAAGATCAGTAGCAACACTTATAAAACAACAACAACAACAATAATACTAATGTACTAATATACTAATATACTAATGTACTAATATACTAATATACTAATATACTAATGTACTAATATACTGATATACTAATATACTAATGTACTAATGTACTAATGTACTAATGTACTAATGTACTAATGTACTGATATACTAATATACTAATGTACGAATGTACTGATGTACTAATGTACTAATGTACTGATGTACTAATGTACTGATGTACTAATATACTGATGTACTAATGTACTAATGTACTAATGTACTAATGTACTAATGTACTAATGTACTAACGTACTGATATACTAATATACTAATTTACTAATGTACTGATGTACTAATGTACTAATGTACTAATGTACTAATGTACTAATGTACTAATGTACTAATGTACTAATATACTAATGTACGAATGTACTGATGTACTAATGTACTAATGTACTGATGTACTAATGTACTGATGTACTAATGTACTGATGTACTAATATACTGATGTACTAATGTACTAATGTACTAATGTACTAATGTACTAATGTACTAATGTACTAACGTACTGATATACTAATATACTAATTTACTAATGTACTGATGTACTAATGTACTAATGTACTAATGTACTAATGTACTAATGTACTAATATACTAATGTACTAATGTACTAATATACTAATGTACTAATGCACTAATATACTAATGTACTGATATACTAATACTAATATACTAATGTACTAATATACTAATGTACTAATGCACTAATATACTAATGTACTGGTATACTAATACTAATATACTAATACTAATACTAATACCACTACTACTAGTAGTGATAATAATAATATTGATAATAATAAGATTAATAAAGATATGATGATAATAATAAGTAGTAATAAAACAATGATAATAATAAGTAGTAATAAAACAATAATGATAGTGATAATGAGTATAATAATGATAATTACACTAAAAACTAATGATAATAATCAAGTTTGAAATTCCCAGAGTAGCCTTATCAGTATTATTTATCAGTATTATGACTGCTCTCCCAGCAGGCCCTGCAATTATCCAAGCAATGCCAGGTAACCAATTACATTGTACACCTTGTTCAAAAGGGACATGTGGGCGAAACGCCTTGTCCAAGCACCAGCAAGGATCAAACCCATCTCTTGTGTGAGAGGCATGAGCCTCAATTACTTTACCACAGTGCTCCCATATTTAGATACTTGATGTTGGCATATTTAACTTCGAGTGGTGCCAGTATATGCCCTTCAGAGTCAATTAAATCAGAGAACCACTTGACTCTGATGTCCATCTTCCGAAAGAGTAGGAGAGAGAGATGGAGGGAGAGAGGGAGAGAGAAGAGAGAGTAGGAGAGAGAGAGAGAGAGAGAGAGAGAGAGAGAGAGAGGGAGGGAGGGAGAGAGAGAGAGAATCCCACAACTTGCATTTGGTTTACAAAGGAGGGGAAGCCAAGATAAGGTCTTGCCCCTGTTTGGGGAGGAGTTCATCCCTGCTGATCAACTTTAATATGGATATGCCACAGCTTTGTTTGACTGTAAATGGGCTTCGAAGAGAAAACCAGTCTTGCTAGAATGATAAGAACAGGGTCACTGAGTCAGCTATTTTGACGAAGTCCTGTTCACAAATGCATGAATTTTTTTTAAAAATGAGATAAAACTAGGTAAAACACACAACAGCAGCAACTATAACAAAAACAGCAACAATGACATCAACATAAAAACAAAAGCAACAACAAAATGACTGGAAAAAAATTTAATAATTCTACGATATATTTATTCACCTGAAATCAATTTGATTTATAATTAGATAAATAGAATACATTAACCTTTAAAGATTTCAAAGACATTCATAAAAAATACCTTTATGAAAAGCATAGAGTACAATATACATCCCAATACATAATCCGTATTTTTTTTTAAAGAATCAAAGTTAACATACATGTATTATACACACATAAAAAAACCTGGAAATAACAGTTTTGGTATCTTATCGGAAAGTTTTTCAGATGTCTACTGAGTTTCTTTTGAGCTCTTTCCTTTAATTCCTGCTTCACCACAAAAGGAGGCCATGATATAACTATGCCACTGCATTAGCATGAACACCTCATATCACTGTCTTACACACTTAAAAGTAAAGGTTAAATTTTGCACCCTAAACGCAACACTGGCAGCACCTTTTTGCAATCTTGCACCCTACATGAAAAAGGTGCAAAGATGCACTCTTTTGTACTTGTTTGCACCCGAAAATGCCCGCCTGCACCCTTAAAGGTGCAAAGTTGCACCTGTAAGGGTGCAGAAATTTTTGCATTCAAAAGGGTGCAAATTTGCACCTTCCTTAAAGGGTGCAACTCTGCACCCTTAAGGGTGCAAAATGTAGGTCACTACACCCTTAAAGGTGCCAAATGCTTCTTAGGGTGCAAAGTTGTACCTTTAAAGGAGCTCCCAGTGTTGCACTTGACGGGTGCAAAATTGAACCTTTTATTCTTAGTATGTATAATTTGATCAACAAAAATATAAGATCAGAAAGGCATGAAAATTATCAAAATTTAGAGCTTTCAGTAAGAAATCTGTAATATGCTTAATATGCTGGGGCAATAAAAAAGGAGATCTCAAATTGCTAGATTGCTCAGATCCAGTGGAAAGAAATTTGATAAACCAACAAGAACATCATAAATTTTCTTATCACACTTTTAGCTAACACTGAAATGGTCAAGGCACACCATGACAACAGAATTCTAATTGCAGAATCTGTTCTGAATGTAAGGAAAACAACAACAATCCCCCTCAAAGTAACTTGGTCCATGTAGTTTCAAATAGCTGAACTGAACAGTCACTGAGTTGCTCAAGTGTAAAAATCCTACATTTAAACTATTCAATCTTGTAGTATATGTACTACTAGCATATTGTTTTTCACCCTATTTTTCAGAAAAATTAAATATAAAAAGATTGAGGACATGGTATGCAGTTACATCAATGAGAAACTTTCAATGATTATTCATATTTAACTTTTATAAGTTTATATTTTCTAACTACATTTCATTAATTCTGTTTAGCTGGAAAAGTTGTGAACATTATTTCAAAATATATAGGTTTCATTTCATGAAATTATAAGCATCATGTGCAATAACTGTTTGGGGCAAGCAAGAGCAACAACACTGACAAAAAATTCCTTTAAAAATTGAGTTGTAGTTAGAAATTCACAAACACCATGTAGTTACTTCTGAAACAACATGCCGTCAAAATATTTATTAACCCATACAGTGTCAATACTCATTTCACTCAAGGAGTTTGCTATAAGCAATATTTAGAGTTGCAAGATTTTCTAAATGGGGGGAAAAAAACCATAATGATATTAATCTCCCTTTAAAAATTAGTTTTTCACCCATTCACATAATTTTTAACAATATCACAACATAGATATATTATTTCATAACAAATAAACATAAACTGCGGCAAAATGTTCAGAGTACAAAATATATAGTAACTTTTTAAAGTACCAACTGAAACAAAATATAATCTATGTTGTACAAGAAAAAAATTTATGAAAAATGCAAGAATTATTAATATCACAATATTATGGAAATATTATGTATATATACGTTTTAGAAGTATACCTTAATTTGAAAGCTCCTAGTTACTTGTCTGAATTGATATCAATTTGATCACATTCAACTTACAAAGTACACAGGACAAACTGGTTCTAAAGCTACCTCACTTAAAGGGAAAGTCCACCCTAGAAGTTTCACTGTTTCAATAAAAGGAGATAAATTTGAACAGCATTTTAAAAAAGAAATGAGCAAAATTGGTCAAAGAATAAGAAAATTACACTCATTTACATTTTCTAGTAAATTACTCTCGGCTCTGCAAATTGGCAACACTGATGACATCATATGTGAGCAGGTCTCCATTCATTTTGTACATGAAATTTGCAGAGCCGAGAGTAATTTACTAGAAAATGTAAATGAGTGTAATTTTATTCTTTGACCGATTTTGCTCATTTCTTTTTTAAAATGCTGTTCAAATTTATCTCCTTTTATCGAAACAGTGAAACTTCTAGGGTGGACTTACCCTTTAAAAACAAAAGTAACTCTTGGGGACTGTGCCTTCAGTTGTGCTGCTCCAAAACTTTGGAATAAACTGCCACTGGAAATAAGAAAAGCCCCATCTATTACTGTCTGCAAAGTTTTGTTGACGACTCACCTTTTCTTATTACCGGTAGTTTTATTTTATGTTTAAGCAGTAGCACTGTTGGGAGTTCTGTTACATCACAGCAAAGTAGAATATATGGACATAGTAGCTGCACTACATAAATCTATCTAATTATAATAATAATAATAATAATAATAATAATAATAATAATAATAATAATAATAATAATAATAATAATAATAATTCTGTATTTATACCGTGCACAAATCTGCCAAAGGCACCCTAGGCGCACAAAACAAACGATGGTTGAGTAATCAAGGAAAAGCTGCATATACATAACATAATACAGATGAACATATAATAATAATGATGATAATAATGATATTATAATGATAATAATGATATTATTATTAAAGAAAATATCCCTTTGAACTTTGGGTAAGCCCTGATATGAAATCATCTTACCATTATGCTCTTCAATCCTTAACCCGGTGACTACTGAATTCTAAATTTCCCATAGACCTTGTACAGGGGCCACCCGGTTCCATAGGCAATGGGTTAACAACACTCATACAGCATTTTAAAGTGATTACCCCCATTTCGGGGATAATTTCATTACACATGTAGTTGTGGTTTTTATTTCATGACCATTCTGCATCTTTAAATCAGAAATTAAGTTGAATGGTCAAGCATAATGTGTGCATTTCACCCATAGTTTGATAGCTTGTTCAGAGACATTTGGTTGGAATATGATTACAATTACATGTATACACCCTCTGATGGTGAGCTGGCTTAAACAGCTTGAAGAAACACGATATCTAATTACTCACTTCAAAGCTACCATGTTGAAGTTTTCATATGTTTTAAATGAGATGGAATGACATGAGCTTAATAGTTTAGAGAAATCCTGAGGTATCAATAAAAAAAAAAATAAAAATTTGTGTTTTAAAATCGGACACTACATAATATTGCAGATTAAAATAACACAAAGTTCTGTCCTCTGCTCCTCCTGAACCATCCAATCAACAGAACTCTTTAAAATGCCTTATAATTATCACAAAGGTTGAACTGACTGTATAAAAGCACTGCACTTGTTCATTGAGTATTATTATTTCCTGAAGAAGCCCTACAGGCCAAATAATGAATCAAAATTTGTGTCACTGGAGTCTTTATTTAAACACCTCATACCGCGACTGTGAAATAATGATCTTGAATGGAGACTACTGATTTGATACCATTCTTTATTTGTATTTAGAAAATAGGCACAAATGTCATTGTGTAGCCAAGGGGCAAATGCTCTCTATCAAAAGGGAAAAAAAAGGGGGAGGGCGGAAAGAAAGTGAACATAGTTGATAAGACCCTCTCTCACATCCTTCCCATAATCACCGGATCACTGGTGTAATAAATGCAAATTATATTCACCTAGTTGAAAGATTACCACCCCCTCCCCAAGTAATGCCAGCATCCCCCCCCCCAACTCAATGGCTGAACCCATGCTATACCATTGCATATAAATATCAAAGTGTGTATTAAAACAATTTGCAAAAAATAACTTGTGTACACCTAGTATGTGTGAAACAGCTCCCTCAAACTTAAACTGGGCCCCATTTCATAAAACTTGTTATCAGTAACAACTGCCACATTTCTATGACAAATTTGCTCTCAGCCATTCTATGAAAAATTCGCTCTCAGCCAATCAGATGCAAGGATTTCAGTAGCTTATAACAGTTACTGCAACTTGTTATTGATAACAAGTTTTATGAAATGGGGCCCTGGTATTCTGAAGGTTAAGGAGTTCAAAGAAAACAGAGGATAACATAAGACCATAATGTGTGGAACCAAATGGCAGCTCAATTCCATAAGCACCCTAATTTAAGGGCATGCATACACGTACCTTCAGTAGTCTATTCACTAGTTGCTTATATGTTAACCTGTAGAGCACAAAGCCCGAGATAACTCGCGCTAGGGTCTGTCCAAAATGCATGTTATACTGAAATGACATTGTGCTCAACAGCTTTGGCACTCATAATGCAATTAATATTTGCATCTGATATTTTGAATATATTACAGTGACACTGAATGCCCAACATACAGAGCTAAATGTGTTTTGGCGATTGGTGCACTTAACCCTAGTATTTCAAAGCTTGTTATTACCGGGGAGGGGCCATTATGGCCCCCCCCCCCCCCGCTTTTCCAATAAATTAGCATAAATTAGCATAGATTAATTAATTTATACACAGTCATATAGAGAAATAGCGAAATTTCAGTGACATGTGTTCGGTAAACGTAACATACAGAGCTAAATGTGTTTTGGCGATTGGTGCACTTAACCCTAGTATTTCAAAGCTTGTTATTACCGGGGAGGGGCCATTATGGCCATGGGTTGCCCGATTGCCTGAAAATTTTGCACAAGGGTCAAGAATTATGTAATCTACAAAGTTGTATAGCAAAATTTACGAAAGTCCTTTTATTTTTTTTAAATTAATTAATCTATGCTAATTTATGCGAGAAATCATAGATTTTGGTATTTCTCACTAAATAAAGCCTCAGGAATAGTAATTTTTGGTACAAATGTCTTTCATTACTCCCTCATCAATTCCTGAAAGAAAAAGATAGGTTGTGGTAATTATTTCTTATGTATTTTATTGTTTTACAATTTTCTTATGTATTTCTTTGTTTTTCGTCAAGCGTTTTATGTAAAGATTCAGATGCGTATGTGTGGGTGTGGGTGTGTGTGAATGTGGGTGTGTGTGTGTGGGTGTGTGAGGGTGTGTGTGTGTCTGTGTGGTAATTATTTACACTATTTGAAACAATGATGATAGTTACTAGAAAAGTATTTACATAAATTGGAAAAGCTCCTGATTTTGTCCATAGGGTTATACACAGTCATATAGAGAAATAGCGAAATTTCAGTGACATGTGTTCGGTAAACGTAATCTGACACCCGCATGGTAGGTCCGATCGCCATAAATTTGGTATCAAAATGTGCGGGAAGGATCAGAGAAAAAAGTCATGAAATTTCGTTTCAAAATATCGAGGCGTTCGGAAGTACCGACAAAAATTTGACAGGGGGGGCCATCATGCCCCCCCCCCCCCCCGGGAGTATTAGGGTTAAAGTAAATTTCAGACATTGCAACATTCTTATAAATCAGACACTTTGTAATCAGCCTCTTGGTAATCAGCCATTTTGCAATAAGTCAAATCTAACTTATTAAATAACAAAATTCCTCCTTGTGGAAAGGAAAATACAGACTTTTGTCTCAAAAGTCGAATATTGGGGGAAGATTTTTAAAACGTTAATGGAAATGAAAATACTGGATATAAAATCAATCTGTACGGGCCTAACATATATAGAATTATCATCATCATCTAGTGCCATTCCTTAGGGTGGAGTTGGCAACTATACATCTCCCATAGAATTCCGTCATGAAAATTTGCTCTGACGTCTTCATAATTAATTCTTTACATCCAACCAAGTGGTTCCCTGTCTACCTCCTTTGTTTGCCCTCTACCATTCCTCCAAGTAAGACTACATTACACAATATACATTTGATTACTGTCTGTAGTTCATTTGAATAATGAACAGAAATATTTACATCAGTGGTGAAAGGCTGTCCTATGCAGACACTATGTGAGCTGCATACAACTCAGGATGGTAATTACTCTAAGATATCTTGATCTACATCGGGTCTTATCGACACGAGATGTAATTCCTCAGATCTGAATATCCTGTGGATATGTACGTACATGTATGCATGTAAACCATGCAACAGGAATCTTTTTTAAAAGATTTGTAATATATGAAATGCAAAAAAAAAAAAAAATTTAAACGGAAGTGCATTTCCCAATTCTGCATTCCTACAGGATAGGCCTCTGGAAGAAAAGCAGAATGGTTGTGGTTGCTGACGTCAGCCCGCTCTGACAAGCCTCGGGTGTCTCCAGGACGCATGCCAGCTCCCAGCCTCGGTTGCCCATCTCTACCAGGACAGGGTCCCAGTTGTGTCTGGATGCTGCCACACCGCCAAACTGAGCCTATGGACAGAAAGAAAATATCATTGTATTTTTCTGTAAACATGATTGCTATCATGATCATGATCATCATCACTATTGTCATCATCATCATACTCCGGTAAACATCATAATCACTGTTATCACCATCACAACTACCACCACCATCACCACCATGATCATAACTTTGGATGACCACCATGAACATCATTATCACTATATTATCATATGCATTATTCATCTTCATCATCATCATAAATTATTAAGAATATGGAAATCAATTTGTTTGAAAATCTTTTGTTTGGTCAAATGATGTCAGAGATCAAGAAACAGGATTACCGGTAATTATTTTGGAAGGAATATTTTGTGCACACATATGTTTTGATACAAGTAGAAACATTAGACAACATACAGCCATTTTAATGTATTGCTACCAAAACTACATACAAGGCCTGTACTATCTTTCACTATTACTACTTCTGTTGAAGGAAGACTATGTTTACCTTTACTTTGTGTTGGTATGTTATAATAGTTCCTTGCCATCTAGGTGTGGGATCGTTGACATATGCAGCTTCTTTCTCAAAAAACCACATGGAATTCATGGAAATCTGTCCTGTCGTGAACCCAGTTGCTAAATATCATGAGGAAAAATAGAAAATATGCTTTTAGCTCTTTCTCTACCATACATTGGGTGACTTTTGGCAACTTAAAGCAATGTCAACAATAGTGAATTCATAAACTTGGTATGAATGCTTGGAGTTTCATGGCAGTATCATAAATTCACAAAGTCAGCTTTAAATATAATTTTATTAACAGATATTGCAATTTAAAATACTACTACTCTCTAAATAAAGGTAAAAGTGACTTGTGGGTGAACTAGTCAGTGCAACTGTTCATAACGCAGCACATAAGGAAGTTAAATTCCAATCAAAAATATGAGAAATTTGCAGAGCTCATCCATACCAAACATGATATGAATATGTAACTGACACAAAACAAAACATCAGAAAATTCCTTTGGCCAGGACTCCACAATAACTCTTTACCTAACAGATCCAGACTGAGAATTTAGGTTAGTTTCGCCCTTGTTAAGATTTTCAATTTTTTAATTTTAGGGGTGGGCAAACCTAGTGAATTCATCCCATCTTTTAGCCCTTTTTCTCACCCCTCTGCATCTGTGAGGAGTCCAGATTAATCTCCACCAGCTTCCAGCCCTGGTTGAGGAAGGCCGAGAACTGGGCGGTAAGGTCCGTCATGCACTGGTAACGGGGGATGCCAAACCCCCCCTGAACTGAGTAGGTGATAGGCACATGGATGCCATGGTAGATGAAGGGGGTGGGGTTGGGATGCTGGGGTACGTGGAAGAGCAAGTCTACTCCGATAGCTGGATAGGATTGATCAGGCAGACAAGAGTGGATAAACTTAAAGTTCATTTCGTTCAGATTAATTCAATGGTTATATATATCTCAAACAAATTTTCAATAATATCATAATGAGACAGATAAAATCATGGAATGATATAATACCTCCATTGCACTGCTATAAATAAATGGTAAACCAACCACGTGTGGGATACTGGGCTGCGTTTCTCGCAACCATAATAAGTTCATTGAAATCCCATTGAAAAATGTGCTAATTCTATGACATACTTTTCAATCGGATGCCCACAAAGTCAGACTTATGACGGTTTTGAGAAATGGTCACCTGCAGTGATTAAAGTTTTTTGCTTTGGCTTCACCTTGTTGAAAAGAAAGTCGCTCTTTCATCTTATGCAAAATCTCGTACCATCGCACTCATGTCTATTTGATATTTGTATGATATGATAAATGACAGACTTCACTTAGTTTCATTTAAAGATCAATTCATTTTTATGGTTCACATTTAATGAATTCAGCATTTTTATAAACCCCATTCATGACAAAGCATCCATATTTTGTGATTTGGTCCAATAACCCTAAAATTCTGATCAAATACATGAGCAGAAAGAGAAAATTTTGTGCAATATTTTTGTTGCATATGTCATTTGATGCTGAAATAAAAATAAAGGAAAATAAGCACTAAAATCCTTAAACTGACAATGTGATGGTAAGTTCAAACTTACTCAGAATTTTATTCAACCAAAATGGCAACTTTTTAACTTCTCACCATACTTTCCATTAATTAAAATTTATTTCAGATACATGACGCTTTACAAGAAAAATACATGAATAAAAGAAAAACACTGGTGTTGCCAATTTGAAGAAGAAAAACTGTTCAAAAGGTTTCAAATAAATCCTGACATGAATGGGTTACAGTGTGGACTCTCATCTGGGGTCTGTTGCATAAACTTACTATAATGGTAACTGAAATCAGTGTAAATTGGCCTGGTTCTAAACAGTTATGAACCAGGCCAATTTACACACGATTTCAATGGGGATAATTAGGCATTCATGTGGCCATACCTTGGGCCACTGTGAACCAATTCACGTCAAAATTGGTGTGTGGAGGTTTTTCATCATGCTCTGCCGGAATATAGTCATGAAAATGCTCAAATGCAAAAAACAAAATTTGATGACGTCACACTTCGGTACTCTATTACTCTTCATGGAATACTGGATTTTGATTGGCTGTTGAGAATGGCATGTTGCTCAACAGCCAATCAAATTCCAGTATTCCGTGAAGAGTTACTATAATATCAAAGTTACTATTATAGTAAGTTTTATGCAATGGGCCCCTGATCTTTGTACAGTATGCACTTTCAATAGACTCCATCCCAAGGTACACGTAGTATGCTACGGATTAACTTACTTCCAGCATGTCCACGAAGTCCTGAGGAAAACGAGGGTCCCTGTTGCATCCCTGTTGGTTCAATGCAGATGAGACGGGCCCCTTTCTGGCACATCTCCATGATCTGTGTACAAATAAAATCGTATAAAATCACTCAGCTATAATGCATGATGTGAAATCATAACTCTAAAAAAAATTTGTTGATTTCAATAGTGAATACCCACATGAAGGAAAGACCTAAGGGTCAGCACGATTTGGCTTGCTTTCCCCTTCCAGGCATGCATATGGTCAACCCTAATTTATTAATAATGATAAGCAGTTACCTTGGTCATGACATCTGTAGTATTTGCCGTCTGGCCATTGGTTGACCAGGATGAAAAGGAGTAAAACACTTGAAGCTCAATGAAACTTTTCACAATCTGCAGGTTCCATCTCTCGTGAGAAGGTGGCCTGAAAATGCGGAAAAAAAAAAAATAATGAGAAGTGAGGAACAGGCGCGTGCCCCCCAAATGCCCCCCAAAAAAGAAAAAAAAAGCGTGAAAAGAAAAAGGTTAAGAGAAGTAAGTAAGTAAGAGCTGGAGCAAACAAGGAACAATGACAAAGAAATGTCGGAGCTTCCGCGCTTCTCACGGGAGGGGGGAATCTCCCCCCTCCCTGCACCCTCCCCCCTACGGAGCACAATTTGCGCGCTCAGTAAGTGATTTGTACACTTCGCGTGTTCACTACTGCCCCCCCCCCCCCCAAGATGAAATCCTAGCTACACCAATGGTGAGGAACATTCCATAATGAAGGGCTTGACAAAATCATCATGGGGACACGTATTGAATTCTTATATTGGTCCTCCTGTCTGGGAAAATATAGCATACTGCTGCTGTCTGAAAGAAACAGTGGAAGCTCAATAATTGTTTTAAAATCCACAATATGCAGATATAATTTTATACATGTTCTTGACTGTATGCATACAACTATTTTTCAGGGGCATGCACCTTACAAGCTTTGCTTTTTAAGCCTGCCCCTCTGTTTTACCGTTTTTCATTCAGGTCAACTTTATTTCGTTCAGTTCCAGTAATTTTGTTCTTCCTTTTACAATGTTGTTTCATTATAGTAGTTATGAAATTACGAGATAACTGAATTTATATATTTGTTTTGTACATGTTTACTGTGAAACGGAAAAAATAAATAAATCAAATCAAATCAAAACTAACAGACTGGGGACTCCAAACAAAGATACAAAATATTTTTAATAAGTATTTACGTATACTATAATGAAACAGTAAATTTTAATGGAGAAGATAGAGTATGATCTCATTATATACTGCAAATTCCAAAAAAAAAAAAAAGAATCCAGAATGGACCAGTCCACATGCACTTTATTAAACATTTAACTAATACACGGTCCATTTCCTTGCAACTTAGGGGATCCAACAGAAAACTTTTCAACATTAAAACCTATTGAACAATAAAAAAAGAGTGCACTTTATCCCTATCGATAGATATCAACCCAATATGTTTTTGTGCACCTATCATATCTGCTGACAATGTAAAGAATTTTGTTAGCTTTCTGTTCTGTGGACACAACGATGACCTATGTCACAAGTAGAATACTGTTATATTTTTTTAATGCACCACTGATCTGCACTCCAAGACTTACCCCATTGACTATGGGAATCAGGTGACTCCTGTACTATACTACATGACAGAATTCAGTACCCAGTGAGTTATGAAAATAAAGCTAGGAAGCCAGAAAATTAAAAAAAAAAACCCCAAAATAAAACAAAATAGAAATATCACTTAAGGTGATTACTACCCCTGCCCCAATGTGTGTGCTAATTTTCTTGAGCATTGCTCAAAAAATGAGAAAGCAATTTGATCTGCAATATTTCCCCCGATTTATTGCCTTTATATGCCATTACCATCATGGCAATGCAGTTTCCAACACATTCAAGAAAAATATGTCTTGTGCATCTTCATCAGTCACCACAAGACCAATGTGTGTGTCAAATTTCATGAGTATTGCTCAAAAACTGAGGAAGCAGTTCGATCCACAATATTTCCCAGATTTATTGCCATAATATGCTGTTACCATGGCAACACAGTTTCCAACACAATCAAAAAATATGTTTTGTATATCTTCATCCCGAGACCAATATGCATGCCAAATTTCATGAGCATTGCTCAAAAACTGAGGAAGTAGTTTGATCCGCAAGATTTGCAATGGACTGACCAACTGACCGCCCGTACACTGATTCCTACATGTATATACCCCCTTCAAACTTCATTTGGCGAGGGTGTAACAACGGTATTAAAATGAGCAAGACTTATTTTCTTCATGAATGAAAACATGAAAAAGCAACAAAGTATGTTATCAGGAAAACTTACAATATGTTTTCAATACACATATTTCTGTTGGTGTCTGATGGTGGGTGGAGGTAACAGACATCATATCAAACAGGTCACAAACACACAAATTAACAACCTGTCGTCAAGTCTTTATGCCCCTTTATTTCAATCAAGAGGGGTAATTTCTACAAAATTTCCCCTTTTGGAGAACCAGCTTTTCTCAATACACCTATTGATTCATGAATGGATTGATATTGACACAAACAATGCAAGACAAAAGAACGGATACTGGTGAATGTATCCATAGACCTTATAGAACTATAAAACATGTAAATTGGTAATTTCTGTTTTTAGTTTCCCTCATTCTTCTGACATTCTCTCACCTTTTTCTTTCTTTTTTTCTTTTTCTTTTTTCTTTTTTCTTGGGGGGGGGGGTGGGGTTGGGAGGCAAGAATGCGTTTTGGACTGCCCCTCCCCCCTCCCCCTGCTTCTGGCACATTATACGTATATATGTATCTTATACTGGACTGAAATTGAAATAAGATATTTGGTTAGTGTGGAATTGACTATTGGGTTGTCATTGGAGCCTTGTCACTAACCAATCTATACAGTCCCCAGTTTTCCATGATATGGAAAATGGAAAAATTTCAAAAATTTGGGAAGAACAAGGAATTCACGGAATTTCATAGGAAACTCAATTTTTTAGGTAAAAAATTTTGAATTGCGCCCATTTGCAATGGTGCCGTTTTACATTAGATGGTGCCCTTCCATAATAAAAACTAAGAAAGGTTCCCCCCCCCCGCCCTCCCACTATCATAAACAATGCTACATACACTCCAACTGGTCTTGTGAGTACTGCTTGGAATGGGACTGCTTGGCTGAACCACCCTGCCTGAGACTTGACTCCAGGAATGGTCTGAAACTGGATCATCTTGTAACCATGTTGGTATGGTTGGACCAGGGTGGGGTAGTAGGCATCAACATTAGTTGTTATCATAGATCCAGCAAAAAATCCAACTGTGAAAACAGATAAACAGATGAATAAAGAATGTTAAGAGAAATACACAAGGAAATACACGTGTATGAAAAAAAAAAATAGCATCTACCAGCAAACAAAATTACATTCACTACATGTACTTGTATACAAGAAAAAACAGGCCTTACAGGAAAAAAAAAAAAAAAAATGGGGCGAACTTCAACAGGATATTGTAGATCATATTTCCATGTTTGAAGTGTACTTGTAATTCTCCATCCTTTATGGCAAAACAGTTTGGTTTCTTTCAAGGTACTTTAATAAGTGCTGAAAGTACTGAAAGTGGGTTTTGTGTCTTAAAACTTGATACAAAAATAAAATAGTGTATCCTATGCTTAAAGATAAAAAAAGATTATTAACATAACCTAAAAGAGTTTCTTGGATCCCCCCCCCCCTCCCCAAGATACCGGGTATCTTCATATTTAAACCCTTCTACCAAATTGGAAAATGCACTGCAGTAAATAAGGCACCATACATCTGCATCACTACCTATGTGTCCTTTTCCCTTTCCTCTTTTTTTTTTTTTTTTGGGGGGGGGGGGGATGGGGTACACTGGAGTGGTATTTTAGAAGTCCCCAAGCTTTCAACTCCTACCCATACACATGAAAGCTAGGGGAGCGTTTCATGAAGAGTTTTGTCAGTGATTTTTCACTGACAACTGTTATAAGCTACTGAAAATCCTCGCATCTGATTGGCTGAGAGCAAATTAGTCGGTGAAAATCACCGACAAGACTCTTCATGAAACACTCCCCAGGATGCCTCTTGGGTTAATTAACCCATGGACTGCTGGAACCGGGTGGCCTCTGTATAAAAGACCATGGTGCTGAGAGAATTCAGCAGTCAAAATCTTAACCCATTCGAGGGAGGAATTATTTAAAGCCTAATTTGATCAGCTTTTATTCTTCGAATTGGCAACACCAACATTTTTATTTTATTGCTACATTTTTCTTATAAAACGTCGTGTATCTGAAATGAATATAAATTGACAGAAATTATGATGAGAAGTCAAAAAGTTGCCAATTTGCAGGAGAAAATGGTGATTTTAAACTTTCCATCACATTGCCAATTTAAGGATTTTAATCCTTATTTTCCTTTGAAAATTTTTCAGCATCAAACAATGAATATTGATGCAACCAAAATGGGCACAGTGTGTAGAATTTTTTGTTCTTTCTGCTCATGTATTTGGTATGATTTTTACTTACGGCTTTGCATCAAAAGATATTAGGCCAAACCACAAAATGTGGACCTCTGTCACGAATGGGTTAACCCATTGGCTACTCAGTTCTCATAATCCAATAGACTCTATACAGTGGCCATCCAGTTCCAGTAGCCAATGAGATTGCTCACAGGCCCCAAGTGGATCCCTGGTTAGCAATCTTATTCAATTTATTGAGCTAATGAAATCTACTGGGCCTGCTGAAGAATCTAGTAAGTCTTTGGCTCTGCATGATAACACACACAATACATGATACAACATTATAATGTAACAAGGGACAAACTCATTGGTATTATCATGTAAATCATATTACCTAGTAATGCAAATTAAGAAACTAGAATTATCAATGTAAGTTTAAAACCTTTACATATTTACCGAAATTGCTTGATTGATTTTCTTTTTCAAAAACTCACCTTGTGCGTCCATCTTGGCTGTGATGTTGATCATGAGGTACTCCAGCTTAGGACCCCTGTAGGGCACGGTGTCCACTGGTAGAGGGGAGTGGGCCCCTGACTGGACCGCGCCCTGGGCCCCCTGCATGGTGGTGGTGTTCATAGAGCCGGGAGGGTAATTACTCTGCTGGGCTCCCATCTTGAATCAGTGAAGATTATGTCTTTTATTCTCGGAAACTACCAAGTTGAATTAAATTCGACGGTTGTAGTCTACACGCAACAGTGTGAGAATACACGAGACGGTGGCCTGTACTGCCAGCTGTTACCTGCTGAATGAAAAATACTGATCATTGCCATGTATAAGGTATCACATCTAACTGAAGATTTTACGTCATATAGTCCATCTGAACATCTTCTGCCTTATAGATTAATTTCATGATTGTGAAAACGGCATTGATATAATGCCATATAAGCATGTATCATGTTACGGAAGGAGGAGTTGGGTCTTGTGGCACTCACATGAATGCAAGGTTATACTAACCTCACACTGATACAGGTCTATAGGGGAGCAATGGGCAAGTAGTGTTTCCAAGCTCATGTGTGAGCTTCAGAGGAATAAGATCCAAAATAATCTCACAATATATGTCACGTCTTTTGGATGGTGACGTCAAAGGTTAGTCCCAGACTCCCAGATGTAGATAATCATATCTGATTGATACACGACTGTAAAAATCCAATAACATACTACACACACACATACACACACACGATAGATTTATAGAGCTAAACTCTGGGGCTAAACTATGAACTACAGGTCATGGTCATGACTCGGCAGTAGGTGACACTTGTCAGCACCCATGGCCATAGCTCCTATCATACAGTGTACTTGCCAACACCAAAGAATGCAAATGCAGTAGATTTTTTATCTTTCTTTAAAATTTTATTTTATTCTATTTCTATTTTTTTAATCAATTTTAAAAAAATTGGGTGGGGGGGGGGGGGGTGGGGGTGGACAGTGTAGCAACCAAACAGGAAGATTATTCCTATTTGAATAGTCCAACAGTGTTATTTCAGAGCTAAGTGCAAACAATCATTTTGATATTTCCAAACTGAATTTTAAAAAAGTTCCAAATTTTAATCTGTAGACACAATCTTCTGAAAAACATCTCCAAGGGAAGCCATCTCAAGAACCTCCTTTTCAGAGTGAGACACATCTTCACTATTACATTGTGAACTAAATTTGTCCCATTTTCTGGCAATTTTTTGTTGAAAAAAACCCCATCTAATTCCATCAAAATTGTTTGCATATAAGTGAAGCAATGTATTAACTGAAAGGTACTTTTTTCCTCACCTCCTTTTCAGTTTTGAAATCTTGAAAGGTAATGGGTATTACAAGTGAATTTTCTAACTTTTCAAAGAAAACTACTCATGAGGATTTGCACCTTGCATACTCACCCAAGTTTGTGTTTTCCCTTCTATCTTAAAGGCATTGGCTAACTTTGTGAGCAGCTGATTTAAAAAATTCTCAAACTAAGATGAAACATGTGTATGAGTACAGGTGTACTTGTATTTATACTCAAAAACCCTGAAACCAACCATAATTTGGAAGGAAAAGCTGTAAGTTAGACGCAAACCGCGATTTTATTAGCTTTCGTCTCGAGAGACACTGAACTAAGAGGATCGTTTGCGCGAATTCAAAAATACCGTTACTTGCCTTCCGCCGCGTGATACGTCAATACACACAGTGCGGTCCGTTGAGTCATGTGCGCATGCGCACTCCTTACGTTGGGTCTATGCAACCGACCCTCGTATATTTTTCAAACATTGGTTCACATTTCTAATATTTAAAAATACTTCCCGTGGATATAATGCTCTGAAACTTTCACACTGGTATTTTTACACTATAACCCTAATGTTTATCCCATTTTCAAGTAACAAAACAAGATTTTTTTAAAATCATAACAATGTTAACCAATGCCTTTAAGAAAATTTTGAGATTTGGTCTTTCGAAACTAGAAATATGCACCAAATAATATAAACACTGTACACTGTAACTTCTTGCTTTTTAAAGACGATATACATGTAATGACACTGTTAATATATGTAAGGTTACATAGTTTAGAAAATTTGTTATGAATTTTGAGATTTAAATAAGTACTGTAGGTTTGATGACATATGTGATAAAGTGATAATAAAAACAAAAGAATCCTCCTTATTTGTGAGAAATAATTATTGATAAGGAGGCCGTGGGTAATCAATGAAAAGTTATCAAAATATACTGGTTACTCATAGAATTACCAAAAAGTGGTAATTTTTTTTTTACTGAAAACTGGAACGAGGTTGGAAGTTGATAGGTGGTTAAATTCTTGCGTTTCGCAATCCTTGCCCCCTAATTCAGTTCAGTTGCGACAGTCACTCTAGCACGAGATGGGTCAACAACAGTACCATTAACACCTTGCACAAAGTGAAAAAGTGTAAGTTAGACGCAAACGACTATTTTATTATCCTTCGTCTCACGAGACAATCACTAAGAGGACCACTTTGCTTGAATTTGAAAATGCCGTTATGTGCCTCCCGCTGCGTGATACGCCAATACACACAGTACGGTAAAGTGAGTCATACGTGCATGCGCACTCCTTATGTCTATTCTGTGCAACCGACCCTCGTATATTTTTCAAACATTGGTTCACATTTTTGATATTTAAAAATACTTCCTAAGGATATTATACTTTGAAACTTTCAGACTGGTATTTTTACACTATAACCCTTATGTTTATCCCATTTTCAAGTAGGCCTAGCAAAACAAGATTTTTTAAAATCATAACAATGTTAACCAATGTCTTTAATGAATACAGCTAGAATTTGGCAGCTAGACTATAATTAGCTTACCAGTGGCCAGCCTATTCTAGTTGTAGTGGTCACACTGGCAAATGCCTATGGAAAACCTTAACTTACACATGGAGTCGCTTTTTCCAAGAATAAAAATTAAAATATTTTCAAAATTTTTGAATAAAATGAATCTGCAATTCATGGCAAATCCAAACATATACAGTCACCATTTCAAACATCTACAGAAAGCTTATAATCCAAAGATTAAGGGCTGGTTGCCATGGGAACCATTTCTGTTTTGCTTTGTGCCGTAGTGGTCAACAATGATTTGCCTTTTGAAATCAATAATATAATACTTAGACTAGAGTCTAGTACTACTACCATGACTACTAAGTTACTAGTCTAAAATTATTTCTCCCTTGATGCCCCAGTATCAGTTGACATGGTTTATTACTTAGTTATGGACTATAAAAGACACGTTAAAAGAGTCAGAGTAGCACTCCATATCTAGACTACAGTACTACAGATCTTCCTGATCACACATTTTAATTGAGTCAATACACAAGTCACAAAATTCATCAGCATGCATGCAAGTCATATTCATAGTGCATGTACAGGCAAAGCAACATGCAACATTCATTTCCTCAATGATCATCTCACCTAAAATCGTTGTTTTATGACTGATTCTCAACAAACATTCTGTAGCAGATGTACACCAGATGGTGGTCTGTACTAATATCAAGAAAAAGAAGAAGAAGAAGAAGGAAACATAAACCATAAACGACGATGATTTCACGATGTTTAAAAATAGCTATTTCTCAATACCATGATAAGTTGTTTACATATTAATAAGCAACACCTGCGCATGCTCTTGATGGCTCCACCCATTTTATGCGAGATACATAGAAAACTACACACAATCTAGTAGCCCGTGAAAATGAATGAAAGCCACGGCGCTGTCATGGATCTTTATGGGATGGCTCCGGGCCGGGGCGGCATCGCGTACGTTTGTAGGTGAAGAATAGCATACGTGGCGCCTGTAAATGGTTGAGCGACGTGGACGTGGGGAGATCGAGTAGAACTATAATATTTAAAAATCTGCTTTCCGGAAAGACAGCATGGATGACAAAGGAACCCTAATGATAATGACTGTCGTCGCTGCTGTTGCAATACGATGGTGTGTTTCTCTGAATCCATATTCTGGTAAATTATTATTTATAGTTTTTTTTTATCATAAGTGCAAACACAGATTTATACGTGTGGGGATGTTGTGGGTACGGTGGGATTGGTAGAACTTGGGCGAATATTACGTTAAACGCCTTCCTATCATACAGGAAAATCAGTTATCAATCGTTATAACTAGATGTCTATTTGTTGGACTTAAGAGAGCAAAATTTGTGTGTACCTAGTTTATTCTTTTACCTGCATGGACTTGGTCATTTAATCATAATTCCTTCATCATCATCACGGTCGCCTTCCAATTAAATTTGCAATATTGATCATCTTTAAAGGTTAAGTCGTCATCCTCGATCATCATCATCATCATCATCATCATTTTCATTTTTCCAGTAGATAAAACAAACATTATGCCATAAAATCATGTTTAGTGGCATCACTATCTTGGTTTCCATCACTCACTTGAATGCAAGGTTACAAAAAAAACTTGCACTAGTAATACAAGGGGCAATTGCCAACAACAGGTAAGTACATGTGAGCTTCGGACGTGTTAGAGATCACCGCAATAAGATAATTCTGAAAATTTCACTTAATCAAGGTGATTGAGATTTAACAGAAAAGAATAGTATTGGAATTTTACATAAAAATTTTACTCGGTCAATTTTTTAACAAATTACCAATTTGAAAATATTTCATTTATATTAAAGCCGTTGTCGTTGACTGCTGAATTCTTACAGTCCCTATAGGTTTTGTACAGAGACCACCTGGTTCCAGTAGGCAATAGGGGCGTTCACACACAAGGTAAAATGTGAGATTCAAAAATCGATTTTCTAATCGCGATTAGAATTTGGATTTTATTTTGTGTGTGGACAGAATAATCTCACTAATAATCGCGATTCTAATCGCGATTCAGCTCACAGTTAGAAGTGCGATTTTTCAGAATAATCGCAGTTATTTTCTGTGTGCTGTGTGTGTGAACGGAATCGAGATTAGAAAATCGGTATTATCTATCCCATCATTCTTTGCACTTGTGCCATCGATGCGCTATGCACGCAGTGTATGCGTATGCAGTGTATGGAGTGTATGTTACGTAAAGGATGCATGCACTATATGCATACACACGTACGCACTGCATGCTATCTTGGCGCCGTTGATCGAGTAAACAAATGTTTTGTATAATACTAGTAGTACATATTATTTAGTATTTAATTATTGAGTCTGTTGCTGTACTCTCTTTAGTCCTTTTACTGTGTATTTTCCCCCATCCAGATCGTGTATTTAACAGAGGTTTAAGCGAAGAAGTTTGTGGGCTCTCCTGCCTGTTTCCGTTCCTTCCTCGTATGTGAATGATCAAAAACAAAATCGAAATTTGAATCGCGATTAGAATTGCAATCCAAATTTCGATTTTTCCTTGCGTGTAAACGGTAGCAGTAAAACTTAAATTTGGATTGCGATTGAATCGCTATTCAAATTTCATTTCCTCTTGTGTGTAAATGCAGGCGCCTAATGTAAAAGTGCATGATACTATGGCAGAGATGCCAAGTTCCCCCAAATTTCATGAGTGAGATTTTCATGACTCGGCGTCTCGGCGAGGGAGCGAAGCGACCGAGCGGGGGGAGGGTGTGGGAGGGGGGACACCCCCCTCCCACGGTAGGGAGCTTTTTCAATTTTTAGCTCTTAATGGTTCGATCTGGTGCATACTTAAGTGACTATTTTTTACTTATTTTGAAAGACAAAAGGTAAAAATACCTTCAATTGCAACTATCACTTAATCTTTTGAGCTATGCTCCTTATTATAGGGTAGACGGCGTGCGAAGGCGGTCGGCCAGTGCGTATAATCTAGCGAATAATGCTACTTTTTTTTTTTTTCTGTCGGGTCCCGATGCGTGAGAAAAATGGGTGCCATGCGTGAGATCGTGAGACGGACCCTAAATGCGTGAGTCTCACGCACAATGCGTGAGACTTGGTAGCTCTGCTATGGATTATTTGTCACTTCATTTTTCAGATTTGCTCAGAGTAAAATTATGTTTCTTTTAAAACAACTAAACAAAAAAAGAATTGAGGCAGGCCACGAAATAAATTTAAAAAGATAAGGAGAGGAGGACGAGAAACTAGGAATTATTTTTTATTTGACCTTATCATCATCATCATCATCATCATCATCATCATCATCAGTGTCATCATCATCATTGTCATCAGCAGCAGCAGCAGCATCAGCATGAGTACATAATTCTTCTTATCATCATGGGCACCAGTAATATCTTCATCATTCTTACAATCATCCTCACCCACATCACTGCCTCTCTTCTGGATATAAGGGAAGAAAGACCATATTCTGAAGAAAAAATAAATGAATAAATAAATGCTGTGACATCATCTCACAGTATTGTTTTGTTCTTCTTGAATTTCTAGGTGCTGGTAAGCCTCCTATGTTTGGAGACTATGAAGCTCAAAGGCACTGGATGGAGATCACCTATCATTTACCAGTGGAAGAATGGTGAGTTGATAGCTTTGTTCAGGGGCAGCACTGGGGTATTTTGATGGGGGGGGGGGAGATGACTAGCACATGAGTTTATTTATGTTTTAAATGATTAAATAGGGCTATTATTCACTTGCATGATCCTGCCCTTTCTTCTCCCATACTCTTCTTTCTTCTCTTCTTGTTCTTCTTTTTATGATACTTGAAAAATCACATGGGGGGGGGACACTGCCCACTTGCCCCTGTAGCACCGCTCCTGGCTCTGTCAATGTTTTGTTAGTGAATTTTTTTGTTCTCATTGGTTTGACCCCCTTGCCTACTCCACCAGGTGATCCCTGTATGAAGCCAGGCCAGTAGGAATGAGAGAATTCAGGAGTCAAATCTCGCGTTTCACAATGCATGCGCCACCGACGTCCATTCCATGGGAGGCCTATTTTCCCACTCGCGAGTCGACAACTATTTCTAAGATAGCACATGCAGCGAGTGAGAGTTTGATTATTTTGAGAAATATTTAACTGACTGAGGTGATTATTTGGAGAAATATTTAACTGACTGAGGTGTCCCAAGAGGTGTCCCAAGCGCAGGCAAGAAGAAGAATTAGTTAGCATAACATGCAGTGAAAGCCCAGAGAATATATGAATTACGGTATTATGAATGTGTAATCAATTAGAACAGGATCGGAAAAGTGTCCTCAGTATGTAACTCTATGGTGTGGATGGTACTGTTGTCGACCCATTAACGCGCTTAAGTTACTGTCGCAACTGAACGGAAAGAGGGCACTAGGATTGTGAAATGCGAGAAGTGGTTAACTCGAGCATAATTTGTATATATATATTTGTATATCACACATTTTTCATAGACTCCAGCCTGAGTTTTCTCAGGCATAGTATTCAGCGGGTTAATAGAGAAACCAGTCTAGTTCCGGTAGACATTGAGTATTTAGTATTAGTATTGCCTCTATTATGCTCATTTGAATGTGGGATCCTTGCATGTATCCGAATTGGTAACAATTTTTTTTTGTTTGTTTTGTGATCTTGAGCTGTGAAGACAGTTTTCACCCTCGTATCGGGGGGGGGGGGGGGGGGGGGGGGGACAAACTATTAACATGCTTAAGCCCCTTGATGCCAGTACCTGGAAGTGTCTAGGGCTCATTTGGTCTATTAGAGGTGACACCATAGTCCTGTTGACATTGGAGAACAGGTCAAACGCATTTTTTTTTTGGGGGGGGGAAATGGGGGGGGGGAACAGTGGAATAACTATAACATTCTTTTATATGTTTCTCCATTTCCAGGTACCATAACACCAGTGCTAATGATCTGCTATATTGGGGCTTAGACTACCCCCCTCTCACTGCATACCACAGCTGGCTTTGTGGATATGTGTGAGTATAATGAGGAATTGAGGGGGGGGGGGGGAATCTTTTGAGCATGCTCTTTGGTGATTTGTTTTGCTTTTCTTTTGCTTTGGTGTTTGTAACACAACATGCTATCCAACTTGTACATATTTTTCCACACTCCAGATAGAATTTGATGAAGGATTAGTTCATAACAGGAAGTAGTTTTGCTTGTGTTCAATTCTTGAAACATGAAATTGCTATAATATTCCCTATAGCTTAAGAGATAAATAAGGAACTTAAGAACTAAATTAGGAGACTACATATCGATTGGTTTTTTTTTCCTTCTCACTTTGCCTCTGCTAGAGCTGATAAAGTGAATCCTGACTGGGTAGCTCTCCAAAGGTCAAGAGGTCATGAGAGTGATGGTCATAAACTCTTCATGAGATATACAGGTAAATAAACAGTAATTTGATATCTATTTTCATACAGTATGCACAATATTGATGATTGATAGTAGAAGAAATCAGTAAGAATTTTTGAATAATTTTTGGAAATCAGGAAGAATATTTGAATAGTTTTGTGGAAGTCAGCAAGAATTTTTGAATGGTTTTGTGGAAATCCGCAAGAATTTTTTGAATGGTTTTGTGGAAATCAAAATTTAGAATAGTTTTGTGTGCCCTGCAAACACTATTTGTCATTCAATCACTCTTAGCAGTGAAAAAACAAAATGACATTTTAGGGGTAGATATGGTAACTCTAACACAAGCCTTGCACTTCCTTGTACATGTATGTGTAAATGAAAATTTCACTGTGTATTTTTGTTCATGAGAAGAAACTAAATTTGTTTGAACTGAAAATTTTGAATCAAATTTTGATGGGACATAAATAATACCAATTCCCCACCATCATTCCTGTCTGGACAATGGTGGAAAATGTGTAATTCTATTCTAAGGAAAAGGAATTAGAATGCTCTATATGTTTTCGTTGTTATGGGGGGGGGGGGGGGGCTTTTAAGCATAGCACTTTCTCTTTTATTATTCATATTTTGTAGCATCATATGAGTAAGCATGATCCCACTTTAATACAACCATTTTTTATCCCATCCCACTTTTTTGCTTTCTTTGACCAGTACTCATAGCTGACCTGCTCGTGTACATTCCAGCAGTGATTGCATTCTTCTTCTGGACCGTGAAGGACAGGACAAATGTCCAGCTTCTTGCATCTGCTGCTGTCACTCTCCTCTACCCCGGTCTTATTCTCATCGATTATGGCCACTTTCAGTATCCATGTTGAATGCCTAAGATTTATTATTGTCAACTAAAGTTTTTTTGTTATTATGTCATAAAAGGCTTCATCCTGCTGTCAATCTCCTCTACCCTGGTCTTATTCTCATTGATTATGGCCACTTTCAGTATCAATGTTGAATGCCTAAGATTGTCAACTAAATTTTTTTTGTTATTATGTCATAAAAGGCTTCATCCTGCTGTCAATCTCCTCTACCCCGGGCCTTATTCTCATCGATTATGGCCACTTTCAGTATCAATGTTGAATGCCTAAGATTGTCAACTAAATTTTTTTTGTTATTATGTCATAAAAGGCTTCATCCTGCCGTCAATCTCCTCTACCCCGGCCTTATTCTCATCGATTATGGCCACTTTCAGTATCAATGTTGAATGCCTAAGATTGTCACCTAAAGTTTTTTTGTTATTATGTCATAAAAGGCTTCATCCTGCCGTCAATCCCTCTACCCCGGCCTTATTCTCATCGATTATGGCCACTTTCAGTATCCATTCAATGTTTAAGATTTATTATTGTCAACTAAATTTTTTTTGTTATTATGTCATAAAAGGCTTCATCCTTATTTTTGGTTAACTGTTACTGTAACAGCAGTATAACTGTATGATAACTCTAACTCCAAAGAAATAGTTATTGCCAGTCCCTCCTCAGATAAATAATTTCCACCACACTTTCTTACAGTATATTTGTATACTGTGCTAGGATTATGTGCATGACAATACTAAACTATCCGAGTACAGTTTTGTTTCACTGAAGCTGAAGACAGAGGTGAAATAGACCTGCATGAGGGATAAATCTAGTATTTGGAGTTCGTAAAGTCCAGTAATGGTGCGTCAATAGAACATGCACCGTTTTTAGAGTAAATAGACCCCTGATGTTAAATCTAGTGTACCGTAATTTAAAGAGTATTTGGGTCAGGTTTTCGTGATTACATTGAGACTGATGATGAATTTGACTAGGTTTTGTTCATTATCCCACAAGACCCAAGATCATGCAGTGCATAATGCCTATGCTCTAGTGCATTCGCTAACATTGCTTATTTGTATACTAAAAACATTGTCAAAATTTTAACAGAATTTGAGATTTGAGGGTTGTGTATCAAATCTTAACCTAGTGTGTTCAATCAGATACAACTGTATCAGTCTTGGATTCACTCTATGGGCTGTTGTTGCCATGGCAACCAATCACGAGCTTTTGGGATCTGTTGCCTTTGTGCTGGCCTTGAACTATAAGCAGATGGAGCTTTACCATTCTGTTCCCTTCTTCTGCTATCTCTTGGGCAGGTGCCTATGGTCGAAGGATGAGATCAGGTGAGACGCCATTCTCTTCAGAACGGCATAGCCACTTTTGAAGATGGTGTTTATATAATTTCCCCAAAATGAATTAAAAAAAGAATTAATAAATTTTTCAGGGAAATAGATAAAAAATCTTAAATTGATCATGCAGAAATTGTCATTTGCACAGAATTTACTGCTAAACAATACTATTGACAAAAAAGCTCACAAATTGGACAGGTTTTGTAAAATATATCTTTTGATACGCATTTGATTGACCCTATTTACCTTTTTTTCTAGCCCTTTAAAAACACAATCTGGTCATCAAATCTTATTGCAGAGAAGCATTAAGAAAGGGTTCGAAGTTGTTTTTTAATTGGAAAGAACATTTAAAAAAATATAAATGACTTTGAATTAATCCAGCATGGTGAAAAAAAGAGTCATACTGTACGAAGTATGTGCAAGGTTTTGATTTGATCAAGGACCCATCTGACACTGGCACTTTGTGGCAGAGGCGTCGATCCATTTTTTTTCGGATTGGGGGGGCAAGACGACCAAGCGGAGATGAACCCACGGCTACTATTTGTACACACACACGCACACACACACACCCCCTCACACATATGTATGTATATATATGTATATATATATATGTATGTATGTATATAAAACATAGGCCTATATCAACGTGAAGCATTTTCACATTGGGGAAATTAAGCAACTTGCTATGTGAACCATCCTGCTTTTTTTTGGTTCAATTTTGCGAGCGAGCAAAGCTAGCGAGCAAAAAATAACAAATTTCTTGTTATGAGAGAAGAGTTTAGTTATCATATAGGCATAAATGATACCTGATATATATGTATATGGTTACTTCGCTGCCAAATACGAACTCTATTTTGTCACATCGCTGGTCCATTGTTGCTGCCCCCAAACCACTCTGTTTTTTTTTTAATATTACGAGCGAGCGAAGCGAGCGAGGAAGCACACACTGCTTTTCATGGTAGATGTAGTAAACCCTTCGGCAAATTTCGCTGTGAGCCAATGAAACATTCTACATTATTTATTCGGTCTCATCTCACTGAATTCGTTTGCTTTTCAAAACCATTAATATGAAACGAGCGAGCGCAGCGAGCGAGGAAAAATATACCCTTTTCCATATGATAGAAGTGTTATTTCGTCATAAATATGTGATAAATATGTGATATGCGCTATACAAGAACGGAATATTATTATTATCAGTATCATCAGAATACACTATAAACCTGTCATGCCTGTATGATATCTAAATAATACATCGATCACCTGTGTGCCGAATATGACACTGTTTTAGCTACCTCGCTTGCAGTCCGAATCCATTCTGTTTCTACTATAGCGAGCAAAGTCAACGACCGATCCCGGCAAAATTATATGGATTTGTCCCAAAATCTTTGTCAACCATCTTGCTGCCCAAATATAATGATACTTTGGAATCTCGCTCCTATAATAAGCTACTTGCTGCCCGAAATCATCTTGTATCTAGCTTTTACCAGCGAGAGTACAGTGGAGTAGCGAGCGAGTTAACGAAAAATATGTTTTTGTTTTGCGGGGTTTTTTTTTATCCAGGCTGTTATCTCCTGAAATTTTTATCTATTTTTAGATCGACATCCGCATTGGTTAAGATACAAGAAATACGAGCGAGCGAGCGCTTCCCAGTGTCCCATTTTCTTTCTTTTTTCTTGTTTTACGCTTTCATTTCACTTCCTTCCTTCCTTTTCCTTTCTTTTCTCTTTCTTTTCTCTTTTTCCTTTTTTCTTTTTTTTTTTGGTTGGGAAATTATTGGGGGGGGGGCAAAATGATATCTTTGCCCCCCCGAAATTTTCTTTGGGGGGGGGCAACTGCCTCCCTGCCCCCCCAGGATCGATGCCTCTGGTTTGTGGGACCAACTTAACTGTTGGGCAAGTCCATGCTGTTACCTCCCGAATACCTTATCAATCACATCTAAGATACGTTATTTGTATAAGTATATTTAATGACCCTGCTTGAGCTTAGACTATAAAAATTGCCAAGTAAGAAGATGACCCCTTTGATGTCAATTTATGTTCACAATATTGTAATACTTGGTAATGTATGAGACACAAAATGACCAAATACTTTGCCTAATAGTATCTATTGATATCTGGTATGGCTGTTTTTGCAATGGCATATCATGCAATGAAATTTTAACAAGTATTGATATTTGTCATTTTATTTGACAGGTTATGGAAATTGAGTAAGATTGGCGTGTTTGTGATAGCGTCCTTTGCTTTATGCTGGCTTCCATTTCTTCATGATATCAACCATATACTTCAAGTACTCCATAGAATATTCCCATTTGCAAGAGGTCTCTTTGAGGTAAGTTGCCCAATGTTAATACACCTCAGTCACAGCAATGAGAATGACATTTGACAGGACAGCTACCCCCTGGACAACTACTCCTCGGACATGTACTGTAAAAGTGGAAACTTTTGCGTGAATAATTTTCATTCTTAGCCCAGTCAGACACAATCACACATTTTTTAGTTTTTGTGGACAGTTAGAATAACTGTATTCACCTGCAAAATATAAACAGAATATTTCGCACGGTTTTCTTATTGTGCAAGTGTCTTGCCGTGCGGAATGCGCAAAAATTTCCACATTTCGGAATATTCCATATTTGCAGTACCCCTTGGACATCTATCCCTTGGAAAACTACCCCCATGACAACTACCCCCAGGACAATCATCCCAGGCCAATTACCCTCAAACCTCACTTACCCTGGAAAGTTATTCTTTTGTACAGTTAACCCCAGCGGGTAATTGTCCTTCGGGAGAATTTCATTTCCTTTCTTTTCTTAAATTTCTAAAATTTTCTTGAAGCTCACTATGCTATTTTGCAAAAAGCAATGCACTTTGTTAGCTTTGTTACCAGAGTACTGTAAATGTGGAATATTTCGCAGTGTGAAAATTTTCATGCACTTCTTGCGGCACGACACTTGCGCAAAAATAAGACCGGGCAGATTATTTTGTTTATTTTGCACGTGAATACTCTTGTACTAACTGTCTGCGAAAATTAAGAATATGCGATTGTGTTCAACTCGGCTGAGCGTGAAAAATGAATTGAACGAAAATTTCCACTTTTACAGTACTTGCTTACTGAAGTGAAAACTACAACATTGCTATTGAAAACTGACCCACACTATGCTATTACCGTACTATGGTAATGCTCTGTCCTCGCAAAAAAGCGTACCACAGGCCCCCTGATAAAACTATGGTAATTTTATGGTATACTTTCAAATTACTGTGTTTGCTGTATAGTGATTGCCAAGGATAATCACTTATGCATGTAGATAGATATCTGTTGTATTGCAGTTTTTACCTTTATGAAAAGAGCAGTAGTTATGTCCAACAAATGTGTACACAATCAAATATTCATGTTTGAACCTTTAGATAGAAGATCATTCAGAATCAACCAAACCAATATTTTCTTTTTTATGAAACAGGACAAGGTTTCAAACATCTGGTGCTCTCTGAATGTAATCATTAAACTCCGTAACATTTTGAGCCAAACTTCACTTGTCAAAGTCAGTCTTGCCTCAACTCTCCTGTGTTTAGTGCCTTCTAGTGTAAACCTTCTACTCAATCCATCCATCCAGAAATTCAAATATGCCCTGGTAAGTTTTGAGATATTTGAGTTGTAGGAGACTGCTTCTGAGATGAATCAGGATATATAAGCCTACCGATTAAAAGTGACATTGTTCTCCGATTGCATGGATTCTACATGACTAGCACTCCCAAGTAACTTTTAGACAATTTCTCTGATAATGTTATTGCATAACCACAATCAACTTTGTATTATTGAACAAGAAAATATCAAATGAAAAAAACAACAACAAAACACAAATAATTACTGTTACAGTAGGTCCTTCCTGCAAGGACAGATAAGTAGCTCCATAATTCAGCTGTTCTCCCATCCCTTGTATATCACCCTGGAAAACTACCCCCTTCTCTTGGGCAAGTGGCTGGAACCAGGAGCAGACTGGGCCTGAAATTTGGTTGGGGACTGGTCCACTTGGCCTGTATCAGCCAGCACTCAGACCACATCCTGCTTTTAGTAAAAAAAAAAATAGAGTATTACATGTATTTCTATGGGAGGGAAAGAAGAAGAAATGACACAAGGAAAAGAGAAAGCTCTCAGGGAGAAGAGAGAGAGGGAGAGAGAAAGGAAAGGAAAAAGAAGGTGCAAGATTAATGTGGAAGAAGGAGAGAGAAAAAAACCCTAAACACTTGTATAATAACTCTGGAAAAATACAACATACTGTAACTGATAATAGATACCGGGTACAGGTAATTATGCTTACATAACTATTAAACTCTGCGATACTTTTTCTCTTCCACTGACAGGTCAACAGTTCTCTGATTTTCTTCTTGTTTTCTTATCAAGTTCATGAGAAGAGCATATTAATAGCAGCATTGTGAGTCTAGTTTTATGCAATACGTCAATTCATATACTCTAATGTGTTCAAATTTTAATCCACATGTCACCTGAGCATTCGTGACAGAGGTCCACATTTTGTGGTTTGGCCTAATATCTTTTGATGCAAAGCCCTAAAAGTCATACCAAATACATGAGCAGAAAGAGCAAAAAATTCTACACAAACTGTGCCCATTTTGGTTGCGTCAATTTTCGTTGTTTGATGCTGAAAATCTTTTTAAGGAAAATAAGCATTAAAATCCTTAAATTGGCAATGTGATAGAAAGTTTAAAATCACTGTTTTCCCCTGCAAATTGGCAACTTTTTGACTTCTCATCACAATTTCTGTCAATTTGTATTCAATTCAGATACATGACATTTTATAAGAAAAATGTAGCAATAAAATAAAAATGTTGGTGTTGCCAATTTGAAGAATAAAAGGTGATCAAATTAGGCTTTAAATATTTAATGTCACGAATGGGGTAAAGCTCATGTACAGTTTTGGAAGCAAAAAGAAAATTGACTTGAAACTGATTAGATATAATCTCACATTGTCCACCTTGCATTTGTGAGATTTATATGATATTTTATTTATGATTTCTGGTGTATTTTAGTGTAAATTATCTGAAAGGAATGCAATGTAACTGCTGCACATCGACATTGTTTGGATTTACATCACTGACCCTAGAACAAAAATATATTTTGCTTTTCATTTGTTAGGTTAAAAAAAAACACCTCTTTATACCCTCTTAGGTTTGTTTATCTTGCTACTAACCAGCTATAAAGCAAAGAATTCTGACGAGCAGTTTTGATGGCTTACCAATACTGTACTTAACATTTAACTTATCTAGATAACTGAAGCAATTTGTAAGGAAGAACATGTTTGATTTAAGTCCCTTGTATATCTGGACTAATGATTAAGCATTCTTTTTAAGTATCATGTGTCTTTCCAAAATAAGAAAGAAAGAAAGAAAGAAATTATTTGGTAATACTAATTTTTGTTGTGTGTTTCAGAAATTGGTTTGTGTTGTGTGCTACTCATGATTTATTGACATAGGATCAAATTAAAAATTTAACCCGATGTCCACTGGAGCCAGTTGAACTTGTTATTAAGCCTATGGGAATAAAAGCATTCAATAATCAAGATGCCCTGGGGCATGGTGCAAAGTCTTAGAAAGAAATATATTCTTCTGAAACGTCATGGAAAGTCATGAAAAATTACACCACCCCCCCCCCCAAAAAAAAAAAAAAAAAAAAAAATGCATGCATCCCAAAGTCATGGAAAATCATGGAAATGATTGTGGGTGTGTGCTGTGTGTGCTGTTTCCGGCTATGGCTGTTAGGGAAAGTAGAGGATGTTATAAACGTGTGTCTCTGCATGGTATTCTTATGTTGTTTGGATCTGACTGCCACAACCCATACCAAAATGGTACTTATCTGCACATACAGAAAGGCAAAAATGGATCATGGATAGTCATAGAAAGTCACGGAAATTGGTTCTCAAATTTATGTAAATGTCCAACAGTCGTAACCTTTCTCATGAGAATGATATTATTTTTACTGTTTGTAAATACAGACCAGTGTGCCTTCTTCTTCACGAGCAGCCTTTCCTATGTACTTGGTTTCTACTCATCTCAGTCTTCAGGTAAATTCCATCATTTTTCTATACTTTTAACCTGTTGATCACGATTTGATTTTTAGTAAAACATGCATTTTCCATAGACCCCAGCTGGAGTTATCTCTGGCTTAGTATTTAACGGGTTAATAATGGTAAGTTCTTGTGTAGTGCTCATGACTGGCACATTGCCATTCCTGGCGGTCTAGCATTATCAATGTATAAGGAGGCTCCGAAATCTTTACCAAGTATTACGGAGTATGTCCCCTCCCCCAAATTACAACCTGCTTTTCGGTATCAATTATAAAAGAAATCTTTTTGTACTGTTCTTTTGTTCTTTTGCACAGTATGCTTCCTCTGTTAATCAAAGATGGGCTAATTCTGGCAACCATCCCTCTCATGGTGCTCTTCTACATTGTGTCAAAGGTCAGCCAAGGGTCGTGGATCAACTCAACATCAGATCAAAGAAAGCAGTCCTTCATCATAAATTTTGCTGTAAGTATGCCACAAGTTTGTTGTTAAAAAATGCCAGATTGACCTGATTTTTATTGTGGTTTTTTAAAGTTTTATTGTGTATTGTGTTCTTTGTTTTTAATGTCTTTAGGTTAGTATGAAAATAGAAAGACCACTGTACCAGTGAACTTATTTATGGAGAACTAGTTGCTCATACTTTAATAGCATTACATGTTTTTGAAACAATACTGATTTACATCCTACAACACTATGTTTACAGGCATTCACAAAAATGTCAGGAGAAATAAGCTGTACAATGTACAGAACTTAACCTTGTATAATGATAATACTAAGTGGAGAAATTTTTCTTCCACACCCTGTACTTTGCATTTTTGTTTTATTTTGTTTTGATATAAAGAAATTATATTTTATGCCTCTTTAAAAGGGATGTGCATTTATATATATATTTTTTATCATTCCCTTTTAATTTCATCTTCCAACATGATGATGATATCAATTTCTCTTTATATCTTTCCATTGCAGTTTTGGTGTTCAATGCTTGGGGTCATTGTACTCACGGCATGTAGTCTCCTTATCCAGCCTCCTCCACGCTTCCCTGACCTGTGGCCCGTTTTGGTGTCTGTCTACTCTTGCGGTCATTTTGTCCTTTTTCTGATCACCTTCACATACTTCCAATTTAGGACAGAGGGTGTACTTTTGGCGCCGGCAGGATGGGTGCAAAAGGCGGGGGGAACCGGTCAGAGCAAGCAAGGGGTGAGGGATGGCCAACAGGGGGGTAGTAAAACAAAGAAAGGGGGAAAGAAGAAACAGAAGACAAATAAGGTCGATTAATTTTTCTCTCTTTTCATTATGAGAATCTCTTGTTTAAAATATACCCCACCACTGTAACACAGGAACCTTCATCCTATGTATTTCAGGTGGGGTATACCAACCCCAAAATTCAAAAACCCCGTTTAAAGTCTTATCAGTGCCTAGCATCTTCGCATGAGAGGTGGTGGTTTTGGATTACACCTGCACTCCTCATCATCTTACGTAATAGTAACAGACTCTTACCGCATAAGAGACAGACTCTTACCACGGCACTGCCTGAAAGGAAATGAGAAGTATGAAATATATCTTTCACTTGTTTTATAGATATTGCCAAGTCCTAAAGTCACTCATGATTAGATGAAAACCAAAAATAAACTTCAAACGAAGCAAAATGATCTAGAATTGGCGTTTACAGCAACATTTTTAACTCCATAAGCTAGCCTGTCGCGCCGCAATCATAGCATTTGGCATCATAAAAAATAAGTTTCTCTTTTCTCCCTTCCCCCCTCTCTCTCTCTATCACCCTGTCAAGGTCGCTTCTCCGGCAGAGGGATTGCGCTGCTCCGCACTTTTGTTTATTTAGACTTACTGCAATCTCAGGTGTCTAGAAGTTGCGAAAGTCAAATCGGGGGTTTCAGTTTTAAACGACGGGTTTTCGTCATGTTTGCCAAATAAAAAGGGGAATGGAGAAACAGGAAACAAATAACACACATTAATTCATCTCTTTGCTTCACAAGCAAAGAAATGGGGAAAGAAGAAGCAAGAGACAAATAAGGTAGATCAATTAATCTCTTTGCTTTAAAAAGAAAGAAAGTGGAAAGAAAAAGAGAAGACTAATAAGGTAGATTAAATTATATCTTTTTTGTCAAATAATAAAATGGGAATAGAGAACCAGGGGAGCATTTCATGAAGAGTTTTGTCTGTGCTTTTCACTGCCTAATTTGCTCTCAGCCAATCAGATTTGAGGATTTTCAGTAGCTTATAACAGTTGTTATAAGCTACTGAAAATCACTGACAAGACTCTTCATGAAACGCTCCCCAGAAGACGAATATGGTAGATTAATTTATCCCTTTGTGTTCCATTAGTCCTGCAGGCAATAAATGGGAGAATAACACATCGTCTGTTCGGAGCCAGAAGGATATTAACTCATATCATGTCATACAGACTGAACGCCCTTCTGGACCAAAACAGACGATACACTGCCTATCCATAAAAAGCTGCAAATGTTGTTGCTATTTCACTGTGATGTGGAAAATTGATACAGTGGAAACTCGGTATAAAGAGATCTGATATAACAATATTCCTGATATAACAAGGTAATATACTGGTCCCAGCTCTTTATATTCTTGTTTTTTAACGCTGATATAACGAGATTCCTGCTATAACAAGGTAATTTTGATGGTCCCAAGGATCTCGTTATACTGAGTTTCCATTGTATTGCTCTGTATTCATGTACGTACATGTTGTATGTCATGATATGCTTGTAAATGGGGGACTAGTGAGGAGAAACTTTTTTACCTGCCAGGTATGATTTGATTTTAGTATAACACAAAAAAGACCCTTGTCTAGCTCTAGTTATCTTGGGCTTATTATTCAATGGGTTTTGATAACGGGAACTGGTTTCCTCAAGCACTTGTCATTGGTATTTCTTGCCTGTTTCTATTGCTTCTTCATCTGTTTCTGTATCTTTTCGTTTGCCTGAAATTAAACAGATGATGTGAAATGAATAATGTACCTTTACCAATAGCAGCAGACATGAATGAATGCTACCAAATAATGCTATTTTGCTTTCTACTATTTTGCAGCTCAGAGGCTGTAACATAAAAAGTCACTTTCTTTAACATTCCACTCATGTAACTCTATTGAGATATTTGTGATTATCCAAAAATAATGAATTTACAAAAAGTATGCAAACCTTTGCTGAACCGGAAATTGCCCTTTATTAGGGAAAAGCTTTAGATGATATTTAAGGCAAGGAAAATCAAGTGGGTAATGTAAATTTCATGTATCTTCTGCAAATGATATTTCCATACAAATTGGTTATGAATATTTCATAGCTTCTTTAGG
This sequence comes from Echinometra lucunter, assembly GCA_029962745.1. Classification (NCBI taxonomy): domain Eukaryota; kingdom Metazoa; phylum Echinodermata; class Echinoidea; order Camarodonta; family Echinometridae; genus Echinometra; species Echinometra lucunter. The sequence goes on from CM057157.1 coordinate 23,091,854, forward strand.
ATTGATCTTGAAAGCAAATTTCAACCCAAGTCATGATAATTTCTAGGACACGATTTGTGGATTTTAAAAAATACCTATTTTTCTCATAAAAGAAATGTAGAGGAAAGAATTTTTATGCCTCCGCCCACCGTAGGTGGTTGCCGGAGGCATGTTTTCGGGTCGTCCGTCTGTCCATCCCATTTTCGTTCTCGCGATAACTTAAGAAACGTTTGACAAATTGGCTTCAAACTTGGCTCGTGTATGCACATGGGAGGGACAATGATCTGATTAGATTTTGGAGTCTCAAGGTCAAAGGTCAAGGTCATAGAGGTAATAATACACATAAAAATGGCTCGTTCTTGTGATAACTCAGTAACCATTTGACAGTTCAACAAACTTGGCTCATGGATGCATATGGAAAGGGCAATGCTCTCATTAGATTTGGGGGTCACAAGGTCAATGGTCAAGGTCAAAGATGTCATTGTATAAATGAAAATAAATCAACATGAAGTGCCATTTGTTTCTGATTTGGTAATGGCGGAGGCATAAAGTTTGACCACACGTGGTCGAAGATTCATCTAGTTTTAAATAGAACTACTGAATACAGAAGTTTTGACTACTCTCGGAACTTTTATGTTAAAGCCACAGTGAACTGGCGCTTATATATCTCTGAAATGAAGATTTATTTACAACAGCGCCAACTTGTGGCTACTCACAGAAACTGTCTTAGAAACATAATGCCCTTCTTGGCTTCTAGTGAACTGCCTTAGTCTGAATAAATATACATTTTTAAAGATGTGTCTCAAAAATAAAGCTCATGTTGATCAGAATGGTGCATGCTGGGAGAAAAAACAGGACAGAATCAGTAGTTCAGGACTGAGATGGCTATATTTTGAAATCTCATACGAGGGCGCCAGTTCGCTCTGGCTTTAAATGCATTATGTGCTTGTTACAGTCTTTGATTTAGTGAAACTTTTTACTGCATAACAATTTTGTTGCTCTGTTTCTGAGGAATAAGTAAAAGATTTGAAATAACTAGACTAGAAAGTATTATGTTATAGAAATGAATACAAAGTAAATGATTGATAGTGTCCAGCATCTAGACACTTATAAAAGGGTGATCAATCTTTAAGAAGAATGACACTTGATAATAACTCAAACGTTGGACCTTGCAGCAAAGAGAAATTTGCATAGAATGTGTGTTTGTCTATAATCAGTTGAGATTATTGAGGTCAAAATGACACTCTTGAGGATGGCACCTACCATTCCTTAGAAGCTTTTACTTACTGGGGGGTGTTTCATGAAGCTGTTTGTGAAGTTACAGATGACTTTACAACTACTTGAGTATGGCAAGCCAAAATTGGATTCTCAATCATTATACATCGCATCAGCTGTAGGTGAAATATGCAGGCATAGATTAACATTACTTTTGTTTACAAACATTTTTATTGTGAAGTATATGTTTGCTGCAATTAAATGAGATTATGGTAAATGCTGTCACACTTTTTGAAAATGTCAGGAAGAACTTTGGCATCCAATTCAGCACTTCATATTCAAGTCATTCGTAAAGTCTTGCGTAAGTTTACAAACAGCTTTATGAAACACCCCACGTGTTGTTCATTACTCTGGGTTATGACAGGTGATGTAACCAGCATTTTTGAAAGACTCATGAAAAGAACCCTTTTACCTGAATTTATAATGTGTTTCAATTGCACTGTGTTAAAACTTTGGTGTGATGCAAGTCTTACTCTTTTAGTTGCAGTTGATAAAATGTGTCAAAATTCTTTTTATTTTTAAGTCATAACCATAAGTGCCACATTCCGGAAGATTGAAAGGTGTTCTCAAGATTTGTCAATTTGTAATTTTCCCACTTCCTGTGGTTGATTCGAGTAATTAGTTTCAGTGTCATTGATTGATTAGAGACCTTTATGTATTGCATATTATGTGCTTCCAAGTTTCATTCAGGATAACTACAATAAAATAATCACAGATGATCCCAAAAGTTAATTGTGGATTTCTGCTTCATCTATTTGAGCTTGAATTTAGGTTGTTTCTTCTTGTTATTACAAAAATGTAATTTCTGCCTCATTTATTTCAACTTTAGAAGAAGTCCCTTATTGTGCATAGTGATTGATATCATTGGAATGATTTTCTTCAATGGGATTAAGAGAATGAAATTGTTAAAGTATTAATGTGTCTAGAAATGTAAAAATGGGGAATCGCAGCTGGGATGAAATGCTAGTGGGCCCTGAAAGGTACATAAGAATGCAATTCCATATGCTCGGGGATATATTACTGAACGGAAAATTTTCAGACACAACACAAAATCTTAACTTTTACCCTGCACCTAAGCCAAACCTATTCTGAAACCAGTTACCGTGATTTAAAGGCTGGAACAATAATTATAGAAGCTAAATGCAAAACAACCGATAAAGGTGAATTTAGGAGAGGGTATACATCGAGCACATGCTCCCCTTCTCGCAACCCACGTGGCACACCACAGCTTGTTTGCATTCCCATTTGAGGTGATAATCCTTTTTTCTTGTCAGAAAATTTGGGGAATATTGTTCTTGACGAAGTCCTGGATCTGCCCCTGCCAATAAATCCCATGAATTTTTCCTTCAACGGGGGAGGGGTTGCATGGCTAGATTTAGTCTGGGTATGCTACTAAACGGCCTTGCCATTTTGATCAAGAGTTATGATGAATACTGTTGGTGCCTTTGGCTTTTGAAAAAGAAAAAAATATGGCTTTACTTTTTATATGGTTGTTTAAAGCCTCGTCAAGAAATGGTAAAATTGCCACAAATAAACCATGCATTAGAAAATCACTGTGACAAGAAAGAAAGAAAAAAGGTGTTGAATGCCAAGGAATAACTTCCAGACGATTTCTTATACCGGTACTCGACTTTTCTTTTAGCAAGTAATGATAAATGAATTTTATCATGGTAAAGATAAACGATTGGGTTTTTCCGTTTTAAATATCTTGTGTTTCAACTATCCAAGATCGTGCCTTAACGTACGATGTCCTAAAGCTTAATGGATATTTGTGGTAGGGGGAAATACAGCGCAATCTGCAAAGGAGCACGTCTCGATGAGGTTCTTCCTTTTCTTTCAAATTCTGGTAATGTTTAGCTTAAAACCAGTCACACTAACTGCTGGAAATTGCACTTCACTATTTGTTTTCCACTTTAAAAACACGAATAGTGCTTTGTTCTCCAGGTTCTGATGACGTTGTGATGAGGAAATTGGTCTCTGTATTCTTTATTTTTTTCATTTTTTTTTTATCAGATGGTTTGCATGTTGCGATGATACCTTCTGCTGTTGCGATGATACCTTCTGCTGTTGCGATGATACCTTCTGCTGAACGTAGTATTAAATGATTTTTTCCAGTCCAGTTCATGCAAAAAGACGAGACCGATAGCCCACAAAAACGCCACTTCCAAAAAATAGCACAGGGTAGAAAATATCGATAATGTGGGAAATAACGAAGGTCAGCGAGACTGCTGAAGGTCTTGTTGGCAGTAGTTTTCGTACCCTCGATAATTCGCTTCAAATTGTGTGAGAAAAGATTAGGATATCCATGAATATCATGAATATGGGCTACCAAAATGATTGATAAGGGGGATAGCACTGATCCCTGTGGTAATCCACATGTAATTGCCTATAGTTTTCAGTGTGAGGAGAGATGATGCTTTCATTGATGAGAATTGTGCCATAGATATCAAAGATAATACCAAATTTTTTCTTGATATGACTATGAAGGAGATTGCACGGTAGTGATGAACTGCCTTGAAGAAGAATAAATATGGCTACGCCAAAGCGGCAGTTTGGGAAATTGTTGACAAAAATAATTCTTTTGGAATCGAAATTAGTTTCTGTCTTTGGGATTTCATGTAAAGCCGAAGTTTGGGGCAATTTTACATGCCCCTGGTAATTTGCGATTATCTACAATACGATAAAGAAGGAAAACATACTTCACGAACCATTTAACTTTATATAAGAATGATATTCAAAACATTATGGGGCGTGTAGGAAGGCCTTGGAGTGGTTCAGGAGCTACTTACAACTAATGTATCCAGTAGACGACAAAACTGAATTTTGAATGATCATACATCCGATATGCAAAACACCAATGGGGGGGGGGGGTCCTGCAGGGCAGTTTGTTGGGCCCTTTACTGCTTATAATTTATATAAATGACTTTTGCAAATCATTCGATGTCCTTTCGTTCATATTTTTTTCCAGACGATTCTAATCTATTTTCTTCTAAAAAAATCCAAATACTTTAGTCAATGTAAATTCTGAGCTTGAAAATCCCTTAACCTCCAAGAAACCAAAAGTTTGTTATTTATAGACACGCTGCCCATGAATATTGTGTTTGACGATACCCCTTTATAAGTTGTCTCATTTATTAAATTTCTATAACTGTTGACAGCAAACTTTCGTGGAATACGTGTAAGATTCTTTGACTGAATTTTGGCGTAACAAACAAACGTGAATTTCATTTTCCGCCATCGTCCCTACTGATGCTTTACCATTTTACCATAACTAAATTATGGGATTCTTGCTTGGGGCGATACCCATTAAACTCTATTAGATAGACTACTTTTATTACAAAAGAAGTCTCTCCGTATTATCTACAATTCTGCTATACTTTCACACACAGACCCGTTATTTGTTTATAGCAGACTATATAAAAATAAATGACCTATATCTAGTTCACTTTGGACAATTTATGTACTTGGTGCCATGTCTCCCCAATCGATTATTTCATGATTACCAAACGAGTTTCACCCACCACTCTTTAGAACTTTATTAGCGAAGAAGACATTTATGTATGATGGTCCTAGAATTTTGAATTTTCTTAGTGAAGTTGAAAATAGTCCATCCCCATTCATTTAAGAAACAACTAGAACTTTTTCGGTCATGATTTGTCCTGGTTTTTCCTTTGTCTTTTTCTAATGTCTTTTTTCCTTGTCGTTTCGTGTTTTGCTTCGTTTTTTTTTTTAATGTGTGTGCATCAACACTTTCTTGCACTACAGTTGTTCTGTTATTGTTTCGTGTTTTTCAAAAGTCTTTGTAGTCAATTTTAAGCAATTTTATTTTTTATGGAGGATCCAGAAAAAATAACAAGCATTTCTTTTTAGTCGATTGGACCTCTCCATTTCCACGAAATTTTAGAATTTCTTTTAATGATTTATTTAAGTGTACTGACTAATCAAGAAAAAAAATGAACATGTGTTTACAAATTATTTCATTTTTTCTGTTATACCTATGTAATGCCATTGTATTTCTTTACTTTCTTTGGAAATTAATAAAGTCGAATTTCAATTTGAATTTGAATCTTATAAGGACAATGTGGAGTTTCAATTGTTTTGCTTTATACTATTTTAGCCTATTTTTCTTGTCGATTTTGAAATTTCAATATTTTCGTTCAGTTTTGTGGGAGATTTTTGTGTTTGTTTCCTAGGGCCGGTATATTTCTGTTAAGTGTTACTCTGGGGTAGCTGCAGCGGAGGGGTACATACTTTCCGATTGCATGGTAAAAAAGGAAACCAAGCGAATAAGAGAGAAAGAGAGAGAGAGAGAGAGAGAGAGAGAGAGAGAGAGAGGGGGGGGGGGCGTGAGAGATGGGAAGAAAAGAGAAAGAGCAACGTGAACAGATCATAGGCCACTCCGCGATTAACTTTTTCGTCCACCTACTGAGAGGGACTGAGACTAGCGACTCCCCGTGAAGGCACCATTCCTTTCCCTCGCTCCATTGTGGGGAAACATGCTACGCCGAACATTCTGATGAGGGGTCGTATGTCCACGATTCATATGCCATATCTGAAGAAAAGAAAAAGGTCTGCGATTAAGCCTATAATGGTGTGAGTATTAGTCAATGAATGCGATAGAAACTGACTCAATAAATGGGAGCAATTTTTGTTTTACTGAAATGCGCTAGGAATAAGTCCCCTCGGAATCTTCCCAAGTTTTTGTTACTGTGCTATTACACTTGTACCTCGGAGTTACCGTACATTTGCGGATTGAAAGGGAGGCTGTTTCCCGATCCATACCGAGGGGCATACTAAATATATGACCCCATCTTCCAATTTTCGCGCCCAAGTGAATTTCAAAAAGTTATATTTGAAAGAAATGAAAATTCGCAGCTCGGGAGCTGAATCGAATGTTATCCACGATAAAGATATAGATATATATATACGAAATCTGAAAAAAAAAAAACATTATAAAGATATTAAAATATATAACTCAATATACTAGTGATCAAGTCTGCTAAAGAAAAGAAAATAGCATAATAACTTAAAATCTTTAGGAAATATGAACCGGGAAACAAAGAGGAGTAGGAAAGAAAGGAGAAGAGAAGAATGTGGTACTTGAGATTCGACTGCATGGTGGCGAGAAAGAGAGAGAGGGAGTCTGAGAGAAAGAGAGAGGGAAAGAAGGCGAAGAGAACATAGAGTGACGATATAAGGTAAAAATAAAAGAGAGTGCTTCCTTAAGTCCAATCCTATCACTATGTATAAATGTATATGAACCTCAAAAGTCATATATCTCAATTAAGACTCAGAGTCAACTTGATAGTTGATGAGGTATAATAAAGAAAACGATCATGTGGTTGAGGTTAATATGATGTAGAAGGGAAACCGAGTAGAAAGACGGGATAATGATTAAAGGAGTGATAGAGAGGAAGGAGAAGACAGAGGGAAGCAAAATCGGTTGTAATGAGATGAATATATTTAAAGAGATAAATTCAGCATACTCGTTATGATAAAGAGAGTGCGATTTTTGAAACAAAATTACACAATTCTGAATATAAAGGAACGACAGGAATGTATGTGTGATATTGATTAAGGAATAATCTTAACTACTCTGGGGTACAGAAAGAAAAAATGCATTTTAGAGATAGATTTATCAAAGTCGTTATAATAAAGAGGGTGCGATTTATGAAACAAAATTATAAATTCTGAATTTTAAAGAGATGACATGACTATAGTGACAAGTGTTGAAAAGGAAAATATCACTGATTATTTAACAGTCGTATCATGTAAGGCATATGCCTTTCTGTTCTGCATTTTTTTTTTCGTGATTTTATTTTTCTTCTTCGGCATAGTGTCCTCCCACTGCAACACTCCAGATCTGCCCGCCATCTATAATACCTTTCGGCACCTGTCCCACATACCCACGCGGTCACATGGTGATAGAGCAGTAACCAAATTGATTCCTTTGGAAGAGAAAACACGGATGCTGTTACTTGGGGGTGACGATTAGCACCCTAAGGTATACTCAAGTGATAAAACTTGTATGCCCTTGAGATGGCTATGTTCGATTTCGATCCTGGAATGCTCGATCTAACACCTTTTGGTAACATAGGGACCCCAAGGAAGAGAGATAGCTTGGCATCTTACGGAGAGCTGAGAGAGGGGAGGATTTATTTAAAGGGAAGAAAGGGGGAGGAGAGGGAGAGAGATAGAGTTTACTTTATTTGAAATTCAGATTTTTTTTTTCTGAATATGATAACAATGTACATCAATGCAGAATATGAAGAGCTCATTTCCGAAAGGCGCTAAATCCACTTTGGGAGGTTTCGAGTAAATCAAGGATTTTTATTTAATCCATTTTCCTTCTTCGAAAGATCAAAACATTTAAACAGTTGGAAGTACCAACATTAGACATCTGAAGAATGAGAATGAGAAAATTAAAAAAAGTCCTGCTTTAATAGTATTTAAAAAAATTCTTTATATTTTCATAGGCTTACATAAACTCCAATGTTGCGAAAAAATTACTTCCAAAAGGCGGCAAATCCTAGTTTTTTCCAGAAGGCACTATATCCAAATAAATGAAAAATACAGAAAATTTCTACAAAAATTACTACTCATGCAGGATTTCTTTCATTCTCATTTGTTAGGTGATTAATTTTGGTACTTGTTACTGTCAAAAGTTTTGATGTTTCGAAGAAGGAAAACTGTTTTGATAAAATTCCTTGATTTACGCAAAGTGGATTTAACGCCTTTTGGAAATAAACAAACTTTTTAAAAACCCATTTTTCTACTTTCTTAAAATATATATTTTTTACTGTTCAAATAAGTCATACTGAAGTGCATATGAAACAAGCATCCAGTCCTACTAATACCTTGGTTGAGGTGAAAAATGGATTTAGCGCCCTTTGGAAATAAGCTCTTTGTACAGGATGAAAGGTTTACCTGGAATTTAAAGACATTACACTACTGATATTCATGCAAGACATGCGCTGCCACCTCGGCATAGACAAAACACATTGCATTTTCAAAAGAAATGAAGACTTCATTGTTTAAAAAAAGCATTTTGCAACATTCCATTTCTGACTTTGCCCTGTACTCAGGAGTAACTGTGCAATCCATAATTACATGATCATGACAAATGGCACATCATTGTAAAGAGGAATAATCAAGCCTTTTCACGATAACAGTTTCGTTATTTTCTATAGATCAATAAGCATTGGTGTAAATCCGGGGGGGGGGGGGGACGGGGAGATATATCCCCCCTACTTTTTTGAGAGGGGGGGGGGGGGCGGCGTGTACAAATATCCCCAATTTTTAAGGGAGAAATTATATTTGAATTAATCAGTTAGTACAATTTTTTGATAATCTGTCATAAACAACCATCATATTTTAGAATTTATTTAGTTATTATCAGTTAATTATTAGTTATTTTTGGCTCGCTCGCTTTGCTCGCTCATCATATTTTAGAATTTTCATTTGAAAATGCGATGGAAAACCAGAAAAGTGGTTATTTTTGGCTCACTCGCTTCGCTCGCTCATCATGTTTTAGAATTTCTATTTCAAAATGCGATTGAAAACCAAAAAACTGGTAATTTTTGGCTCGCTCGCTTCGCTCACTCGCAAGATAACAATTAAAATGTACGTAAGGTGGGCCTGTGCAGGTGGTAAAGTCCGTGTGTTTTTACTTAAGTGTGGGTTCGACAGAAAAAAATCGTCAAAAAGTCGATCACCCCCCCCCCTCCTCCACAAAAAAGTAGGTGTCAACAAGACAGATGTCTTTTCTCAAACTTGAATTGCATAACTTTTTTTGAGGGATTTATACATTTCTATGTATTTACGGTACGTGTGTGTGTGTGTGTGTGTGTATATATATATATATATATATATATATATACATATATACATATATATGTATATATATATATATATATATATATATATATGTATATATATTTCAAGTTTTTCAAGTTCAATTTTTATTTCGAAAGTAGTACGAAACATGAAATATCGTTTTTGTCAGTAATTCATATTGAATGATTATACATTATTTTCTCCTTTTTTGACATCAGTACAACTATATATATATGCAGCATTGAAATACCCACATGAAAGTCGACTTGAGGTCGGGCCACCTTAAGTAGGCAGACCTCAAGTCAACAACGGAACTTCTAAAACTTTACGAGCAAATACAGTATAGGCCGTAATGTATGGCTACCTTTTTAGTTATTGCCTAGAGTTAATGTTTAGATCAAATAGTTGACTTGAAATCATCAATGGCTAGTATTTGGTTACCTAGGGGTATCACTTCCATTTGAGTATTCAATTTTTTGTAAGGGGCGGGTGGAAAGGACGGGGAACGGATGAAAGTGATCCATGTTTTGTCAAAGTTCATCTAGGGCTGCTTTTGAGGTCAATAAGCTAACGTGAAGTAAGCATTGGCAAACCATAAGTTGACTTCAAGTCGTCTGATTTTTTTGTTTTTGTTTAGATTCAATTTAGAGTATTCCCCCCATTTCTTTCGGGGGGGGGGTACATCTTAAGTCAAATCATTTCTTTACAATCTGAATGAACAGAAATACATGTACAAAGCAAGTTCACGTGATTTTTCATTGAATCAAGAGTACTATAAAAGACCAAACGGTCCTGTCCATACAGACCTCTCATAGAAAATAGAGAGGCAATGCCCAGTGGCAGTACCTATTCGACTTACATCAAATCCAGAATTTATCAATTGAAACATAGGCCTACAATAATTCCCCCCTTTTTGTCCCCTTTTCGTTGAACTTATCAGCCTCACGGATATGTTCTTTTGATTTCCATTCAGGTGAACTTTTCTGTGAGAATTGGATTTCCCCTGCAAAGCCATCACAGGATAACCATAATGTAGAGATATAATGTTTCCAGCGAGTGGGAGGGACGAGACGCCTGATGGAACATTCATGAAATTGTTATCTTCTCTATTCATGTCAGCCCTGAATTTCCAGTACATCCCCTTGTAAGAAAGTACCATGGTACCCAATGGCAACATTTTCACGGTAATTTGAAAATATGCCATCACGTTGTCATGGGTGCAGATCTGCCAACTGTTCCTATTAAATAGGAATACATGTATTCCTATTTTTTTGGAAAAGGAAATTGTGATTTTAACCCCGTGTGTTCCTATTTCTGTACAAATTTGTAATGTTTTATAGGAAATTTTGGAATGTTCTTATTTTTGAAAATTTCTCAATAACTTGTTCTTGTTTCTTGACTATCAGGGTTATTTCGTGTAAAGTTTTATTTTTTCTGCATGATATCTCTGGCTCATAGCTTTGGCTGGCCGCACCACATCGTCGTGTGGTCCTCCATCTAAAGAACCGGGTTGGAAGGGTGGTATCATGCTTCTTTGTACGTTCCCTCCCCTCTCCATCTCTTCTTTTCTACGGCTCTTCCCCCTCTTCTCATGAAAGGGGGTGTGCCCCTGTACCCCCTCCCCGTAGGTAATCCACTAAGCATATCGGATTTATCAAGTTTGTGAAAACCCTATCAATTACACGCACATAATGCCTTAGATTTGTCCTTAACTATCGCATGTCAGTCACGATCAAAGATTTGCATCTTTACGATTAGTATGCGCACTTGCTTCTTTCAGTTGTAATCAACACTTGCATAATGTTGTGGGGAAAGCCTTCGTAAAGTGCAAATGTCAATAAACCTCCCCCTTTTTCTTTGCTTGAAAATTTCCCTCAAATGCGATGGAGATGTATTTGTAATCGTGCAAAATAAACAAAGGTTGAATGCAGGGAAAGTTATAGATTACAAAGAACCGTGACCAACCCTTTGAAAAAATTCCAGTGACATATTTCAAAAAGAGAACAAAGTTGTCATACTCCGGAAAAAAAAAATCACCTAATATCTCGCACTTTGGCAGGAATTCACAAAAGAGGTTAAAACCACCCCATGCTTTAAAACACTTTTGTGAATTCCGGCCTGTAAGTCTCGGTTCTAAGAACACGAGAGCAGACCCTACAGGTTAACACAATAATATAAAAGTCGCGGCACACTTAGAATGAAAGGTTATTTTTGCACCCTAAATGCTACACTGGCAGCATTTTTTTGGCTGCAGTTTTGCACCCTACATGAAAAAGGTACAAAGATGTATCCTTTTGTACCTGTTTGCATCCAGAAATGCCCGTCTGCACCCTTAAAGGTGCAGAAGTTTTTGCATTCAAAAGGGTGCAAATTTGCACCTTCCCTAAACATGCTAAAAGGTACAACTCTGCATCCTTAAGGCATTGGCGGCACCAAGGGGGGGGGGGGCATGGGGGGGCATTTGCTCCCCCACTCAGAAGTTTTGCCCCCCAGTCGCCCCCCCCCCGAAATTTTTAAGAACTGAAAAGAAAAATTATACAGTAATTTGTAAATAAGTAGATGTTGTCATAAGCATCATATTCAAGCTGTGAAGTGCTCTAAAAGACCATTTTCCGCTCTTCAAAACTTCGATTGAAAAAAAAAGTGGTTATTTTTGGCTCGCTCGCTTCGCTCGCTCATCATATTTTTAAATTTCTTTTCTAAAATGCGATTAAAAACAGGAAAAGTAGCCATTTTTGGCTCGCTTGCTTCGCTCGCTCGTCATATTTTAGAATATTTATTTGAAAATGTGATTAAAAGCCAAAAAGCGGTTATTTTTTAATTGATATTAAAATATGTGTAAGAGTAAAAAAAAAAACAATCCAAAATTCAATTATCCCCCCTCCCCCACTCCTCAAAGTGGATTTACGCCGGCGACTAAAACTCGCGCTTCACGCTCGATTTTTCCATACACGAAAAAAAAAAATTGACTGCCCCTGCCCCCCCAACATTTTCTTTTGCCCTCCATTTGCCCCCCCCCCCCCACTTTAACAATCCTGGTGCCGCCACTGCCTTAAGGGTGCAAAATGTAGCTCGATGCACCCTTAAAGATGCATAATGCTTCTCTGGGTGCAAAGTCGTACCCATAAAAGAGATCCAGTGTTGCATTTGACATGTTTGAAGGGTGAAAAATTGAAGCTTTTATTCTTAGTGTGCACTCTTTGAGGAGAGCTTCCTCAAGAGGAACTGTACTGCTCGCTTAAAATGATCCCGAGGTTTCGAGGGTCAAAGGAATTCATGAAGTCCGATGAGAAACTGTTGTCAACAAGTCTGATGGATGGAGCCACTGAATGGAACTGTAGAAATTAAGACACTGTAAACTATGGATTACCCCTATTACTATCACAACCCCCGCAAACCATCACATGCCATGTGCATGTTCGGACGGACAAGCCCCGTTCATATATTAAGGCGAATTCCATCTCGTGACGCATGAGCATTTTTATCATGTTAAGGATTTCTCTTTTCAAACTCCTGTGCAACTCTTAAACATTTGGAAATCGGAGGTACCACGAAAGATTTTAATAGTGATTTTTCGAATAGACATCATAAAAGTTCGTACTTACTCATGAACTCTTTAAACATACTCAAAGTAATAAAGTTTTTTTTTCTTTTCGACTCCTACAGAGCTCAAAAGATCGTGAATGAAAGGAAAAGGGTGGGAAAGATGATGATGATGATGATGATTCACAGCATTTGTATGGCGCCATATATCTGTTTTAAAACATTCAAAGGCGCAGACTCCTCCAATGAAGTTAGCATTTAATGTCTGATGAAAGATACGAGTCTTGAGCGAAGCTTTGAATTGGTCTAGGCTGTCAATTTCACGGAGATACGAAGGGAGGGAGTTCCATAGGCGAGGAGCAATAAAGGAGAAAGCACGGTCCCCATAACCCTTGAGATGTGTAAACGGAAGGAAAGCTCAGCATCTATCGAACATTTCAGAAAGCTCAGAATGGTTACAGCTCTTTTGAAGACCTATTTCAGCTGGGAAATCTTTAGAGATCGGGAAAGATCGGGAAAAATCGGGAAAGATCGGAAAAGAATTCCACCAAGTCCGGTGAAAACTATGATTCCTGAGGAAATGGCGCATAAGAATAACGTGCTAAGCTTTCGAAATAAGTTTCCTAAATGCCCCTCTCCAAGTAATCGGTGTGATAAAATGACTGATTGTTCCTTTATTTGGTTAGGCAGTCATAATCCAATTTGTCAGATTTAGTTATTTTGAGAAAGTAGATTCAGCTCCGATTACTGAGATCATATTTTTAATAAGAAGAAAAAACAGTATAGCTCTCTCGGTCTGTGCACACAGTACGTATGAAAAAAAGGTTTCCTAAACCCTACTTCCATATAACTTTTTAGCAAAACGTTTAACCTCATTATACCTCAATGATCTTCATTTTTGGAGGGTTATACCTCAATTATCTTCATTTTGTGGAGCTTGTAACACACAACGTTTTTTGACGTTCGCAATCCTTACATTGTAATTGTGGTTTGATCAGGTCTCTAAAAAAACGTTGTCTAAAGCCCCGACGACGTAGTCTCGACATTTTGAGAACTTCGTAACGTCCGCAAACGTAAAAAAAAAAAAGAAAGAAAGAAACTTGTGTTTTGCCTGGCCGTTGATCGGACGTGATATGCAATGTAAATTTATGAAAAAAAAAACCCATATATCATTAGACAAAAATACGCGTCACTCTTCACCGTAATGAATTTCAAGGTCATAAATAATATTAAACTTTTGACGGTGGTTCTACTTTTTGATACACACGGCAGTATTTACTGCAGAGTGAATATTTACGTATTTAAAAACTCGATCCTTTGATATTTATGGGAAAATATCAGCTTTTCGCATGTTTAGTGGCAAGCAGAAAAAAGTCATGGTGAAAAAAGGAGTACAAAACTAAGGGAAATATCCTTACTCTTCATGATTGCTTTTGACGTTGTATACTTATTTTCTGGTCATCATTTATTGGTATGAAATAGTACTCTAATCACTCGAGAAAGAGAAAAGGGTATGTATCAGCGGCAAAAAAATAATCTTGAATAGTGATTTGTTTTAATACTGTAGTAAATAGAAACAGTTTCACATAACCATATTTTGAAGAATTAAAGTTAAGATTAATCAGTGCAATGTTGATGAAATCCAAAAACAATTATCAAAAAGCACTGCAGGCAAATTTGAGTTGTAATCCAAAGTTATCAACCATTTTAGTCGTATTCAAACTATTCCTTAATTGTGATAACGCTTCAAAAAGTCATTCTTTCCATCAGGAATAGCTCCCGGAATTGTTCCTTTGTTCTTTGGGAACAAATATAAAAACAGCAAAACCAATAACAACGAAAACCATAACACAAAAACAAAAGCGCAGATATGATAAACATGATAAAAGAAAAAACAAACTACAAGTATCATTTACAATATATCTATCTTCACTTTAAGACCTATACATTTTTGCCTGAACTTAATTATGCATTGATATGTCGTCTTCTTTACCTTGGATGAATTCATGTATACTTGGTAACATTAGGATGTAAAAAAAGAAAAAAGAAAAAAGAAAAAAGAAAAAAGAAAATAGAAGAAAAAAAAAAACATGAGAAAGAGGCAAATCCTTAAATTGAAAATATCAAGCCTCTTCTTCCGTTCTTGTATTCTGTATCTTTAATCGTCACTAAATCCCAATTCATGCGCACAGTGAATTAATAATAAAAGCATGATACGAACATGAATCAATAACTACGCAGGGATGTTCCTTGACTACTGTTTGTGATGATGGAAGCACATCTATCAGAAAGAAGAAAAAGTCGAAAAGAAATCGGTATAGGGGTAGGATACTCAATTATCAAAATGAAAAATCTTATATGACTAACGTTCTGAATGTTCACTATGATTTTGCATGTATTTCAGTAAGGCTCCACACCAGAGGGAAGAGGAGAAACGGTTTAACCAGTCGTGCGACCGTATTCCGTCATCCGTATAGAAAATTTAAGGCACTCGAGGAAAGGCGATGACCTTTATGTTAAGTTTTGTTTTTTATTTGTTTGTTCGTTTCTGTTTTGCTTTTAAGGAATTTTCGTCTGGGCACACGGGCACACGAAAAAGTCAGTGACCTTTTTCAAAAAACAAACAAACAAAACAAAAAACTGTCAGGGAATTTTGAATACGTCCCCTGCACGTTTAAAAACAGATTTCCGCCCATGTCGTCGCATATACACTGATATACAAAACGGCGGTTGGAGAGACGCACAAAGAGAGAGAGAGAGAGAGAGAGAGAGAGAGAGAGGGAGAGAGAGAGAAGCCCAAATAATTGCTGAGAAATAGAAAGAGACAGGTAGAGTTTGAATCTAAGATCTATTAAGAAACAGAGAGAGGGGGAGAGAGAGAGAGAGAGAGGGGGGGGGGAGGGGGAGGAGAGAGAGAGAGAAGCGGGGCGGATTCGATTACGCAGAGGAAGAGATAAAGAGAAAGTGATACAGAAAATGACAATCGATTGGAAGAATTGATTATTATTCTTCATTATTGATAGAATGAGTCATCATAAAGGAAGACCTTTTAGTCAAATATTGTTAACGTAATTTTGGAGAATTCATGATCAGACGGGGGTGGGTTGTACAAACAGCAATATTATGACGTCATAAACTCCACGTTGCTCTAAACTAATAGTGATGAGTATGACGTCAGGACAGTGTCAATATTTTATTGATATATCTGACGGAAGGGGATGGGCTTGAAGCATGGTGTATTATAATCTACAGGTACAGACTCTATTTCAAAATTTAAAAGCAATTTCTTTGAGCCCTCCGGTCAACCCTTAGCTTGCTAGTCTCTGGTTGTTGCAGGAGCAAGTTCTGTACAGTGCATATATATATAGAGCCCAATATATCGTGTAGTCTACACTGGCATTCAGTTCAGACTTTACGTTATACACGAACTTTAGACTGACAAGGGTTTGTGCTGCGAGATAATTATAGTCGAGTCATTCGTGCACGCACTTTCCCAGGCGTGAACGGCCGTTTGTAGTTCCAGGAAGAATCGATTCCGCGATTGAATAACAGTCAGGGAATCCAGGAGAATCAATCATTACAATTCAATTCAATTCATTTTTTTCCACAACAATATATAAACAAACATAAAAGTACAAACTGAACTATGAAGAAAAACATGAAAATAGGACAAAATAGGAAGAAATGTATAATATCATTGTGGAGGAAGCCAACATGAAGACAAAGAAGCAGTGGCTCCCAACATATCGAAACAGTTACTATGGATTAATGTATTTGTAAACAAAAGTAAATGTATATTTCGATTCTAATTCCATGACCTAAAGAGAAAGATGAAAGTTTTTGTTTCAAGATCTAATGGTCTATTGTTTCAAATACTGTGGACATATCGAAAAAAAAACCCACTTACTGTTGTATTTTTGTTTTCAAGGGCATTGGTAGGCTTAATATCCTGAGTGAATTTAATAGCCAGTGACGTTGAAAGACCCTCTCCAAACCCGCACTGAGAATTATAAGATATATAGTGAGAAAATTCAAAAAAGGGAAATTCTAGTGCGGACACATTTAAAAATTATCTTTGACAAAACAGTAAAAACAGATATGGGTCTATAATTTGACAAAATCACTTTTGGTCCTGATTTGAATACGGGTATCACTTTAGCTATACCTTCACACTAAGCATGCTAAGAAAAAAGGTGCAAGTTTACACCCTAAATGCAACACTGGAAGCACCTTTTTTTGGTGCAATCTTGCACCGTAACATGAAAAATGTGCAAAAATGCACCTCTTTGTTCTTGTTTGCACCTGGAAAAGCCCATTTGCACCCTAAATGGTGCAACTTTGCATCTTTTAGGGTGCAGAAATGTTTGCGTTAAAAAAGGATGCAAATTTGCCGCCCAGGGCACTTACCCCCTTGCCCCCCGCCGTAGAGACGCCACTGTGCTTAATATATGGATTTTACTACAAATAACCATATGGCTCCTATGCCAAAATCACATAAAATGTGCAATTAAAAACCTTTTTGTGAATATCTATAATAAGTTGACACGGTTGAAATACAAGGTGGTTCTAATTTTTTTAACCAAAACCAAAATAATGCATGACCAATGTATCAGAAACGTATTAAATTAGGCTCGTGTTTTTGATCTGTGAATTTGCAAAGATACTGTAAAAAAGAAAAATGAATGCAAAGTATTTTCAATTACCATAATAACCACGAGGCTTCAAAACTTTCAGACAAATACCACAATATCAGACTTTTGTTAAAGTGCAAAACATTTCTAATTTATGAATGAATTATGCAGGTATATGACACACGGCTGAGAATCAATTTTGTTCCTTTAGTGACCCGGCACAATTAGGCATGAGCAAATAAGATAGGGAAAGTGTCTTGTTTTTACGTTTCTGAAAAGCAATTTTTATGCTTACTCAGTGGCGTATCTAGGCATTTTGGCGCCCGAGACCAACAATGAAGTTGTGCCCCTCCCCCCTCCCGAGTGCCCAAACGTATCTACATCATGGTACAAGACAGTATTAAATTCTTCATTGTTATGAAAATGTTCATGAAATGTTCACGAAAATGTTCGTTATTCTGAAGGTTAGATAGTCCGAAAATGTTCGGGGGCACTGAACATAGCCATACGCAGAATTT
Organism: Echinometra lucunter; assembly: GCA_029962745.1. Lineage (NCBI taxonomy): Eukaryota > Metazoa > Echinodermata > Echinoidea > Camarodonta > Echinometridae > Echinometra > Echinometra lucunter. The sequence goes on from CM057157.1 coordinate 23,109,636, forward strand.
TTTCCTGGGGGTGGGGCAAGACACATAAAATTTTTGAAGAAATACAAAAGCGAGGGAGCGAAGCGACCGAGGTGGTGCATGAAGACGCTTTTGTATTTTTCAAATTGAAATTGAAGGATCTGGTACATACTTTTACTGGATTTTTCAGTAAAAAATGTTAAGTATTAAAAATTTCGGGGGGGGGGGGCATCCTCCACCCTGCCCCCTGTGCGGGTGTGTGTGGTTATTTCTATCATGTTAACAATATCAAAAGTAATCTCGAACCAAGGTGTCTTTAGGGACGTGAAGCATTTTAAAATTTTGGGAAATGATGCATCTTGCTAGCAAAAGCTACAGCTACCACCATGTTTTTAAATTTTGCGACAATTTTGCTACAAATAACCATATGGCTCCTATACCAAAATCACATAAAATGTGCAATTAAAAACCTTTTTGTGAATATTTATAATAAGTTGACACGGTTGAAATACAAGGTGGTTCTAATTTTTTTAACCAAAACCAAATTAGGCACAATAAAGCATGACCAATGTATCAGAAACGTATTAAGTTAGGCTCGTGTTTTTGATCTGTGAATTTGCATAGATACTGTAAAAAAGAAAAAAGGAATGAAAGTATTTTCAATTACCATAATAACCACGAGGCTTCAAAACTTTCAGACAAATACCACAATATCAGACTTTTGTAAAAGTGCAAAACATTTCTAATTTATGAATGAATTATGCAGGTATATGGCACACGGCTGAGAATCAATTTTGTTCTTTTAGTGACCCGGCACAATTAGGCATGAGCAAATAAGATAGGGAAAGTGTCTTGTTTTTACGTTTCTGAAAAGCAATTTTTATGCTTACTCAGTGGCGTATCTAGGCATTTTGGCGCCCGAGACCAACAATGAAGTTGTGCCCCTCCCCCCTCCCGAGTGCCCAAACGTATCTACATCATGGTACAAGACAGTATTAAATTCTTCATTGTTATGAAAATGTTCATGAAATGTTCACGAAAATGTTCGTTATTCTGAAGGTTCGATAGTCCGAAAATGAAATAAGGTTCGTTAGTCCGAAAATAACTAACGAACTAACGAACCTTTTTTTTCATTTTCGGACTAACAAATCTTCGGAATAACGAACCTTCGGAATAAACGAACCTTCGGAATAACGAACCTTCAGAATAACGGACTGTAACCGAAGTTGGGCCCCTCTCCCCTTCTGAGTGCCCAAACGTATCTACATCATGGTACAAGTGTTACACAGGATATTTGTCAATTGACCACCCGTGCTGTGTCCGAGTCCGAGTTGTAAAACCCGAGTCCGAGTCCGATTCCGAGTCCGAGTCATAGCCTCAAAGTCCGAGTCCGAGTCCGAGACCACGAGTCCGAGTGAAAAACAAAAAAAACACAAAAAAAAAAATCGAGTCCAAGCCACAAGTTAAGTTCACATTCAGTGGCATACCGTGGGTCAACTCATGGGGGGGGGGGGGGGTGGGGGGGGGGGGGTACCGAACATAGCCATACGCAGAATTTTTCCGGGGGTGGGGCAAGGCGCAAATTTTTTTGAAGAAATACAAAAGCGAGGGAGCGAAGCGACCGAGCTGGTGCATGAGGGCGCTTTTGTATTTTTCGAATTGAAATTGGAGGATCTGGTACATACTTTTAGTGGATTTTTTGACAATTTTCATTAAAAAAAATGTTAAGTATTAAAAATTTCGGGGGGGGGGGGCATCCTCCACCCTGCCCCTGGAGCGGGTATGTGTGGTTATTTCTATCATGTTAACAATATCGACAGTAATCTCGAACTAAGGTGTCTTTAGGGATGTGATGCATTTTAAAATTTTGGGAAATGATGCATCTTGCTAGCAAAAGCTACAGCTACCACCATGTTTTTTTTAATTTTGCGAGCGAGCGAGCCAAAAACTTACAACTTTATTTGCAATAAAAGACATGTTATTTTATTATGAAAAATTCAAAAAAGGGAAATTCTAGTGCGGACACATTTTAAAATTATCTTTGACAAAAACAGATATGGGTCTATAATTTGATAAAATCACTTTTGGTCCTGATTTGAATACGGGTATCACTTTAGCTATACCTTCACACTTGGCATGCTAAGAAAAAAAGGTGCAAGTTTACACCCTAAATGCAACACTGGCAGCACCTTTTTGGGTGCAATCTTACACCCTACATGAAAATGGTGCAAAAATGCACCTTTTTGTTCTTGTTTGCACCCGGAAATGCCCATTTGCATCCTAAAAGGTGCAGCTTTGCATCTTTTAGGGTGCAGAAATTTTTGCGTTCAAAAAAGGGTGCAAATTTGCACCTTCCCCTAAAGGGTGCAACTCTGCACCCTTTAGGGCGCAGAGTTGTAGCTAATTGCACCCTTAAAGGTGCAAAAAAAGCTTCTTCTCTTCTGCAAAGTTGCACCCAAAAAGGAGCTCCCAGTGTTGCATTTGAAAGGGAGCAAAATTGCACATTTTTTCTTAGTGTGTTGAGTTTATCAGGTTACATTGCCTGAAGAAATGGATTTGTAGCGACCAAACTAATTTCTTAATTTTTCTGTTTGATTTGCCTATTTTTTACCACCCTACGACCAATTCGGGTGTGGTAAAATCTTATCACAGACCGCGAAACCTAATCACTTTTGGGTCACGTGGGTCTAGTGTCATCCCACCGAGGAAAAATAGTCCTCCCCTTTATTATTTTTAAAAACATGTATTATGATGCAATTGTTGGACATAGATGCATGAATATAAATATACATATATATATTACACATTAATGTCGATTTAGATTTATATTCACTAGCATATCATATTGTGATGCATTAGAATGTGACGTCATGAATATTTAAATGCGGAGATATATTAGGCAAGGCCCGGTAGCTGGGCAGTGGCATTATCCCGCGCACAACACAGAACGAAGTCGTCGCGGCTTGTTGACTATTTTAGAGGCTGCACATTAGCTTTCGACTGTATGTTTGCAGTTGTTATTTACCAGCCGCTGATATAGAGGCTGTTGAGTGTTCATGGCTGCTGACCATGGGCGCAGCTGACCAGGAGACATATATTCCTGGGACCTTATTATACTAGGGGGTTACCTGTTTTTTATTTCTTCTGTTCTGTTTATGATTAATAAACAATACCCAACACATCTGCCTGTCCCTTCGCTCTCATCTGTTCTTCTCTTGTCGCCCTTTGTGAGTGAATGGTTGCGGCCGACTTCGGCCCCAACAGATTTCTTAAAATATGATAAAGTGGCTTACATATGAAACTTACATGGGGGCGCAAAATCCTTTAAAAGTATAATTTTGATTTCATTTTCCTTTTTTCTTTTCTCTTCTGCGTTTTTTTGCGCCCCCTCAAAGTGCCGCCCGGGGCACTTACCCCCTTGCCCCCCCCCCCCCCCTCGTAGAGACGCCACTGTGCTTATTATATGGATTTTACTACAAATAACCATATGGCTCCTATACCAAAATCACATAAAATGTGCAATTAAAAACCTTTTTGTGAATATCTATAATAAGTTGACACGGTTGAAATACAAGGTGGTTCTAATTTTTTTTATCCAAAACCAAATTAGGCACAATAAAGCATGACCAATGTATCAGAAACGTATTAAGTTAGGCTCGTGTTTTTGATCTGTGAATTTGCATAGATACTGTAAAAAAGAAAAATGAATGAAAGTATTTTCAATTACCATAATAACCACGAGGCTTCAAAACTTTCAGACAAATACCACAATATCAGACTTTTGTAAAAGTGCAAAACATTTCTAATTTATGAATGAATTATGCAGGTATATGGCACACGGCTGAGAATCAATTTTGTTCTTTTAGTGACCCGGCACAATTAGGCATGAGCAAATAAGATAGGGAAAGTGTCTTGTTTTTACGTTTCTGAAAAGCAATTTTTATGCTTACTCAGTGGCGTATCTAGGCATTTTGGCGCCCGAGACCAACAATGAAGTTGTGCCCCTCCCCCCTCCCGAGTGCCCAAACGTATCTACATCATGGTACAAGACAGTGTTAAATTCTTCATTGTTATGAAAATGTTCATGAAATGTTCACGAAAATGTTCGTTATTCTGAAGGTTCGATAGTCCGAAAATGAAATAAGGTTCGTTAGTCCGAAAATAACTAACGAAATAACAAACCTTTTTTTCATTTTCGGACTAACAAATCTTCGGAATAACGAACCTTCGGAATAAACGAACCTTCGGAATAAGGGACTGTAACCGAAGTTGGGCCCCTCCCCCCTTCTTAGTGCCCAAACGTATCTACATCATGGTACAAGTGTTACACAGGATATTTGTCAATTGACCACCCGTGCTGTGTCCGAGTCCGAGTCCAAAAAAAAAAAAAAAAAAATAGATAAATCGAGTCCGAGCCACAAGTTAAGTTCACATTCAGTGGCGTACCGTGGGTCAACTCATGGGGGGGGGGGGCACCGAACATAGCCATACGCAGATTTTTTTTTCCGGGGGATCGGGCAAGGCGCATAAAATTTGTGAAGAAATACAAAAGCGAGGGAGCGAAGCGACCGAGCTGGTGCATGAGGGCACTTTTGTATTTTTCAAATTGAAATTTAAGGATCTGGTACATACTTTTAGTGGATTTCCTTTGACAATTTTCAGTAAAAAAATGTTAAGTATTAAGAATTTCGGGGGGGGGGGGCATCCTCCACCCTGCCCCCTGTGCGGGTGTGTGTGGTTATTTCTATCATGTTAACAATATCGACAGTAATCTCGAACCAAGTGTCTTTAGGGACGTGAAGCATTTTAAAATTTTTGGAAATGATGCATCTTGCTAGCAAAAGCTACAGCTACCACCATGTTTTTTAAATTTTGCGAGCGAGCGAAGCGAGCGAGCCAAAAACTTACAACTTTATTTGCAATAAAAGACATGTTATTTTATTATGAAAAATTTAAAAAAGGGAATTCTAGTGCGGACACATTTTAAAATTATCTTTGGCAAAAAAGTAAAAACAGATATGGGTCTATAATTTGAGAGAATCACTTTTGGTCCTGATTTGAATACGAGTATCACTTTAGCTATACCTTCACACTAAGCATGCTAAGAAAAAAAGGTGCAAGTTTACACCCTAAATGCAACACGGGCAGCACCTTTTTGGGTGCAATCTTGCACCCTACATGGAAAAGGTGCAAAAATGCACCTTTTTGTTCTTGTTTGAACCCGGAAATGCCCATTTGCACCCTGAAAGCTGCAACTTTGCATCTTTTCGGCTGCAGAAATTTTTGCATTCAAAAAGGGTGCAAATTTGCACCTTCCCCTGAGTTGCACCCTTTAGGGCGCAAAATGTAGCTAACTGCACCCTTAAAGGTGCGAAAAGCTTCTTAGGGTGCAAAGTTGCACCCAAAAAGGAGCTCCCAGTGTTGCATTTGAAGGGTGCAAAATTGCACCTTTTTTTCTTAGTGTGTTGAGTTTATCAGGTTACATTGCCTGAAGAAATGGATTTGTTAAAATATGATAAAGTGGCTTACATATGAAACTTACATGGGGGCGCAAAATCCTTTAAAAGTATAATTTTGATTTCATTTTCTTTTTTTCTTTTCTCTTCTGCGTTTTTTGCGCCCCCTCAAAGTGCCGACCGGGGCACTTACCCCCTTGCCTCCCCCCTCTTAGAGACGCCACTGTGCTTCATATATGGATTTTACTACAAATAACCATATGGCTTCTATGCCAAAATCACATAAAATGTGCAATTAAAAACCTTTCTGTGAATATCTATAATTAGTTGACACGGTTGAAATACAAGGTGGTTCTAATTTTTTTAACCAAAACCAAATTAGGCACAATAAAGCATGACCATTGTATCAGAAACGTATTAAGTTAGGCTCGTGTTTTTGATCTGTGAATTTGCATAGATACTGTAAAAAAGAAAAATGAATGAAAGCATTTTCAATTACCATAATAACCACGAGGCTTCAAAACTTTCAGACAAATACCACAATATCAGACTTTTGTAAAAGTGCAAAACATTTCTAATTTATGAATGAATTATGCAGGTATATGGCACACGGCTGAGAATCAATTTTGTTCTTTTAATGACCCGGCACAATTAGGCATGAACAAACCAGATAGGGAAAGTGTCTTGTTTTTACGTTTCTGAAAGCAATTTTTATGCTTACTCAGTGGCGTATCTAGGCATTTTGGCGCCCGAGACCAACAATGAAGTTGTGCCCCTCCCCCCTCCCGAGTGCCAAACGTATCTACATCATGGTACAAGACAGTGTTAAATTCTTCATTGTTATGAAAATGTTCATGAAATGTTCACGAAAATGTTCGTTATTCTGAAGGTTCGATAGTCCGAAAAAGAAATAAGGTTCGTTAGTCCAAAAATAACTAACGAACTTCCGAACCTTTTTTTCATTTTCGGACTAACAAATCTTCGGAATAACGAACCTTCGGAATAAACGAACCTTCGGAATAAGGGACTGTAACCGAAGTTGGGCCCCTCCCCCCTCCTGAGTGCCCAAACGTATCTACATCATGGTACAAGTGTTACACAGGATATTTGTCAGTTGACCACCCGTGCTGTGTCCGAGTCCGAGTTGTAAAACCCGAGTCCGATTCCGAGTCCGAGTCATAGCCTCAAAGTCCGAGTCCGAGTCCGAGACCACGAGTTCGAGTCAAAAAAAAAAAAAAAAAAAAAAAATCGAGTCCCAGCCACAAGTTAAGTTCACATTCAGTGGCGTACCGTGGGTCAACTCATGGGGGGGGGGGGGGGGGGGGGGGGGGGGCACCGAACATAGTCATACGCAGAATTTTTTCCGGGGGTGGGGCAAGGCGCAAAATTTTTTTGAAATAAAAAAGCGAGGGAGCGAAGCGACCGAACTGGTGCATGAGGGCGCTTTTGTATTTTTTTGAATTGAAATTGGAGGATCTGGTACATACTTTTAGTGTATTTTTTGACAATTTTCAGTAAAAAAAAATGTTAAGTATTACAAATTTCGGGGGGGGGGGCATCCTCCACCCTGCCCCCTGAACGGGTGTGTTTGGTTATTTCTATCATGTTAACAATATCGACAGTAATCTCGAACTAAGGTGTCTTTAGGGACGTGATGCATTTTAAAATTTTGGGAAATGATGCATCTTGCTAGCAAAAGCTACAGCTACCACCATTTTTTTTTTTATTTTGCGAGCGAGCGAAGCGAGCGAGCCAAAAACTTACAACTTTATTTGCAATTAAAGGCATGTTATTTTATTATGAAAAATTTTAAAAAAGGGAATTCTAGTGCGGACACATTTTTAAATTATCTTTGACAAAACAGTAAAAAAAGATATGGGTCTATAATTTGACAAAATCACTTTTGGTCCTGATTTGAATACGGGTATCACTTTAGCTATACCTTCACACTTAGCATGCTAAGAAAAAAAGGTGCAAGGTTACACCCTAAATGCAACACTGGCAGCTCCTTTTTGGGTGTTATCTTGCACCCTACATGAAAAAGGTGCAAAAATGCACCTTTTTGTTCTTGTTTGCACCCGGAAATGCCCATTTGCATCCTAAAAGGTGCAGCTTTGCATCTTTTAGGGTGCAGAAATTTTTGCGTTCAAAAAGGGGTGCAAATTTGCACCTTCCCCTAAAGGGTGCAACTCTGCACCCTTTAGGGCGCAGAGTTGTAGCTAATTGCACCCTTAAAGGTGCAAAAAAAGCTTCTTCTCTTCTGCAAAGTTGCACCCAAAAAGGAGCTCCCAGTGTTGCATTTGAAAGGGAGCAAAATTGCACATTTTTTCTTAGTGTGTTGAGTTTATCAGGTTACAATGCCTGAAGAAATGGATTAGTTAAAGTATGATAAAGTGGCTTACATATGAAACTTACATGGGGGGGGCGCAAAATCCTTTAAAAGTATAATTTTGATTTAATTTTCCTTTTTTTCTTTTCTCTTCTGCGTTTTTTGCGCCCCCTCAAAGTGCCGACCGGGGCACTTACCCCCTTGCCTCCCCCCTCTTAGAGACGCCACTGTACTTCATATATGGATTTTACTACAAATAAGCATATGGCTCCTATGCCAAAATCACATAAAATGTGCAATTAAAAACCTTTTTATGAATATCTATAATAGGTTGACACGGTTGAAATACGAGGTGGTTATAATTTTTTAACCAAAACCAAATTAGGCACAATAAAGCATGACCATTGTCTCAGAAACGTATTAAGTTAGGCTCGTGTTTTTGATCTGTGAATTTGCATAGATACTGTAAAAAAGAAAAATGAATGCAAAGTATTTTCAATTACCATAATAACCACGAGGCTACAAAACTTTCAGACAAATACCACAATATCAGACTTTTGTAAAAGTGCAAAACATTTCTAATTTATGAATGAATTATGCAGGTATATATGGCACACGGCTGAGAATCAATTTTGTTCTTTTAGTGACCCGGCACAATTAGGCATGAGCAAATGCGATAGGGAAAGTGTCTTGTTTTTACGTTTCTGAAAGCAATTTTTATGCTTACTCAGTGGCGTATCTAGGCATTTTTGCGCCCGAGACCAACAATGAAGTTGTGCCCCTCCCCCCTCCCGAGTGCCCAAACGTATCTACATCATGGTACAAGACAGTGTTAAATTCTTCATTGTTATGAAAATGTTCATGAAATGTTCACGAAAATGTTCGTTATTCTGAAAGTTCGATAGTCCGAAAATGAAATAAGGTTCGTTAGTCCGAAAATAACTAACGAACTAACGAACCTTTTTTTTTCATTTTCGGACTAACAAGTCTTCGGAATAACGAACCTTCGGAATAACGAACCTTCGGAATAAACGAACCTTCGGAATAACGAACTTTCAGAATAACGGACTGTAACCGAAGTTGGGCCCCTCTCCCCTTCTGAGTGCCCAAACGTATCTACAGCATGGTACAAGTGTTACACAGGATTATTTGTCAATTGACCACCCGTGCTGTGTCCAAGTCCGAGTTGTAAAACCCGAGTCCGAGTCCGATTCCGAGTCCGAGTCCACGAGTCCGAGTCAAAAAAAAAAAAAAAAAAAAAAAAATCGAGTCCGAGCCACAAGTTAAGTTCACATTCAGTGGCGTACCGTGGGTAAATTCATTGGGGGGGGGGTGGGGGTGGTGGGGGAGCACCTAGCATAGCCATACGCAGATTTTTTTTTCCGGGGGATGGGGCAAGGCGCATAAAATTTTTGAAGAAATACAAAAGGGAGGGAGCGAAGCGACCGAGCTGGTGCAGGAGGGCACTTTTGTATTTTTCAAATTGAAATTGAAGGATCTGGTACATACTCTTAGTGGATTTTGTGACAATTTTCAGTAAAAAAAAACGTTAATTATTAAGAATTTCGGGGGGGGGCATCCTCCACCCTGCCCCCTGTGCGGGTGTGTGTGGTTATTTTTATCATGTTAACAATATCGACAGTAATCTTGAACCAAGGTGTCTTTAGGGACGTGAAGCATTTTAAAATTTTGGGAAATGATGCATCTTGCTAGCAAAAGCTACAGCTACCACTATTTTTTTTTAAATTTCGCGAGCGAGCGAAGCGAGCAAGCCAAAAACTTACAACTTTATTTGCAATAAAAGACATGTTATTTTATTATGAAAATACACTATCAGACCACTATAGGTCTATATGATATTTCAATTTAATATCTAGTCATCTCGCTGCCAATGACTGTATTTTAGCACGTCCCTGGTCTCTTGTTTTCTGTCCGAAACTACCATGTCTCTAACCATTACGAGAGAGCGAAGTGAACGAGGAAGCACACACTTACCCCTCAGTAAACTACACTGTAAGCATATGAAACATCTGAATTATTTATTTGGTCATCTCACTCGCCCAATTCGTTTGCTTTAAAAAACAAACAAACAAACATTAAACAATTATTTGACGAGCGAGCGCAGCGAGAGAGGAAAATTATACTCTTTTTCATTGTAGAAGTGTTATTTCGTCATCGAAATATAAATATCTACATGATCTATTCGATTCCCTGTGTGCTGAATATGAATCCGTTTAGGTACCTCGCTCACCGTCCGAAACCTTTCTGTTTTATGTATGGATTCGTCAGCAAAATACAGTAGATTTTTTTTTGTGTGTGTGTGTGTCACTTTGTGAACCTCCTCGCTGCCTAAAAACTTTGCTAATTCGCTTCTGAAATATGATTGTGGTGCCCGAAATCCTTCTGTTTCTAGCTTTTCCTAGCGGAAGTAGCGAGCTAGCGAACGAACAGATGTTTTTTTTTGTCTGTTTGTTGTTTTTTCTTGTTGTCTAGGCCATCTACTGAAAGGGCCCTCTTTAGGTAAACTTCTTGGAGTGAAATCCTGATGTGGTTTTTACTAACATTCTGTGAGTGGAACAATAGCAGCCTATAACATCAGATTGAGACACAAGATGCAAACTGATTCCTTTCATAAGAATAATTATTAGCATCGGCATTGGTTAAGTTACTTAAATGCCAGCGAGCGAAGCGAGGGAGCGCTCCCTACTTACCATTTTCCTTTTCCTTGTTTCCCCCTTTCTTTTCTCTTTCCTTCTCCTTTCTTTTCTCTTTCTCTTTTTTTTTTGCCAGCCGATGGGGGGGGGGGGGGGGGGGGGGCACGTGTCCCCGTGCTCCCCCCGTAGGTACACCACTATTCACATTACATTGGACATCTTCCTAAACATGAAAATAAATTACATCTATAGAGTAGAACCTCATATAGCGAGTTCAGATATAACAAGATAATTTTACTGGTTCCAACTTTTTATATTTCTTGGAATGTAAAAAACACTGAATAAAGAGTAGTGGAGTACATTACAGTAGGCCTATACGTATTTTAATTCATCAAGCAATTCATCAAGCAGCAAAATACAAACAAAAATGTATTGAATGTCAATACTTTAGAAAAGGCGCAACACGGCACGGCCGCTACTGCTTGGACTCGTGCGTGACTCGGCGCCGAGTCACGAGTCACGAATTCTGGGACCGAGTCTGAGTCCGAGTCCAAGTGAGAAAAACTGGAGTCGAGTCCGAGTCCATATTCGAGCCACACAGCACTGTTGACCATTGACACTGCACGGTAGAAGAGATCGAAATCGGGTATTAACCGTTTTCTATTTTCTCAGTTTTAAAATTGTGAGTAAAATTAACGAAAACCCTTGAGAAATAGTCGAGGCCTGATTTTAATAGTAAGGCGACAAAAATTTAAGATTTCTTACAAAATGTTGAACCCTTGCAAATGCTCAGGTATTAGGCCATACTGGGGTGCAGTATTTAGCAAGAGGCAGCTGAAACTTACATGAATGCAAGCAAAGCAACGACAATATTGCATCATTATTTCTAAAATTCTGAACCCTTAAAAAAAAACTTGTTTAAAATCTATTATAGGGAGCCCGAAATAATGAGATTCTGAGAAGAAATGATAATGCGAGGGAGCAAAGCGACCGAGCTATATCATTTCCACTAAAAAGATTTTGGCACTATAAACCCTCAAAAAAATCTATTTCTGACGCAGTTATCCTGCCAATGGGCGGGGGCGCAAAATCCTTTACAATATATTGTTTTATTTAATTTTCCTTTTTCTTTCTTTTTCTCTTTTGTGTTTTTTTTTGCACCCCCTCAAAGTGCCGCCCGGAGCACTTGCCCCCTTGCCCCCTTGCCCCTCCCCCCGGCAGACACGCCACTGTGTTTATTAACCATTATGGCTCCTAAGCCAATATCAAATTAAATGTGCAAGTTAAAATCTTTTTGTGAATATCTATAATAAGTTGACACGGTTGAAATACAAAGCGGTTTCTCTTAATTCAAATTAAGCGCAGTGAAGCATAACATATCAGAAACGTATTAAGTTAGGCTCGTGCTTTTGATCTGTGAATTTGCATAGATATTGTAAAAGAAAAAATGAATACAAAATATTTATTAATCATAATAATAACCTCAAAACTTTCAGGCAAATACCACATTATGACATTTAAAAAAAAAAACAAAACATTTCAAACTTATAAATGAATTATGCAGGTATCACATGGCTGAGAATTAGTTTTGTTCTTTTTGTTACTCAACGCAATTAGGCATGAGCAAATAAGAAAGGGAAAGTGTCTTGTTTTTACGTTTCTGAAAGCAATTATTATGCTTATTCAGTGGCGTATCTAGGAATTATATCGCCCGGGGCCAACAATGGAGTTGCGCCCCCCCCCCCCTCCCGATTGCCCAAACATCATGGTACAAGTGTTTAATTCTTCACTGTTATGAAAATGTACATGATTAAATTAACGCATCGATGGAATGAAGCGACCAAGCGGCATTTTTTTTTTCAAATTTTAATCCGTTAAAACGCAATTCCTTGTGCATTTTACCCAGGATATTTGGCAATTGACCACTGACAATGAACGGTAGAGAAGATCGAAATTAGGTATTAATAAACAGTTTCCTATTTTCTCAGTTTTAAAATTGGGTGTAGAATTAACGAAAACCCTTTAGAAATAGCCAAGGCCCGATTTTGATAGCAAGGGAACAAAAAGATTTCTTACAAATGTTTAACCTTTGCAAGTGCTCAGGTATTAGGCCATACTGGGGTGCAGTAATTAGCAAGAGGCAGATGAAGCTTACATGACAGCGAGCAAAGCAATTGCAATTGCATCTCAATTTTTAAAAATTCTGAGCCCCTTTTGAAAAAACTGTTCAAAACTATTATAAGGAGAGCGAAATTAATAGATTCTGAGAGGAAATGATAATGCGAAGGAGCAAAGGGAGCAAATATATTCGCGATTTTCAAGAGGGATAGAGCGTATTAGTTCGCAACTACGCGAGAGCAAAGAAGTGGGTGTCAGGAGAGATCAAAAAAGAAGTTAGGGCCGGCCTCTTACGAGGTCGAGGTACGCGTCGAAACATCTACGTACATCTGGAAGCGTCACACAGACCAGATCCTGAAACGCGAATAGCCAAAAGCGCGAAAACATCGGGAACGGAAACAAAACGCAAGACGATCCGAATTTCGACTTTGGTACACCAACCTTGAATGAGGAGAGTGATCTCAGAGAAGATGACAAACGCGAAACCATCCGCGAGGAAACATCAGGGGAGCGTTTCATGAAAGGATTTGTCGGATGTTTTATCCGACAAAGTCTGTTTTATCCGACAGTTGCCATAGTAACGATGCTTCTCAGCCAATCAAAATCAAGGAAAGATGTCAGATCTGACAACTTGTCAGACAACAAATGTTGATAAAACGCTCCCCTGATACTAGTAGCAACGACGCAATCGTGTCAGAGCGAAAAGAATGCCAAAAGCGGAATACGAAGAAACCTGATTATTACGGGTTTTGAACTTTAACTGAACTTGACCTCGGACTTGAATAACGGATTACGGACTATGATTATCGATAATATTGATAATATTTTCTATTACCTTGAAACGATAATTGTATCATAAGCACATTCATCCCAAGTGGATTCGGAACTTTTAATGTACACATAATTTTTGGAATTCAAATTCTAAATATTTTCCTGCATAATAAAGAAAGAAATTTAAACTTCTTTGAATTGAATTTGGTCATTAAAAAAACCCACTAGATTTATTTACAAAATGAATTATTCATTTTTGATCATGAATATTGATGGTGCTTAGGTCGGCCTTCTAATGGATCTGGACAAAATGGCGCAGCTTTAGGGGCCTGGTTAGACCAGCCATCTTAGTGTCCTCTCGTGATCATTTCTAGCTCTTAGAAATCATCTTAATTCGTCAATGATACAGAATTAAACATGTCAATAACTACAGGGGAATCGTTTTTTTTTTTTTTTTTAATCTTTCAGATGATTAAGAAGTAGCATAAATCGTTGAGAATATCTCTTACGTATCAATAAGAACAAGACTGGAGAAATGAGAAGGTGTGAGGGTGAGCTATTTCATAAAAATTAGTCAGACCACATCCAAGTCTTCTTTACAGGTAATTGATTTTTAGTAGTTTTTGTCCAGTCGCAGGCAGAAGAGCAATGACCCTACTGTCTTATGTCCAGGCTGATAGGACTTTTGAACTGGAATTTAATCTCTCTCTAAAAAAAAAAGAGCTGACATAAGATTTCATTTTACTGTAAGCTCCACCACCCACCCTTTACCGAGTGATTACAAGAACCATCATGGTCCATAAGATAGCTCTGTAAACCACCATCTAAATCATCATTAGCAGTTTAATTGTTTATTGATTAAAACTGGAATGAATGTTAAATGTAAGCTATACGATGAAGAATACGATATGACTTTCGTCATAGAAATGTCAGCATCAAACTAGAACGAAATCCATGAAATTTGCAAATGATGGGGTTTTTCCCATTTAAGTGGCAAGGTTTTTCCGTAAAAGGGTCTTAGTGAAATTGATTGCTTTGATAATCGCGTTGACAAATATTAGTCGGTATTTGATAGCAGCTAATGGAAGGAGAACTGTTTTGAGAGTAAGAAAGATTTTAAAAGTTTGATTGTGAAAACACCAGGGTAAACGTTAGTCGGCATGCAGCCGCAAACTCTGGTCGGTGGAACACGTTTTAGAGGTCTGGATATGATTATTAGAGGTCCGAAGTATACTTTATAATTATATACCTTATACCATCAAAGGTTCATTTGGCCCAGTTATTTACGCGATGGAAATGACGCAGAAGACCATTCTTAATCAAGAAATAAGTTTCTTGACGGCAGGATTGTGACAGTGACGAGCGCAATCTCTTCTGCTTCATGAAGGGGTAATAATGATTTTAAAAATTGCAAAATTTATACATTAAAAACAATTTTGATGAGCTGATACTATGGGTTCATTGATAAACACAGGTAATGACGAATTCGAAGTAATGCCTCGTGTGAACGGTCATCGATTGCGTCATTACATGCGCTAATCGGGCTTGTGATACGCCAGTGATTTATTACCTGAATGTACAGTTTGTATTGTTGTTTCCCTTTCCTTTCTCTCCCCCTCTCTCCCTATTCTTCTTTCTTGCTCTGCTTCTATCCTCTTTCCTAACTCTATGCCCTTTTGGGACATTACATGCACTTTTTGCAATACATGTATTACATTTCATGTTTCCCACTAGGGGATTTTTTTTACCTGATTTTCATCAGCTGAAGAATAATCATGTCTATGCCTACCTTGCCATAATTCATAATCTTTATTCCATTCCTCTGGGGTTCAGACAAGCAGTCACATTCCCACATCTAATAATTCCTTTAAGTGCCTAGTTCTTTTAGTGCTGTATGATTGTAATTGTATTTGTATTTGTTCTCTTTTTGATATACATGTACTTAATTATTACTCCCCTTCTCCCTAGCTGCTCCCTTTCTCTCCTCCTCCATTTCCTTGACTCTCTCCACTTCTCCTTATTCTCTTTTTCCTTGCTGATTTCGTTTTCCTCATATTACCTTTCATCCTCTCGGATGTAAATTTTAAGGGAAATGAGACCCTGGGGAAGATTGGTTTGGTGGGGGGGGGGGGACATTTTGAGGGAGGTACTGTTGGGGTTGTTGGGGTGGGGTGGCGGTCATGTGTTTTGTTTTTTTGTTTTGTATTCTTCAGGTTGACAGGTTTGTCTGGGGTGATGGGTTCTTGTGGGTGGCTCTTTTATAGTGTATGCCCTTTTTTTTTTGGGGGGGGGGGGTGGGGGTTCTCTCTATTCTCTCCTTCCATGAAGGTTGATTTGTTTTCCCCTGCAGGGTCTCATTCTCCTTTGTTGTATTGTTATATTACGGGTATTTTATCAGTTGTAATTGATTGTTATTTATTCTGTAATTTGATTTCACATGTGTATACTATGTATATTTTTTATTTGTACACAAGGCATGTGTCGGTCTTTGGACCGTTTGTCCTTGTTTTTGATTGTGTTTAACTTAACAAAATCCAATTTATATATAACTATTGCTCATTTTGTAATCCCTTGTTCTTAAGGCCCCGTCACATTAGCGAAACGAGCTAACGAATGCCTAACGAACAGCTATTTTTTTAAAGTCCAGATACGCTCAAATTAGCTAATATGTGATGGGACCTTTAGAACCCTATTGTGGCAAAGAATTTTAGCGTATTTGAGCATATCTGGACTTTAAAACAATAGCCGTTCGTTAGGCATTCGTTAGCTCGATTCGCTAATATGTGACGCGGCCTTTATCGGGCGATGTTCGTTATTCCGAAGGTCCGTTATTCCGAAACACGCACTTTGTATATACCTAGATGTTCGTTAGTCCGAAAATGAAAAAGGGCTCGTTAATTCGAACATTTGTGGCGTTATTCGGAAGGTTCGTTATTCCTAACGTTCGTTATTCCGAAGGTTCGTTTGTCCGAAAATAAAATAATGTTCGTTATTCCTAAGATTCGTTGATCCGAAAATGAGATAAGGTTCGTTTTTCCGAAGGTTCGTTAATCCGAAAATGAAATAGGGTTCGTTATTCCAAAAGTTCGATGTCCGAAATGAAATAAGGTTCGTTAGTCATTTTAGTCCGAAATAACTAACGAACTAACGAACCTTATTTCATTTTCGGACTAACGACCCTTCGGAATAACGAACCTTATTTCGTTTTCGAATTAACGAATCTTCAGAATAAGGAACCTTTTTTCATTTTCTGAGTAACAAACCTTCAGAATAAGGATCTTTTTTCATTGTTGGACTAACAAACCTTCGGAATAACGAACCTTATTTCATTTTAGGACTAACGAACCTTCGGACCAACGAACCTTCGGAATAAACGAACCTTTGGAATAACGAACTGTAACCGTTTTTAACGATACTGCCCCGGCTTCACGAAGAGCAAAAGATCACATGCAAGTTACACACGAGGTCTAAACGTAAAATGACACCCCGTAAGAGCCGGGTTTAGTGCCAATCGTGCAAGATTCGTCATTTTGGATCTCATCATGCCTGCGCTAATCAAGATTGTGGTTGCAAGAAGCGTGGTACTTCTGGATGCCGTTGCGTAAAAACTTGCTATTATATTAACTTTGTCATCAATGGTAACTACCATGGTAACGTTGCTCAACAGCCAATCAAAAAGCAGTATTCCATGAAAGTTACCTCTGATGACAAAGTCATCAATGGTAACTACCATGGTAACGTTGCTCAACAGCCAATCAAAAAGCAGTATTCCATGAAAGTTACCTCTGATGACAAAGTTACTATAGTTAGCAAGTTTTATGCAACTGCAGCTAGTGCTGTGTGTGCATTGCTAATTGCTGCATTCCCTCTTAATATGATAATGCTTTCATATGGCGCCCCGTAGTCTGTACCAGTTCATTGGCGTAAATCCCGGGGGGGGGGGGAAATGTGGGGATATATCCCCCACTTTTTGAGAGGGGGAATGGCGTGTACAAATATCCCCCCTCTTTTTAAGGAAGAAATGATATTTGAATTAATCCTTAAACATAATTTTATCAATCTGTCGTAAACAACCATCATATTTTAGAATTTCTATTTGAAAATGCGATTGAAAACCAGAAAAGCGGTTATTTTTGGCTCGCTCGCTTCGCTCGCTCGTCATATTTTCAAATTTTCATGTGAAAATGCGATTGAAAACCAGAAAAGTGGTTATTTTTGGCTCGCTCGCTTTGCTCGCTCATCATGTTTTAGAATTTCTATTTGCAAATGCGATTGAAAACCAGAAAAGTGGTAATTTTTGGCTCGCTCGCAAGATGAAAATCAAAATGTGTGTAAGTGGGGTCTGTGCAGGTTGGTGAGGGCGTGTGTTTATAATTATGTGTGAGTTCGACAGAAAAAAAATCGGCAAAAAGGTCGATCATCCCCCCCCCCACTCCTCAAAGTGGATTTACGCCGGTGGTACCAGTTAATGACGCTGTGCTGCGTCAGGCAAACAACGCTCCGTGTGCATCGAGCATTAAACAATGCATGAAAATTTATGATATTTAATGGACGCACAATATGTTCCTTATACACCTTCCAATGATTCTAATTGGTCCCCATTTCTGTCACTGCCCCGTTGAGACATCATTCCACGACTATGGCATTACCAGTCACGAGAACTCTGAAAAATAAATTCTTTCTAGTGACACACTGACTAAAAGTTAAAAGTTAAATGGGGACCTAACTCAACCAGGTCAGGTTTTATTAGGTTCCCCCACATTGCTTTATACTGTATGGTTTTACTGGAGATTACCAACTGCATTCAAAACATTGTAATGTTAGTACTCTGATTTCTCAATTTATGTTTTACTTCATTTGATACATATGTTTTTTGTATTTTGTTATTGATTCTGCTTATTGATGCAAGTTGATGTGGAAATAAAGAAATCCAATCAAAAGAAAGTATTATCAAGTAAGATATACAGCAATAAAGCGTCCAGAGAGTCCAAAAGAAGCGCATAGCGACGCTATAGCAATTCATTATCAACATCATGATCATCATCATGATCATCATCACCATCATTATAATCTAGATCAAAGTAAAAACAATATTTTATTATCCAGAACAAACGAGATCAAATTTTTTTCACATCAATAAGAAATTCTTTCAGCATTGGTCCAAAACGTTTCTTTGCCATTCCTTTCAACTCGTCCAACATTTCAATTTAGGATAAAGGTACAGAACTTCAGTCCACAAAGGCTTTGCGTTCTATCATATCATTTTTATAACTACTGATCCTGCATATTATGTGGCTTAATGGTCTAATGCATTCGGGGAATGCTGCAGTGATGCTGGGGAGGGCGTATCTCATATTGGGTCGCATTGCTTGTTTTGGTAGGCTGTTAGAGCACCCAGCCTCTGTTCAAGGATGTTTTAGCCCCATGTTCTCTTCACTTTGTTCTTGATAATCCCCATCCTCTTTTTAATCAGTAAATATACCTACATAACTGCCTTTTTCATCCACTTTCTCTCCTTCTCTTTTTCATCACGTCCATATTACTTATGTAAAGATTTATTTCCCAGTATACTCATGATATTGTGATATATACTTGGATTATCATTTTTCCAATTCTATATGATCAGGAAGTTTTCCTATCACCTTGCATTATTAAGTTGTTGCTTTCCAAAATAGTATAACTGCACGAATATCGATATTGTGCTTGTATGCAGATAGGAAGATAAAGTTTGATGAATTGCCAAAAACAATTTATTTGAGTGGACGCTTTTTATCATCATCGTTATTTTCACGTTTTATCTTTAGAAAATCAGGGTAGTCTCTGCAAAGCCTAAAGGCCTGCTTTAAAAGAGCCCAGTGAAGTTTCCCATGAAACACGAAATAATTTAGTAGTATTCGCTGCTCACTAGCTGGAACAAGTCATGCTGTAAACATGGTAAATGTTCAGCATTTGGTGATTGAAAATCAAATATGTATGACACCATTTAAGTTAATTGAAAAAAAGATGATAGTAAGTGAAGGCACAGCGGAAGGGTATTAAGACAGAAAAAAGGGGGAGGGGAAAGAGTTTAAAAGTTTATATTTGCGTCTTTTGTTCACAACCTGCAATCAAAGTAGTAACCGAAATACAGTGCCGCTTTGGGGTAAACCATGCAGATCTTTAAAACATTGCGGTGGAAGTGGGGAAGGGATTTTCCCCAAATGATAGGGTGGAGGGGTGCGAGTGCTTTTCACGATCAGCCTCTGGTTCTGTAATACCTTTAAACAAAACAGGATTGACAGTGTAGAATGGGAAGAAAAATCTTTCCTTGGACAGTTCAGAGGCGGGTGATGTACTTGGGCGGACTCGAGTTCTTTAGATTTATATTGCACGCAGCAAGATGCCTTTATTCATCGGGGGGGGGGGGGGGTACGCCTTCTTCATCTTTTTCAGGATACGCCACCGTGTTGGACCTTTACCTAATAAACTCACAACTTTGTCAGCCGCAGACACGTGACGAATGTCATCAATTGCCAGCCAATTATCTGCTTTAAACAGAAGGCGTGCATAAAATAAACAGACTACTTTAGCAACACTTTCTCCGAACCGTTGACATTACTCTTTCCCCGTGGTGGCTTTTCTTCGAAAGCTGGCATATTAAGAAAAAAAAAGTCTTCATTGCGAATCGGAGAAGATGGATCTGAATTAATATTCCACCATCCTTCTGCCTTGTGGATTTGACACGCACAGACAGAATCCGATTTGAGTCATTTATTTGGGCTGGCGTAATACAAGTGTGTTTGTTGGATAAACAATGGCAAGCGTGTATTTGCTGACAGTCATTGAACCAGTCATGCCAGTGGTCATTCAAGATTGCAGGGAAAGATTGAGTGGTGGCGTTGTCAGTCAAAAGAAAACTAATCTAAGTATACCCAATGGTGCAGCTAAAGAGGGCACGTCCCCCACCCCCTTAAAATGAGAAAAGAAAATGGATAGAGCTAAAGAGAGATGGGAGAGGAGGAACAGGGTGGAACAAGAAAAGGGAAAGGACCTCTCCTATCTTTCTAAACAGCGGCTGTGCTCATTCGAATTTTATTCAGGGAGTAAGTCTGCTGCCCCCACCAGAAAGTGCCCCTAAATGGTTGGACCTACCCTACGCCACTACCTCTAACTCACGTAGCAATCTCATATTGAAATGATTGAAATACACAGACACGGAGAGGTACCTGGTAGTGAATAGAATTTTTTATAATGAATGATTGTATGGCAAGTGGAAATTATATAAATTGGTTTTTTCTTTGATTGAAGGGGATGGTTGAGAAGGGGAGCAGAAAAAAAAAATCCTGAATGGTATTCAATTCTAAAGGGAAGTGATTCACTTCTAGTCTGAGATAGGGCAAAATGAGTTGACGCAAAACGATAGGGAAACCCATATTGTGATCGCGTTTGTCATAATTATGTGAAAGAAACTTCTTTCACAATCTTTCATGGCTACACCTAATTGGTATGAGTTTTTTCATTTCCCCTTTTTTTCTTTAAAAAAAGAATATTTGGCATTAGAAGCCCATCCGGGATTTTAAACTGAGTTGCTAATTAGTTCATGATCAACATGAACTTCTCTCCTTCACCTTTGAAAAATCTTCTCGTTCAACCTATCAAAAAGAAAGGGAAGTAGTATAAAACGTTTTGAATTAGAATCCTAAAGTTTAATCACTGAACATGGTAGTGAGAAAGGATAAGTTCATCAAGACGACCATTGATATTAATTACAGTAATGTGATGTTATCTTTAACATATTCAAGGAAAGCAGAAAGTATGAAATAATTTGTAGGGGAGAGTTCGTTTGAAGATTACAAACAAAACGCTTTAAAGAAACAAATTACTTTTGCTTTATGACGTCAGTATTCGTCATTATTACACACTACTGCACACACACACACACACACACACACACACACGGGCGCCCACACAATTTGAAGGGAGTTGAATACAGATCTACTTGCCACCAGCAAACTTCATATAACGTGATTAATGGTAATTATGAATTATTTATTATGAAAACGTAGTACAGGTGAAGATAGGCCTATAGGAATGCAACCGGCCTGTGATCCCTTTCCAAACCAACTATACCTTAAGTACACCAAAGGAAACGTGCCCTTCCTAATAGAGCATGTGTACCCCCTTGTTCATCCCCAAAGGAGTCCGAAATATGAGATAACTTTTTTTCTAGGGAAAAATCAGCCTGCAGAAGGCTTCCACCTTGAAAAAATGTATATATTGGATGCGTAAACAACCCTGATTCATAAGCAACTGCTGGTTAAGGTCAGGCAAAATAATGTTGCCCAACTTATCAAAAGTTAATTACTGTTTTGACCATTTATTAGCACTTTTAAACTGAACCTGGGCAGTCTCTGGCATCTCATACTGTACAATTAAGAAAAAAAAATCAGTAAAGCTTTTATTGGCTAAAGATAGGCTGAATAAAAATGACTCATTTTGAACCCTCTTTTCTGTTTTGTATTTCCTCCAACAAGTCCAGTATGATGCCGCTTCCTGCACCCCCTCAGTGACTAGAAGGACGCTATGCCACATGCTCAACAACTTAATAATGACATGTGGGATGGAACCAAAATATACACAAACGTATTTCACTCATCATACCTGAAGTCATAATGCAAATGTTTCGTCTGGGGGAAACAATAGCCACTTTATTATGAAGATTATAACGACATGAAAGTAATTTGTACCAATCGAGGCTCGCCGCAATAGATGCTGAACCACTAGAGATGTTCAAGTGGTTCTACGTGACATCTCGTTAATGCGTTCCATAATGCGCACTGCACGCCCTGGATGGTACACATCATGACGAAAATTATCCTAATGACTATTTGCTGCGCCTATACCAACCGAGACAGGGCTATTCCCTTAATAGGTTGAAACGAGGTGTGAAAGAAGAGATTAAGGTATTGGCAAATAAACATTCTCAAACAATACTTTTATTAGCAGATGACTCAGCCAATTTGCACTCGAATGTTTTAATTGTATTGAGAGCAACTCCCTGACAAGTGTTTTATCCGGATTCGTTTATTTCATTTGTCTGAGTACCAATTAATTTGCTATGTTCCTTCTTTTGATTTCTTAGAAAAGTATGTGGAGACATCGTAAAAAAAACTTCCGGACAGAGAAAAGGGGGAAATAAAAGGACAAATCGACGTCATTAAATTAGAATTCATATCCTATGGCATGGAAAGAAAAAGAAAGAGACATTTTGAAATGCAATTCCACAGAAACCCATTCAGATTGGGGAAAAAAATTTCCACATAACTTGAAACTTTGATAAGAAAAAGGAGAACAATCATAAGTAATCCATTTAAAGGACAAACTTGAATTATGAATTTTATCCTTGAAAATAATGATAAATGAAATAATAAAGTTTTATTTACCCAGGGTAGTCACATCAGTATTACCACCGCTCTTCCTGCGGGCCCTGCAATTATTATTACCCCCAGCAATGCCAGGTACCCATTTACTACACCTGGGTCGAGAGGGACACATGTGAGAAAAACACCTTGTCCAATGATATAAGCATTGGACGAGGATCGAACCCAGGATCACTCGTATGAGAGGCAAAAGCTTTCACCACTATGCCACAGTGCTTTGGGATATGTGGAAATAAAACAAGAAAAAGCAATCAAAGAATATGACCAGAAAAAGAGTGGGCTGCTATCGTCCGCATGTCGAGTCGTGTATTTCGAGGTGCTTTGACTCACCTTTTCCGATACTTTCTGTAGGTCAAACGCAAATTTGAGAGAGCATGAGCAATGCAGAAAATTCAAAGGAATTAGCTTGCGTTCACACCATAGCACAAGTGTTAAGTTTCATGTTTCATATTTCAGATCATATATTATCCATTTTCAATCGTAAGCATAAAAAAATTGTACTCCCATGCCACAGTGCGTAATAAAAAAATATACAATGTCAGTAATGGTAACAACAATTTCTTATCTATCAGAGTACAATTCATTAATCAAATATAAAGTAAGCTATATAATCATAATAATGGTTAGTTTTTACCGAAAGAATGATTGTTAGGAAATTGTAGGACGTGTTCATTAGCAAAGCTTATACGCTACAAGCCGAATAATTTAAATATTCTACATTTGGTTATTTGATAATAATAATTCACTATCATAGAACATTATTTCAGGTAATGATATATTGATAAATAGGATAAAAACTGAGCTTGTAACATGGGGGGGGGGGATAAAAGTAAGTTTTAGAGCAGGCTTTCCTCAATGGATGATCAAAGAAACACCTCCGGTACGAGGAGTACCGAAAGATGTGGGCACTCCTCGGTTGGTTCCTCTCTGATGACCTCCCGCTCCTCTAAGGAATCTGCAGTTACCTGCACTTATTACCTCAAGTTCTAGGTATCCCGGAATTGCAAATATTTAATGTTTACTAAGCCTCGCTGTGTGCTTTGGTTAAGTGTGAAAAGATAAGCATCGTTGCCTTGAGGGTAACAGGGGTAATTATCAGTTTCATTAAACTCAACTCCACCTGTTTGAAACAGCGCATTTGATATTAATGATTCCATATATGTCTGGTGAAGCTATCGTTCACTTTTGCATCGTAAATACAACCCCACAAACAACAACAACAACAACAACAACAACAAAATGCCACCTAAGCCGGAAGAAGAGCAAAGGCAACAAATTTTCATCTTGTGACCTGGTGGACATTTCATTGACCTTGATTGCAGAGAGGTTTACCTCCTGTTAGGGTTTGCTGACGATTTCCGCAAAGAAGCAATGCTGATAAGCTACTGAGAAGTGATCACATCCTCGCAGGAGGATATATCCACAAGCAGAGAAGACATATGCCTTTAGATATGTCCTCGCAGGAGGATATAACCACAAGCAGAGACTGCCTTTGGATATGTCCTCGCAAGAGGATATATCCACAAGCAAAGAAATCAGATGCCTTTGGCCCAAATTGCTGCAGATTCAATTCGGTCAACACTTCGCCTACTCACGGGGGAAGGAGAGGGGAAGGAACGCCCTGGCCATGCATAGAATTTCAACAATATGAAATCCTCATTTGATGGATTTTCATATGCAGTTGTATTTGCCAACAGAAGGCGCTCATTTTCCCTGTTTACAGGAGAACACCAGGGTCCCGTCTCACAATGAGTTACGATCGATTCGGATCAATCGCAACTTTGAGAATGATCTCAACTCATATCTCTTTAGTACACAGTTGAGATCAATCTCAAGTTGAGATTGATTCGAATCAATCGCGACTCTTTATAAAACGGGGCCCAGATGCATGGGCTATAAGGGTGTACGATTGGTCAGAGGAACAGATCTTGCGCTAGTTTGTCTATCCTGATGAATCTTAGTTCTGTCTGTCATTCGATGATAGCAGGGCGCATGAGGACCGAGAGGTCAATATTGCTTACAACCCGGAGAACGCGACCTTTATGCGGCTTTAGAAGAGCAGTTACCACCTTGGTGTTGGGATGCATGGGGAATTCATGGGTGGACAACCTTCTTCTTGTGGATTCTGTCCTCTTATATAGGGGATATCTTAGAAGGCCACTTGAATCTTGATTGGGAACACCTTTGGTGTTCACCCGTGGAGCCTTTCCGTGAGCCTCCACAATAGATAGGTGGTTCTAGGGTCACAGCATCCGCAGAATCTGTTGTTGCTCGCAGTCTCCTAACGCGAACCCTATAGTGAAAGCCTGGATGATATTGGCTGAGGACTCGTGAGGTACAGGCCCACCGCCAAGGATGGCGTGGGCCCCGATGCATAAAACTTACCATTGGCCGTGACTTTGCTATCAGCGGTAACTTCTATGGAAAACTTGAATTTGATTGGCTGTTGCGCAGTGTTACCATGGTAGTTGATGACAGAGTTACCATTAATGGTAAGTTTTGTGAAATGAAACCGTGGTCCGCTCTGCTTTCAGGGCATCCGGAAATTTCACCCTTTGAGAGTGACCCAGCTTTTCAGCACATTGCCAAGGGAGACACATGGGGGACGCAAGAGACTACAGATTTCAAAGAGAATGTTAGAACTGCATTTAAAAAGCGATGGGAATAAAATTTAGTTTGTCTACCACAAGATTCTGCAATAAGCTTGAGAATTGTGTGAGGAAGTCGCACTAAAACGTTCTTGTAATGCTTTCCTAAAAGTGGTCCACGACGTATTTTTGTGCATTATGGCCAGCAAGTGTACAACCTGTAAACTTAAGTCTGAGATGTATGGGAGAAGATAGCTTGGATTTTCATATAAGTTCAAACCATTGTGTGAAAGAACAGATTCTGCAATCGATGCTACGCCCTCAGTCTAAGAATGTAGGAGGGAATGAAATATTTATGTATCCGTCGAGATTTATACACGCACACAATCACAAACCCACACAACGCGCACGTACAGCGTAACCCACCCACCAATGCCCACTATAACATTGTATAATAATCTTCAAAGTGCGTATTCTTAAAACCCAAGGGCGAATAAGATGAAATGATCCATCTTTAGCTAAACCTTTGGCAAAAAGAGATAAGAGAAACAGAATATTTGAATATTGATACTTCATTGCTTCTGTGACATTATGTATACATAAAGGATTAGGAATAAATCTTGTTTTTACCTTCGCTAATCTTATCATCCAATCGAAAGATATAAACAAAATACAAGAAAATAATCGTAATCAGTGCTTTTCGTTAATTCTCCAAAAGGAGGTATGATAAGATGAAGGCTGAAAGAAGGTATACCTGGGGTGAATTTTATTATACATTTCTTTTTTCTTGTTTCTTATGTGATTATGATTCGAGAGTTTAGGATTTGTTAGGTGCCTGGAAATTATAGCACTAGGAATTTCCACCTGGTTATGCTCTATAATAGCTGAGAACTTAATAACAACAACAACCCCCAACAATATATAATTGAGTGAAAAATGCCTTCATGGTAAATGAAAGAGTACATTGTTCAATATATAGACCTGTCACATTGGGCGTGATTCGTATTTTAAGATTTTTGAAAAAATGAAATCTTTTATAATACCTTTGATCTTTAAGATACCCTTGAGTAAAAGACAGTATTTTACATTTGTGCAGTATGTATAAGATGAAGACTTTGATCTGTGCCAATCACCTTAAAAAAAATGTGTAAATCTGGTACCTATGAAAGGGGTTAACAGTTACAGAGTTTGAAGAAAATAATTAATGACAATAAAACAAAACGCGCAGAAAAGTGGTCGTTCGATGCCGTAAACGCCCTAATTTACGGTGGCTCTGAAGTACGTTCGACAACAGGTCATGTGCGACGTGAATTTCGCGGCCAACTTTGCGCCCAAATCGTGAAATTCACGACCCGTGACGCGAAGTTCAGGATCCGGGATGCGAAATTCGTGACCTGGGATGCGAAATTCATGACCGAACATGGTGAAGCGAAGTTCAGGACCCGGGATGCGAAATTCATGACCTGGGATGCGAAATTCATGACCCAGGATGCGAAATTCATGTCACACATGACCTTTTGTCGAGCGTACTTTAGGGCCACCATACTGATTTCATTCCTGAGCGTACACATACGTCGACTTGAGAGTCTACCCGCTAGTCACTTTTGCGTTTAAGAATACATTTGATATCTAAATATGTCTTTACGGAAGTAATTTTTGAGGCTTATATTTTGAATATAGTGTGGTCGGACAGAACCCATAATAAACAGAGTAAAGTATCTTTTGGGGAGATGTACACTTTAAAGATCAATTTTTTTTTCTAGTTTGAAAAAAAAAAGAAAAAAGAAGAAGAAGAAGAAGAAGAAGAAGAAGAAGAAGAAGAAGAAGAAGAAGAATTACATAAATGGGCAACTAGGCGCCCGAATATTTGTATTTGGAAATTCTGGGCCACGAGGTGTGCAACTTTTTTACAGTTTGAACACAATAAGATGTCTAAAATATTGTGCGCTTTTTGTATGCTTACATATTCTAGAGTCTCCTCCTGAGATAATCACTGGAATAAAAAAGTAAAATATAGTTACATCAATACTGTTAGATTAATTCTGCATCCCTGTCATACCTGTATCATCCTCAAAGATTAATTTACACCACTTTACTAATGCTTCTTGATAACACTAGCTTTTCTAACGTGTCTAATGCAGCTGTTGTATCATACTAATCACTGGTGTGGGCTAGATCTTCATCTCTGAGCCTTGGAGACGATAAACGTCAATGGATTTCTTATAATAAATGAAGACTTTGTAGAAGTAAACCTATGGCTGTCATCCTGGAACAGAGGACGACCCCCCCCCCCCCAACTTCGTGGACATCCCAAATAAATAATTGAATAGCGCAAAAGATTGAACTTATTTTCGGCTGTGGTCGCCAAATGGTGGTGGTGGTGGTAGTGATGATTGTGATGATGATTATGATGATGATGATGATGATGATGATGATGATGATGAAGCCTGTCTTCATTTCCCCATCTCTTTGACTCGTCTGTTCGCGTTTTTTTCCACTGAGTTTTTTTTTTTGGTAATTATTATTAAAGTCTTTATTGTTTGGAACTCAAGAATTTTGGATGGTACATAAAATAACAAAATAACATTAAAAACATATTATATATAAATGAAAACACCCAGTGCCATACTGAAAGAAAGGTTTTGAGAGGTTAGAACAGCTGGGAGTAGCACAATGGTTTTTGTAAGGGAGGAATAGGGTGAAAGCAACACTCTAAAAAGCGATCAGTTAAAACATCATTCAAAATAGCCGAAGAGTGACATTTTCCAAACTAGCAAATCAACCGTTTGAGCACGTCAGACATGTCAGGCATAGCATTTTCTTTTCTTTCTTTTTTAATCGTATCACCTGTTTATAGTGCTTGAACCAGCATGTTAATAGTGTTAATCTGCCATCTTGAAAACGATATACATTAATTCAGCAATTTTGACACTTTAATTTTGGGTT
Source organism: Echinometra lucunter (assembly GCA_029962745.1). Lineage (NCBI taxonomy): Eukaryota > Metazoa > Echinodermata > Echinoidea > Camarodonta > Echinometridae > Echinometra > Echinometra lucunter. The sequence goes on from CM057157.1 coordinate 23,137,875, forward strand.
GTGAATACCCTGATCTATTTCCACTCGGGAAAGAGTAATATTTTTTTCAGAAGCGTTCAGGGTCTCAATCCCCTTGCTAAAATTTTAGACATTGATTCGGAGAACTTTCAGGACAGCTACATTTAAATCCACTAGAAACCATTACAACCTTATCATGTTTATTTTATCTGGCAGCTTTGGGAGAGCAATAGATTAGTTTCCTTTTGTTTAATCATATTTTCTGCATGTTCGGTAATGTCCTTTGACACCACATTAATCTGTACCTGCCACTCTTCAACCAGGTGAAATAGATGGCATACCTCTTGGAATTCCTTTAATACCTGTGAATGGGATATATCATGTTTAGAACAAGCATGGGAAGTGGTATCAAATAAGTCTTCGTAATCATGTAACTGGGACAATATCAATGAACGCTTTCATCAACTCAAAGGAATGTTGCTTATCCTTTATAACATACGCATGTATAATTTACTCTCGATTTTCTAAATTTCTCTACATTCTTGAGCTCTGAAGAAAATAATTAACAAATCAGTTTGGTTAAATCCTTCCTCTAATTACATTCTTTATTTTCATAAATCTGGATTTCGAAAATAAGTGAAATAAAATGTAAATTCGTTGCTGTTCGAAAGGTAGCTTAATCCATCTCGAGCTAGGTAATCAGTTCATAGACAAGTGAAATACAAATGAAACGCATATAGATGTCATGGTGATTTATCAAAATGATATGCATTATCAGTCGGAAAATCGGGAAACTCTTTTTAAACACTGAACTCATTTAATCCTGTGGAAGTTACAATATCCGAAGACGGTCGCTGTGCTGTTTTAATTTTCATGGGCTTATTCAAAAAGCGTTTTCATTGAAGTAGGGTTTTCTTGTAATATGTTTATGCATATCTAAATTAAAAGTATTTTCTTATAGCTGTATACTGTGCATATATCATTCAATATTGTCACTCATCACACTGAGGAATCATGCACCTTGTAGCCGGTGAGGGCGGGAGTGGGTACTATACCTGATAATCAATTTCCCAGTTTGAAAATTTTAACGAGCGACGTAAAATTTAATCTCTTTTTCCTGTAAAATGTTATTTCGTCATCAAAATAGCGCAAATATTGTAAGATATTACAAATTTGGTTTTTATACATACATACGTATATGACGTGATGGTTGCTGAAATATAAATATCTTTTATAATTCATGGAGGATGAACACACTGACAATTTTAACTTATGAATTTCAAACAAAGAAACAAGTGGATTCTTTTCCTAAAAATTCTAAATTCATCATGTTCATGACGATATTGCAAATTCGGGCTGAGGAATGACAAGGCATTGTCGCTTACTATAGATGGACATGAAATTACTCAAAATCATATCAGTTTGTAAGAAATAGTCAATTTCTTGTAGAACAAGATGGAATCTATTTCAAACAAATAATCGGTTTCTTGTAGATTTAGCTAACTGTTGAAGTGATTGGAATTCCGCTTAGATATTGCCAATTTAAAGTAACTAAGCGACTGTAGACTTTATGTGGCCGGAGCGACTCCACCCAGAGGATAATAGAATTAATTACTGATATACAGACGTGAAAAGGAGTAGGGTTGTATGCAATATGTTTATTTGAATTCTTTTATTCCATTATGATATCATCATTCCCATACTAACAAATTGAAAATCCTTATTTTCTCACCAGACGTACCATTAAGGAGGCAGTGAGTCTTGGGAAAGGGAGACTATATAGCAATTATATTTTAACTTATCATAATCGAACCGGATTTTCTATACAATGATGATATGCACAATCTAAAAGTAATGCTTGGATGCTGGTAAGATACTAATTAGGATTGTACTGTAAATATCAAAAGTACTTATTTCCTTTTGAAGTGAGATTAAAGGCATGTACCTTATCCATGGGCAAGAAAACATAGTGGGTCAATTGACTCACCGTAGCATTTAGGCTAATGTAAATAGATGTATCACATCATTTCCTTTGATTGGACTGGATTCGAAACATCGTGGTCCAGTGGATACGTCACCGGACTGTAGATCACGATCATGGTTCGCGGTTAGAGTCTAGGCGCGGCACTAAAGTCTTTTGGAAAGACATTTATCGACGTTGCCACTCTTTACCTAGGTGTAGTAAATGGGTACCCGTAGGAAGAACTTCCTTGAAATGCTAGAGCGCCTTATGGCAGCAGTGTTATACGGACGGGGTAATAACATTGGAGCCCCATAGTTTGACAGACATGAGTGCTATACAAGAGCCCAACTATTATTTTTCTTCTTCTTCTTCTTCTTCTTCTTCTTCTTCTTCTTCTTCTTCTTCTCCTTCTTCTTCTTTTTCTTTTTTCTTCTCGTTATCATCATAATTATTATTATTATTATCATTATTATTATAATTATTATTATTATTATTATTATTATTATTAGTAGTAGTAGTAGTAGTAGTAGTAGTATCATTATTATCATACTGTTGTGCTAAGATGCAAATTTTAAACAAGCAAGCATTTCAGCGCCTTTTCTTTTCCATGCACGCAGGGGTCGCCTCTTATTAGTAATCTCCAATATCATAAGTGTCTCATAAAATGCAGTGTTATCCAAACCCACTATTATGGATCCCAAACTGAAAGTTATCACAAAGTAATACGCCAGTCAATATTTTTTTCTTTTTAAAGCGATTTCAAGTAGATTTTCTCAAATCATTCAGATAACAGCACGACATAATCACGTGAAAATTAACCAATATACCGAAATAAATACAAACAGAAATATATTTTGCAAATGACTCATGGGTGGAACCTGTTTTAATACTGCCATAGTTTATACAAAAAAGAATTCAACCTAAGCTACTTAATTCTTCTTAAACAGTAGAACAAAGCCAACACGAAAATCCTCGTCATTCATTTCTGGGCTCCAGGAATTTATTCATTTATGAATTTTGCCATGTATTCGCGTATTTTGAATAAATAAAAGAAAAACATTATTTCGAAAAAAAAAAGGAAAAAAAAGAAAAAAGAAATAGGAGTGGAGACAGGAGCCACAAGTGTGGCTGAAAGGGTTCATTTCCCCTTTTTTCTTTGCATGTCTTTTTATGATTATGGGTGTATGAACTTTCCAGAAATATGATGATGACCCCTTTAATGAACTCCTGGCGCCGCCCTATAAAAAGCATGCATAATGCATGAACGACAACTTACGTCTTTTAGACCAATGAGAGATCAATAAAGACGCAAAAATAATCCTGCTATGTACAAACACACACAATGATCAACGCACTCGCGCGCCCACACACACACACACACAGATAAAAACATAGTCATCACCATCAAAGTATAGCGCTCCTGTTCCGGCACATTGTTCCGCTACCACTAGGGTAACTTGCTCCCCAAGGTAAAATGAGTTGACTTCCTACGCCATCGCTACACCTTAACAAGTACCAGTAAATCTTCGTCGACTTCCCCCTTTCTCTCTTCATGGTAATCAGTCGAGATATATTTTCGCTCGTCACGGCACAGCAGAGGGATTCGCCTCTTTGACTCTTGACCAGTAACAGCAATTCCCTCCACAAGAGGAGAGGAAAGACAAAAGTGAAACTCTTTCGGAAAATACCAGCGAAACTGAGAAAGAAAGTGGAAGGCCTCGCAACCAACGCATCGCAAAGCGTATAAATCTTCATGAACACCTTAACAGCGGCTTTCTGTGGCAGAGGGAAGCAGAGTTTCTGATACTTGTTGGCGGGAAAGATAGGAGGGTATTCTGCTTCGGAGAAAAACATTTGTCCATATGAAAATGAATATTTCCATGGCTTTATTCCGTATGCTTGGATTCACACTAATGATGATACTGATAGTAGAAGGAGCAACAAGAGTGAAAAGAGATGGTAAGTATGATCATCAATATCTATTTCATTTTGTCTGACACCCTACTATATATATACAGTTCATCTCACTCAATGCTTCAGTTCCTGAAGATGATCTAAAATAAAGATCGAAAATTTGAAACTCACAATGGCTCTTATCGGAGTACTTGTTCTAGCAGTTTGTCTGACACCCTCTTAGAAGAAGAAAATGAATATGTCCCCACCCGCATGCATCGACCCATACTATTTACCAACGAATGATTATGCTTGGAAATGGAGAACAGTTTTCACCTTAGGTAAAATCGGTATCTTGAGCGGAAAACACCATGAAGAGAATTCCGTTTTGAAAGGAATAAACAAGAATAAAAAGGAAGGACTCGAAAATTTCTACACTCTACATGTTGTAATTGGTAAATATACAATGCACCTACTTAATATCAAATCTCACTTTCAGTAAATTCAAACAATATTCATGATATTAGATGTTTAAAGATCCAGGACAACATTCATTAAGCTGAAGCCCAATGCATGATAAGTTAGAAATCTGTAGTTAACAACTACACCTAGTCTTTGACACTTGTTCGAAAATAACTTTTTCTCCTGACGTATACACGTCAACTCTCTGAATATTTTCTGAGCCTGTTGTTTTCATCTCGAAATCTCAGACTCATAAATTCTTGCTGACATGATCGAATATTCCGACCAGTCCTTCTGTATAAATAACTTCAGTATTGTCACATTTCTGCAGCATTGTTGCGCTGAACATTCTGAGTGAATTATGACATTTGAAATGTAATAATGCAGAATTTCATTGTACATAAATCGCTGATGCTCAAGGCTATCGAAAACAAGGCATCAATCACATTAGAAAAGTAAACCTCGAGAGGCAATTTGTCGACTATAAATATTGTGATGTTGCATTAAATGGTAGCTTAAATAATTTACACTTAATCGTCGATCATCTTTTCATGCACTTTGGGCGGTATAGCAATGGATCATCCACCAAAAAAAAACTTCCTGGTTCTGATTTTTCACTTCTAATGACATTATCCCAAAATGTGACATGTAATAAACCAATTTTCGCTTATAGAGTGGATGAATTCAAATATCTGCACGAATATGAGTCTAGACGAAATGAAAGGTCACAAGATATATTTGTTGGACATTCTCGATGAAGCACATTCTTCATACCACGATTTTGAATACGCGTGTTTACTGGTTTGATCTAAATTTAGTTTAATTGATACCGTCTAGTTTTCCATTTAAATGTTTTCCCCTCTCTCCAAATAGTTTAGTACTTGATAAGACAATCCGTGGAATATCCTAAGAGACTGAACTTCATAGTGGTAATATTTATTTCATATTTGACTGTCGAGAAAAATGCAACCTATTCTGACACTACAAATTGGAGATGAAACCATGGACTATGAACAAAGGATCCAAAGGTGTTATCTGGATCTAAGATAAAGTGGAAGGAGAAGAAAGAGAGAGAGAGAGAGAGAGAGAGAGAGAGAGAGAGAGAGAGAGAGAGAGGGGGGGAGATGTATGGGGTGAATGTGGGAAAAAGCTGTCAGTAATGGCGCGTATTGTTTTTTTTTTTTCATTTGTTCATGTATCACGTTTTGTATTCCATACCTCATTTTTTCTTCCCATATTCCTACCGTTTCTTACATTCTTCCTTGAAGTCTAATTTTGTTTTCTTTCACTGTATTTCTCGATCTCATTCTGTCTATTCAGCTCTCTTCATCGGTTAGCACGCTATCTGTTCATCTTTCATGCTCCATTTGCATTGTACTAATATGGGGAATTCATTGATTCATACCGGCAGGGCTGTATGTTACAAGTGTAGATCCAGTATTTAGATGCCCCACTTGAAAAACTCCAATTTGTTTTACTTACACTATCTATCTTATCTTGAAAGCCATGATTACAAGAAACTTGATCAGTGTACCTATGTTTACTGAAACCCTCATGTATCTTGTATATTTGCTAAAACACGAATAACCTGTATTGATATCTGAATATCTGATACAATGTTCCCGGGTGAATAATGTCTTTCAGCGATATACAAATATATATATTTTCGACACTGGTCCCTTTTAAAATCATATAAAAAAGGAGAGATTGATAGAAATGGATAAAAAGGGAGGGGAGAGATAGATAGAGAGATAGAGAGAAAGAGATAGAAAAAGAGAGGGAAAAGAAAGTGGTGAAAACTGTAGCTAATAATATTCAAGCCCTTCACCCTATACATACACCCTATTTGACATGTCAAGCTTACATACCCTTTTAAATCCCCCATCCAAATATCTAAATTACATATCATACATATACGTGCACTCGTTTATTTCCCCCATCAAGATATCGGTTATTGATTCCTGTACAACATACACACCACATCGGCAAGAACTATACTTGATGAACACAACCCCTTCAGCATCTGATCTAAAATTCTAAATGATGGATACACACCTCTTGGACCCGAAGGACCACTTCCATCGAGCTGAGATGCACTTTAGTCTCCAGGCACGGGCAGTTCACATTCGGCTCTTATTTCCACTCTCCCTCGCATTACTCTGGGCATGCTGGGGGTATTGCTGTTCATGCAACCCACTCACATATCTGTCATTGTCTGCTTGAATTGTCGAATGGAAGGTTAAAACAGAACAGCGTAAACTGCAATGCTCATTTGGGATGAAGTGAATGTTTGCGTCTTTGATTTTTTTTTTAATTAAAAAGAATCAGGTCTGTATACATAATTATGCTTGAAATAGATTCAGGAGGTCTATAGTCAAATGTTTGAAATTATTTCTAGTGTTAAAGGAGAAAAAGTTTTCTTGACGTCGTGCTGAAACGTGTCTTGCCGGAAAAGAACGTAACCATCTCACAGTTTGATTTTAAAGGATGATTTTATGAAACTTTTTTTCTAATATGCTGTCTACATAAAGCTTAAAATAATCTTCGTATATGGCGCCCCAAAATACAAAGTACCCATTACTTGCAAGAGCCTTTCTCGAATGGAGTGAATGAGGCTTGTACTTAGGTGAGAAATGATAACATAACAGCTATTTGAAGACGTGCGTGATGGGTCTAGGCGCAGGGTGTGTGAGGGTGTGCGTGTGCGAGGGTGTGCGTGTGTGAGCGAGAGGGGGGGGGGGGGAGGGTGCGCGTGTTCTTGTTGGATGGTGGTGGAAGAGATGTCGGTGGTCATGGTGGCTGGCTAAATGGAGTAGTAAGGTGGTTTAGATTCGATTTGGAGGCAGACAAAAGCTGCCGGTCCGTCCTTCATCGCACTTAGTCATCCTCGCCCGTCAAGACACGTTAAGTGATCATCATCCATGAAGAAGTTTGCAGAAGCCATTTCATTATATGACATAAAGATTGTATAGTTTGATGTACACTACCAACTCCTAGGCACACATACACAAGAGCCTTTGCAGGTTCTAAACCAAACACTTCCGCCACAGTCATTTACCAACAGATTAAGCTAGAATACCTGCTGAAATATCTCTCTCTCTCTCTCTCTCTCTCCATATATATATATATATATATATATATATATATATATATATATATATATATATATATATATATTTGTGATCAGGTAACATATACAACAGCTTTGGCAACTCTCGTGGAAATAAATACATCTGAGATCAATTGAGAGAATAATAGGGTATCATGAATCAAAGTTCCCCAGAGCTGTCCTACCATTTTTGATATTTTGCAAAGATTGAAAAAATGTCTCCGCCGGGAATCGAACCCGGGCCTTTGGCTATGAACCCCAATACCTTAACCACTAGACCACGGAGACGGGCCAGTGGTTTCGGCGACTTCAAATTCGCTTAACCGACAGATTGACAAATCTTCAACCCTCATTAATTAATTCCTTTGTTGGTGGCAGATAAGTTTCGAACAATGACAATGACCTGCCGCACACCTCAGCTGGATCCGAGCGAATGCTTTGGGATACATGAATATAGTGGAATAATTAACATTTGTGATCAGGCAACTAGAACATGACGGACAAAGAAAGCGGACAAAATAAACAACCCCTCATTCTACCCTTCACAATGGTTCGGGTAGTCAAAAGAACATCCCTTCACAGCTATTGTCTAAAATATGTGGAACAGGTGTAACATGCACATTCACCTGGAACTACATGATTAAACATAATAGCTGTGAAGGGATGTTCTTTTGACTACCCGAACCATTGTGAAGGGTAGAATGAGAGGTTGTTTATTTTGTCCACTTTCTTTGTCCGCCATGTTCATAGTGATATACAACAGTTTTGGCAACTCTCGTGGAAATAAATAGATATGAGGTCAATTGAGAGAATAATAGCGTAGCATGAATCATGGTTCTCCAGAGCTGTCCTACAATTTTGGAAATTTTGCAAAGATTGAAAATATGTCTCGGCCGGGAATCGAACAAGGGCCTTTGGCTATGAACGCCAATGCCTTAACCACTAGGCGTTCATAGCCAAAGGCCCGGGTTCGATTCACGGCGGAGACATTTTTTCCAATCTTTGCAAATTTTCCAAAATGGTAGGACAGCTCTGGGGAACTTTGATTCACGCTACGCTTTTATTCTCTCAAGTGATCTCACATGTATATACCACCAAAAGACACCCTATAGAAAAGGAGCGCATGGTCTTTAGAAATTTCTGCAGTCATCATGCTAAAATCTTTGTAGAACCTCCATCTAAGAGCGTAACTAAAGAACAGGTGGAGTTGCAGGAGAGAGGGTGTGAAGCACCTTCATTACAAGACAAGGGGAGCAAAAATAAAGAATAATTGTTACATTGCTTTTACGATATGTTTACGTCTAATCTTATCGCCTGTGTTGCAACATCCCAAGAAAGCAAAATGTTAATGGATATGGATAAATAATAAAAAAAAAATTAAAAAGAAAAGGATACGAAAATGAGCCAATAGGACCTTGAGACCAGCGTATTTTGTAATAAAGTATAAATGAACAAGATAATACAGCTGATGGCACAATGTCAAATAGTTATGCTAGAGTTTCTTCAAATTTACTTATGACATGTCCTTTTTCTTCAAACACATTAATCAAATCCATATCAAATCCATATCAAGCAAGTGCCTTGGGGATCAGGTCACCTATATAGAGAAGTGACCTAGTCTTGTTTCTGTTTTGCTGTGCTGTAAGGTATAAATTTTCTGTTTCTATGATAAGGCAAATCCACATCGTTTTTATAATCCTTGCCTCATGTTTCACAAATTCTCATCAATATCGTCCGATGTTGGCTTTCTGATCATTTTTGCAGCTTACTCTGATAATTTCAAGATACAAAGTTTTATCGTGTCTATTTTTCAACGCCATTCTTTGCTTAAAATCAAAGAGAGAAACGCCCAGATGCAACTATCCTTGCTCGAAATCAGATTAATGGTCTGTGTGAGGCTGCCTTAACCCCTCCCCTTCCCCCATCATAAATTTCAATAAGCATCTTGGCATCTCCATTCTTGTTTCATGTAATATTATACAGCCGATCGATTTTTATTTCTTTTCGATAATGCAGTTAGGGAAAGACGGACATACATCACTTTGCTTGTACATTATAATCGTCAACAAGGTCAATGTGAATGGTAGGAACCCTGCAGGCACATCGTGATGTAATTCAAAACTCCTCTGTAACCTTCAGGAGATGTTTATTTTCGAATAAAAAAGCGGAATATATCGGTTACTTCTTACATCTCATCCGCGCAGTTAATTTATCAGTCAAACAATACTCATCTAACACATGGTAATCTTTTCAAATTCTTTATAAAACTGATTCAATACAGAAACCAAGGGTAATAAAAAAAGACATAAAAACAAATGTTACACCTAACTTCAAGTCATTGAACCTCTAAACTTATGAAATTTTAATCTGTCCACAAGATTAAAAAAAAAAAATTCTTGCCCATTTTGTCTCATGTCCTTTACGGTTACGGAAAGTCCATTTTCTCGTATTTATTGAGTGATGTTCTGACACGAACCATCAGTCTTTCATTTATTTTTAACGCCTGGTAGAAGTATCGGCTATTAAAGCTTCACATAAATTTTTCATTTTTATCACGAAAAAATAGAATGCATCCATGGTCATGGTCATCCATGGTTATCTCGCGATACAATTACGCCAGAATGCATGCATTTCCAAATTATTTATTATTTGGTGTATTGATGTCTTAAAAAATTATTAATTTCACTACTTCGACTCTTATGTGTGGAATTCAAATAGCATCGGGTCTCTCAGTGAAAATGAATATGTTATTTAACAAGATAAGTTTCCTTTATGAGTACCAAGAAGTAAATCTTTAAAATGCGTTTAGGGGGAAGAACCCGGAAAATTAACATAGGCATTCCTTTAAACTAATCGTCTCATTGTGGAGTCTTGTTGTGTCTTGCGATGACGATGGTTCGATTGCGCAAGGGATGGTTGATTTAATCCGAATATCTCAAGGACAAAACATATGAGCCTGATGAAATGCAACGGGATTTCCCCTTATTGCTAGATATGAAATAAATTTCACTCTAAATTTAGATTAGAAATTAACCCACACTGTAAAAAAAATACTGTAAATTCCGTCAAATACCCTATTTTACTGCTTTTACAGTTTTATACCTTAGAATAAACAGTACAATACTGTAAAAAATACACTGATGATTTACAGTATAAAAGATTGTGATTACGGCCAAATCTAAAATCAGTTTAAGAAATTATAATGAATAAGGTTGATTTCTCCATCTGGTGATTAAATACTTTTCATCAAATTTTTCATTTGTCACTGATCATGCTTATTCAAGTCTAATCAATTTAGAGTGTAAGAAATATTCAAACAATAATACCCCTGTCTTCAAAGAGGGAAAACAAATTTGTGAATCCAGAATGATAAAAAAAGGTGTTTCCGGAAGGAAATCACAACTTCAAGCTGCATTTAAAAAAAAAAGAAGATTTTTGGAAGAGAAAGTTAATGTTCAGACTACCCTCTTCCTTATATGTTATCATGGTTATATGTATATTATAACATCACATCATTTTCCGTTTTGTAAAGCGGAAATCACATCAGATGCGTTTCTAGTGAGTTTTGGACATTATTACAAATCCTTTCGCTCTGGTATCCGTTATTAGTGCTATGTGTATCTTTTTTTTAATTATTATATTTCAAGGACTACTGAATAATACTCATGGCCAAAGCCGTAGAATTCCCTTTTTGTTGAACTCAAATCTCGCCCATGACTTAACGCTTGTAAAACATGTGTAAAAGAAAACATGGAATGGACATTATTAGCTCCTGCAACCATGATTATTCATCAGCTTATTTTTTTTACAATGTTGGTTGCTCTTAGGATGTTCTTTTATATTTCGTTTGACTTTACTTTGTTGCATCGTTAAGTTATATTTTGTGCTTGACTATGGTGTGCATTGTCCAATTTATATACTTGTTAGGGTTCTGCCTCGAAAGGCCAATGGCTCGTGCGGTTTCCATTCACACTTTCGTGTTGTTGTACTGTATTGTTATTGTATATACTATTGTCTATTTTTTAGTGGAATGTGTAAAATAAACTTAATATTTTAAACTCGAGTTCATTTCAAGGTACAACCCTAGAAATACCGCTATACTACGCCTGGGTCATGGATGGCTAATGTAGAGTAATGTCTAGCGAAAGGGCGTTGGTGCCGCGGCAGCGATTCGAATCACATACCTTGTAACCCACTTTGAGAACTTATTCACTAAACCAAAACATAGCACAACACAACACACAAAAATTCAACATTTTCTTAGCATCTGTCAGATTGATTCAATCGTAACACCGATGAGGCCAGTTACGACTGCTCTAGACCGTTCATGCCCTCAACACTCGCAACATGCTCAAATAAAAATAGGGGTATTTCATTACTACTACAGTCTCCTGAATGATAATAATTATCATAATGATGGTGATGATGATGATAATGATGACGATAATGATGATGATAATAATATAGTGATATCAAAAATGATAAATGAATAATAATGATGGTGATGGTGATGATAATGATGATGATGATAATAATAATAGTGATATCAAAAATAATACAAAATAATAATGATAAACAATAAATAGTTAAACAATATCCATATGCTACAAATCAATCAACTTTTTAAAGAAACAAAGGTTGACTTCAACTTAGAGAAAGCAAAGGTAACAATATGCATTTAGCATTAGGTGAGTTTTAAGCCCGATTTTGAAAGTGTAAAGGGTTTTCTTCGTTTGACGAGAAAAGGGTAACTTATTTCACAAGGAAGGAGCTGCCAATGCATAATTATGCTTTATCTACCCAATTTCGGTTAGTCATTTCAGTCTCTTTATAAACATTATTATGGCTAGCTTGCCACAGTGATAATACTAAAACGAATGAATGCACGAACAATAATTGAAATATTAGTCAAACGTTTCTCAGGGTATATCTTTTGTGAGTCTAAATCATCCCTTCATAATCCAAAGAAAATCCGCAATTTCCTGATCATCAAAAACTTTTTGAAATGGGCATATGTTATTTTTTTCAAGGGAAGAGTGACCGTCATCTTGACGTGAGTATAATTATGAATAATAATTTATAATTTATATTTATATAGCGCATTAGATAAAACATTTTATTTACCTGTATATACTGTGTGAGTAAAAAAAATTCTACACTTAGAAAAATTGCTATTTTATTCAAAACTCAGTTATGAATGCAAAATCATCATACATATTTTGAAAAAGGCATCTTTTCTCGTATCATTTAGTACCATTTTCGTGTAGTTTACGTTTACGCTTGGATGAACAGGAGGCATTTACTGTTTACAAGAGTGGAAAAATCAACTTTCTCCAACATACTTCTTATGTGATGTTTGAACAAAACATTTTGAAGAGGGGAATTAATTCGGTCGATGAAGATACAAATAATGCTCAACCACAACACACACACACACACACCCACACACACTCAAAAAATGAAAGAAAGAAAAAAAAACACAGGCACATTTAGTTGTTTTTTTTTTCCTCACAATGGAGTACTCATCGTATAATCAGACATATCATGCAAACACGAATGCATTACAAATGCACACAAACACTAACGCATATCATTTTCAAGATGGATGTTGAGGAACAATTAACATCATCGTATCATGATCGGTAAACACTTTGAAGCAGCAGGTCAAAAATTTGACGAACGAAATTTGATCAGAATATTATTTCTTTATTCATGTGTATTTCACTCCGCCAAATGAACACCATGTTCATGTCCTTGATTGTGTGTGCATTTGTGATGCATTCGTGTTTGCATATGTTTGCTTACGATAAGTACACCATCTGCGGGATGTGAGAGAAAAAAAAACCTAAATGTGCATGTGTTTTGTTTTTTTTTTCATTTGTGCGGGTGTGCGAGTGCGTGTGCGTGTATGTTAACGTATGTGTGTTTTAATATGTGTGTCATGTTTAATTCTGTTTGGAATAGTTTGAGCGTTATTTCTATCTGCAAAGATCGCATTAATGCCCCTATTCAAATTTTTTTTTCAAACATTACAAAAGGAGTACGATGGAGAAAGTCGATTTTTACACTCTCGTTACAGTGTTTCCTGTTCATCCAAGCGTAAACACAAACTACATATAAAACGTACCAAATAATCTTGCGCTCATACCCGAGTTTTGAATAAAATAGCAATTTTCTAAGTGTAGACTATTTGACTCACACGGTCGATAATTAAGATATACATACTCAGGCCTTACATATTACATTACCCTTCATTTTCTTATCTTATATTACTTTGATAATCTTGGAATTATATTACTAAGAAATTTAATTGATTAAATGATTTGCTTTACTATCATGTGCGGGCCCACGTGATAGTAGAGCATCATGTGTGTTATGAAATTATGTGTTAACCCACCAGGCAAAGAGATATATATAAACTATTCTTTTCCATGAAGTAACCAGTCGTAAAAACAAAAAATTAAACTTGGGGTTAATCACCTTTGATTGTCAAAAGGTGCATCCCCAACTCCAGGTCGTTATGGTCCTTCATATCAACACTAAATTAATTGCTACCCCCCTTCCTTAAAGTTACGGGGACTTGGTGTATAGATGGCGCTTCACACAATGCCTGCAAAAATCCCAATGGGCAGCGCCATGCCATTTCCGTGTGAGAAATACGTTCACCTATGTGTTATTGAGATCGAGCATCATGTACGATCCTGTCTAGTTGCTAATACGCGAACATAATGCCGACATCGCGAAAAATCACTGCATGCACTGGCCGAACAATGGCCACACTGTATTCGATCCGACGCTGCACTGCAACAGCGACGTTCCCATTGGTGTGTAGTTGTGTGCGCGTGTGTGTCACAGAGATGTATTTTGCCTTCTTTGAGTATACACGTCTATGGTGTGTGCAGTGATCGCTGCGCCCCATCGCATCACACACAAGAGTGAGTGGGAGCGAGCGTATGTGCTATCAATGTGCCCCCCAAAACAACAACAACAAACAACAAACAACTCTTCGATCCTTCGCTGAGGCTCGGAAACTGTCATCACTGCACAGTGAGTTTTTTCGCAAGCATTGCGTGAAGCGCCATCTATACACCAAGTCCGGGCAACACGTCTCTAGTATGAATGCTTGAAAGGAGACTAATCGGCAACAACGACGATGTTCGATTGTATCAACCCTTTAATCTGAAAGGTGCTAAATCGGTTATACCTCGAGAAAACTTCGTACAACTACTTGTACAGTTTCGTTGAACGACGAGGACATTGTGAAAGTAACTATTCAGCTTCACAATATCTCGTTCAGTTTCCATTCGAAATATTTTAACAGTTATGTTATATGTATTTTTATGTGGGTATATCTAAACCGTATCAACGTATATCCACTCACACGCACGCACTAACCATAGCGCATTACGTGAATACTTCAATGAGCTTTACAATCATAACCCCTGATCACTGGATTTCCAGGCCGCACAGAGTGTGCACCATGTTCACCTTTTAGAGAGCATTCCTACAATTTTGCACAGTTAGACATATTGCTCTTCCTAAAAACAGACTGACGAAAAGAGGTAGAGAGGCAACGAAATATATATGAATAATTCCTAGAAGGCATCTATAGGTATGTGGCTGAACAAATCCCATTATAATGAAAAAGGAAACCTTGATAACAACCGTTACACATGCTACGGGTTAAAAATGCAAATTAATTATGACCGGTGGGAAAAATAAATCCTGATAATGTGGTGATATTCATATGGAAGTGACAGAGAAAGGCACTTCAGCAATTTTAGCGGCATTGGGGATGTTCCGAGATGTTCCAGAATCAACGACCCTCCCTCCAGCGACAAAAAGGTGCTCCTCTCTCGATGAAAAAAAAGCCCATTCTTAACTGAAATTGCCGTGTTCTGTTTCTTCCAATCTGCTGTTGTATCCCCTTATGACCACAAAAGTTGACAATTAAACTAATTCTATTTAAATGTCTCAGTGTTTTGCCCATTAATCACATCGTTTTAGTGTCCCCTTTAACAGTTCAACCCCAAACGATAACAATAAACTTTTCCCCCTTCGTTTTGTTGTATTAAGGGCATTATAAATATATAGGATAAATTTGAAAGAAGTACTTTTTGTATATTTATCCTAAGGTGCATTTCTCTCTAGCCCTTTTTGCATGTTTACACGGTTTTACACAAATTTGGCACAAGTGGGCTGTTACAATCCATTTTCGAAACAGGTGAGTCCGGAAGGAAATACATGAATACTAAAACATATAAAAAGCTTGCTACAAATATCAATTAATGGCTAACAATTCAAATATCCCCCTCTGCATGCCATTTGTTCATCATAGAGTGAGGTTTAATATATATTTATAATGATAATTATTCAAAGATATAATAGCACATGCATGGATGTCAAGCATTCGCCAGTTGAGGCATGCTGCTTGTCGTTGATTAATACTCATCTGCCTCCTACTAAGGAAATGACTGATGAAGGTTGAAAATTCGTTAGTTTCGTCGGTCCAGTAAATCTGGGCCCCGTTTCATAAAACTTGTTATCAGTAACAACTGCCATGCATATTTCTATGACAAATTTGATCTCAGTCAGTCAGATGCAAGGATTTCAGTAGCGTATAACAGTAAGTGCAACTTGTTATTGATAAAAAGTTTTATGAAACGGGGCCCGGGTGCTGTCGAAACCACTGGCCCGTCTCTGTGGTGGTTAAGATATTGACGTTATTAGTCCAAAGACATGGGTTCGGTTCCCGATGGAGTCTTTCTTTCAACTGTTACAAAAAAAACAAAACAAAAAACAATTGCAGTACAGGTCTGGGGAACTTCAGATATGAGCTACGCTAGTAGTTTTCTCTCATTTCCTTTCGTATCACAATGGCTTGCACAACCGGGACACATTACTAGTATTCTATAGGTTTCTATTTCGTTTTCCGTTCTTCAAATGGAGAAAGGTTTTGGTCATGCATGTTGCGATGGGCATCGCGAGGGCCAGTCGGAAACTCTATTAGAGGAGGGAGTGTTAATAAAACCAGAAATTAACCCCACTAGGAGAATTCATGTACTTTGGTAGGGTACTTCAGAGCACAATGAAATGGTACTTAATAGTTGGAGTCATGGTCTGCTTTTATGTGGAGGTAAATAATGATGAGATGTCCCTATCCTATTCGCTCAAATATCACGTGCTGCGGCCCCCGCTATTAATGCATAACGGATGATACAAGGTGTTACCTTGCTTGCCTTGTTTTCTTAGTTATTCCCCAAACATTTCGAAAAAAAAAACAATTACCCTTTATCAGAGAGAGGGAGGTGGTCGTTCACTTATCATCACATGGGGCTCATCCAATGATGCATTCGTGATTGATTCTATACCTCGTATACCAATTTGTTCCAGCAATAATCAAATGATACGAATCCTTCCATAAATAGCTTGAAATAGGAAATAACCTCAACGGTCACATTCTTGTAATGACGTTCTCGGTTTCCTTTCTACGTTCCTGTTTTGATTACAACTTGTTCATCCGAAACTTATTCCTCCATCAGGAATCATGGTAATTATGGGACAGAGGGATTTGACGTTATTAAATTGGTAACATTATATTTTTTGCTTGATTGGAGAACCATCCCTGAGCCCTGAGGGACTTGCATGTGGTCATTCCTGCACAGACGCACTGCCAACGTGCATTTTCGGATGAAAAGGGAAGTTGGGGTGGATATTCATCATGATAATCAACTGAAATAATGAAAGAAGAATAGCCCCTGTTGAAGTCGGAACGAAGAACGAAGGAGAAGGGGGAAAATGGTAAACAAAGAAAGCCGTGGCGTGGTGATAAAGCTGATGATGCAGGTGATGACCACGGTAACTTGAGGAGTGGGGGGGGGGGGGGGGAGAGATGACCTTTTCCCCGAAATTTCTTGCGTGAACTCACACTTACGTATACACACAAATACCCTTACTCACCCGAGGCGACCCCCCCCCCCACACACACACATATAATTCTGCGAGCGAGCAAAAAATAACCACTTTTTGGTTAAAAGAGCATTTCAAACGAAAATTCCACTATATGACCGTCGTTTATGACATTTTTATGAAAAATTTCACCAACTGGTTAATTACAGTATCATTTTTCCTTAAAATGGGGGGGGGGATATTTGTACACGCCATCCCCCCTCTCGAAAAAATGGGGGGGGGGGATATATCCCCATCCACCCCATGCAAAATTTTCTCCAAATTACACATCAAAAGTATGTGACTCTAAAGCTAGAAATTACAGCGGTGCACTTGAGATACTTTTGAACAAATATCTCTGCAATCAGATACTATGATACAGAAAGATTTAAATGAAAGTGTGTTGAGAGGAAGGATCCTTTATTTCAAGAAATATCTTGGAATTTTATGTGTAAGCAGCCCTGCAGCTATCTGAAACAAGTTAAGTCAATAAAAAGAAACCTATACTTCAACCCTAAACATCGTTACAGTTAGTTCAGAAAAATTTTAGCGAAGAACGTTCGTTGTAACCAATCATGTTTTTTCAAAGTTGACACGTTCACCATTAAAATCTGATCATGGAAAGCTGACAAGTACCGCTTTTTCTTTTCTCATCAATTGCCTGTTTCATTTTTTTTTAAATGATATAGATGGTCAACCCAAATTTTGGTTGAATTTTCCTGTCCAGTTAAAAGCACTGACACGTAATGATGTTATCCATGAACCACTTATCTCAAACTTGAGAGGAGGAGATTTAACATGCTTTTAAAAATTGGCCAGTCTTCAGTCATCCATGATCTCATCTTGGTGAGCAGGAGGGTGTTTCACAAAGATTTAAGTTTGGCTAAAGTCGCACTTAAATTCCTACTTGCGTGCTGTATATTACGCATCACCCCATTGGTCAGATCATGCTCAGGGGACGCGCGCTATTGGAAGTCTATCAATGAGATTACGCGTTAAACACCGGATGCGCATTGGCGCTTAAGCATGACTCTTTGTGAAACATCCCCCAGGATATCAAATCAAAGTGATCATTCTTAGGCATCTAATATAAGGGCTTCAAAAATGGGTTTATCTATTGATTCACACTGTATAAATGTAGTATGGTATGACGATCCTACTCCATCTTCCTTTCATTTATTTTAGATAGTTTCCTTTCAATTCCTCTGTTTTCTGGCCATAGGTATTTTTTCTGGATATTGTGTACCATCAATTCGTGCTTTCTCGACATTGATGCCCAAGGGGAAACAGCTGATGCGATTGGCAATATTTGATGTGGGATTTCAGAAGTAAATCCTCGGTATATATTAAACATTTTACATAGTCATGTGGTGATTATTGGAGCTAGATTTTCTTTTATGACATGAGGGTGATGGTAGATTTATTTCCACTCTCAAAGGTTACATTATGCAATCGTCATAAGGAAGAATATTTTGGGCAATGTATAAATCCGACAACGGGGCTGAAGAATTCAAAAATCTAAAATGTGTGTGATGTAGGTTTAAGGTCACACACTTGAAGTAAATGTGAAAGGACACCGAGCACTGAATTATAGAAGCAAAAAAAATTATTTCATACGATGACAATTGAGTTGATGTCTCCTCTTTATTTGTTCGAATGTACACAGTTATCGTCATCCTGGCGATGGATCATATTCCCTTGACGCAGGTATTCCAATTTCCCTGCAATCAAAATGACTTGTAGTAATCATGCTTCATTCCTAAAACTAAAATGTATGTCATGTATGGGGTTTCTTGTCAGTAGGAAACAAGAAATGTTATTCAAAAGCCATTTGATATAAAAGATCATAGACGACAAATTATTTCTTATTTTGGTAATGATACAGAAGAAAATCTCCAATTTATATTTTTACTTGTAGGCATCATCATAATGGATCATGCTGATGGTACGTAGATATATTATTTACCCTGTAACTATGGCAACAGATTCGTTTCGGGATTATCAACAGGAACTTTGAAAATCTGATGGTTGTAGGCCATCGAATCTTATACTCTAGATCGCTCTTTTTTTTCTTTTTTTTTTTACACACGGTGATGATTATGAAGGCACATTTTACGCTCTCTCTCTCAGTGCGGGCACGAAGCCCTTATGCATCATGTAGGATAATTGATAAAATTATTCCACTTATGCTGAGATCAAGCCAATGCAAGATAAAGTATAATGTTTTTGTAAAATTTTAGTTTTTTGTAGATCTTAGGTCAGGCCAACAAAATGTTGAACAAAATGAGTGTCATTCAAGTGATCAGTTCTTTACCAGCAAAAGAGATTTAAATCTTTTTCATCTTTCAGGTTAAAAGTTATTTATTTGGGATACAACTATGAATACTGATAAAATAAGTTACGGTAGGTCTTTTCTCCATCAGCTGATGATGATTACTTCTGCATTCAATTTGGAATGAAGATAATAAATCAAAAACTCCCTTTGGAAATATAATGAGGAGGTAAATTACCAAAATAAAGATATATAAAGGAATAAATGATGAATAAATGATAATCATATGAACACTAATATTGATAATGATAACAATAATGATAATGATAATATTGATAGAAAGAATAACAAAAATAATAATGATAATAATAGTAATGGAAATAATACTATGATGATAATAATAACAGCAATGATAATATTGATGATAATGAGGATAGCAGTAATAGTAACAATGATAATAATGATACCATTAATATCTATAGTAACAATGATAATTATACTGATAAAAATGCAGTAAAGCGATTTCCTCTCATTTCTTTCTTGTTTGACGTGTTACGTATCCCTACAGTTTTTTTTGAAATCCATGGAAACGGATATCATGTTTCTCCACAAGGACGCGAAGCAAGGTCCAACCTCAAAGTTATTAAAGAAGAAAAATGAGAAATTCAATTTAGTAAGAGTTTGAATTTGAATTACACAACGGATAAAAAGGTAATGAAGATGGAAAGTTGTGACCGATCAAACAGAGATTGGCAGCTTTGCTATTCCCTTGCGCCCATGCAGCGCTACATTTCCTTTATACTAAATGTCAGAATCATTTTTAAATCGTTACATCTTTCTAAATACGTCATTCATTTGAAATATAATCTTAAACCCAGCATCCTTGTAATTCTTCAACAGCAATGTATGAACGTAAAATCACATTTCAAATGATATTGGTGCCAAGCAAACAGAAGGCTGCTTTAATGCGTAGGAAAGAACGTGTTTCCATTTCATGTAATTTGATCTATTACAACTTTGGAAATATTCACCTCCCTCTAACGTAATCTAAAAAGATAATCAGTAAAGAGGTATCGCCTCATAAGACTACTCTCCAAATGCCCTCACATTATAAGAAACAACTGAAAAGTTTGGGCCCTACGACCATATCATCTGTGTGTGTGCTTCAGCCTCCCATTGAAACATTTTGGTACATGTTCCCTTTATAGTGGATGAGTTGATTTTTGAAAAATCATATTTATCACTACCAAAAAACCTCACAATAAACATTACTTCTTAGGTACTGTGCAGTCAACCTCTCCCAACTGTTTTCAGACGGTATCTTTCTCAAGTTGGATGCCCAAAGGTCATCTCTAAGCAGTCCTCTTAAGCATATGCTTGAAGTCCGAAGGCAAAATGGTAATTTTGTTGGAGGTAATTACACTCCTTTCTCATTACTCATTTTTTTAAAAGAGATGAAAGAGCCGCATGGTGGGTTTTCACCTTCTCCAACCCCACCCTCCAGGATGAACCTGTACACTCTGTCTTTGTTATGAATTCCAAATTCAGATTCATATCTCGAAGCAATTGAACCAATTGCTTATTGGAACCGGGTTCCTGTACTCATCCTTTGGGAAGAAGAGTATTCACCAGTCCATGTGCTATTGACTGAAATGTGTTCATGTTGCATAGACATGGAACACAAATGCACATGCATGAATGCTCACAATTTTTCACTTTTACTGGAACTCGTTCTCCTCTTTAAAGTCATCCAACCATACCATCAGAGGATTGCTTTAAACAAAAAGGAAGTAGATTATCATCTTATCAATGTGCTATAAGAAATGTAGAAAAAAGTTATAAAAATAGATCAAAGATCATATAAAATTCGATACAGAGTAAGCAGTCTATGATATTTTCGAAGTTGTAATAGACCAACCACACACATTGGGAACATTAATGCATATACATACATACATACATATATATATATATATATATACACTTGGTTAATGCTATCCTTGTACACTTAAGAGTGCTCGATGTCCGTGATGAGGCAGAGCATAAAATGAATAATATATATATATATATATATATATATATATATATATATATGTATGTATGAAGATGTAAAAAGATAATCTAATATTTGATGAAACGTAGATTCGTAGAATATGATGTTATATACCTGAAATATACTCCCAAGCGAATTACAGTAACATATTTTTTTTGTTTTCATAGCCTTGTCAATCTGTCAAAATGTACGAATTCCTCATGATATACAATTCAAAATAAATGAAAATTTTAACCCCTGGCTATTCCAGGAGCCTCGAGCAATACCTATTGAGAGGTGCATGTATAACAATAAGACATGACATCATCCAAACATGATTTCCAGCTTTACATTAATACACTTAATATTGAATTGGAGTTCGTTTCCCGGAGGTTTTTATAAATTGTCCTTAGCAAAGGTCAAATGTTACATCATTACATAGAACTATATCGGATCTACTTTTTCATAATAATTTATGAGAGGTATTGAATAATGATTGTTTTCTAAAATAAAAAGAACTAAAAAGGAAAAGAGCAACATAATATACCTTATATTTTACCTTTTCATTTTTTACCTTTTATCAAGTACTAAACTGTTAATAAGAGGTACATTTTCCATTTATTGTTGCCATTAGTAAAACATTAGCTACAATAGCTGAAAGACACACTGTTTTTTGTTCCATCAAATACGTCAATCAAACTTGAGTGTCTTCCCCAATTTTTTCTTTTCTGTATCTTTTGCCTCCTCTTCAAGTTGATTTGTTCAAAGCTTTGAGTGGGTGTTTACCGGGGTGTTTGTCGAAGTGTGCTCTCATGGAAGAATTAAAGGCACTGCATCAACACTGATGTTTAAGAGAGAGTTATTACTATAATAATGCAATATAATTTCATTTCAGTCAGATTCAGATTTCAGATTCATTTATTCAATCTCACAGACAAGATTCGTAACGTCACAATTAGATTCATTTATTCCATCAACCCATCCACCCAAAAGGTATTTGATATAGAGCCTTTTCCTTGGGGTTACGAAGCGCTACACACACCACTTCACAAATTGGGCCACTTAAACATTATAACTCTACAGAGACCTGGGGAGCGTTTCATGAAGAGTTTTGTCGGTGAAAATCACCGACAAATGTTATAAGCTACTGAAAATCCTCGCATCTGATTGCCTGAAAGCAAATTAGTCAGTGAAAATCACCGACAAAACTCTTCATGAAACGCTCCCCAGATTAGCTAATACGAACTATGGTTCTCTAGCAGGATAGGTAGGATTAGCCTAACATTAATTTTTGTGCAGTCTCCGAAGTCGACCTAGGTCCCTCTGGCTAAGAACACTGTAACAGACTGTTACAGAATCTGAACAGAACAAGAGCTCTCGCAGAAGCATGGCGTTTTGGTCTTAACCGCCTCACCCTCCATGCAGAGGACATGCAGGTAATACTTGATTCATAAATCGTTTGGAGATACACACTGAATACCCTTTTGCTCTTTGGTTATCTTGAATGAAACCAAACTGTCACATGTTGAGCTGAATAACAGCGTCTGGAAATATAACTATTATCATTTAAAAACCAGAAGTGTCTTTCATCTATGCAAAAAAAAAAAAAAAAAAATGATTTTCTGAGAATGGAGACGGGTTTGCATCTTTCAATAAAATGACATTCAAATATATTATCAAGTCTGCCTGTCTTAATTCCAAGTTCGTAGCTTGGAGTACAGGCTGTTTTGACAGTAAATTCAGTTAGGAAAGGATACACTGGCCTTCATCAGCATGCGAAACTGCGCTTTTAATGAATGCAAATTTTGGCGCGATTATGATATTATAACGCTGCTGGGTCATATAGGCGCCACTTCGCATAATTATATGCAAGTTGAATATAGACGTGGATAAACGTTGTATGTAATGGTATCCTTACATACCAGTGATATCTGGATGCTGGGAATGAATGTTCAAAGCATTGGATATTTAATATCGTGTGCCGATGACAGAAATACAGACTTGATGACTGTTGGAAAAATGCCTAGTCTTTGGCGACAAAACTTACAGTGTCATGACATATCAATTATTCAACATGCTGAGCGCGTGTGGTTAGTAAGTTTATTGTTGACAATATGCCAAGTTCTGTGCCTCCTTACTCATAATTATTCGAGATTTCTGAATGAGGCGTTTTGATTGCTTTCTCCGCCCTCCTATAAAATATTTACTATACTTGATATAGTTTAAGAACAGCTTCCGTTCAGGTATGACGATAAAGAAAGCCTAATTTGATAGCACTTGTAGGCTATTCATGTGTGTCATTTTAGGAGCGTGATGATGCTTCGTTGTTCCTGGCAACATTGATGCACCCTCATCACTGGGACTCCTTCCTCCTTTAAGACAGCAGAACACCACGGGCCATCACAAAGGCAAACAATTCGATTTGGAGAAGATGACTGTGTACACTTGAAGTGAACATTGACCTTGCATAAGTTATCTTTTTGAATCATGCTGATGTCCAATAAAGACAGCCCAAATTGACGCTTGAAATAGGAGTAGACTTAGTGGACGCACTGGTCGAACTACTCATATTTGTACAGCCCTTCTGGCTTGACGCCTCGCCAGCCGCTCAGAAATTAATTAGCCGCAAGAGCATTCAGCCTAGTTGGTAGCGGTAACCGGAGAAATCAGTGCTAAAACAAACCCCAAGTATTAACCAGGGACGTAAATACCGAGTAGTGGAGTGGGAGTGGGGGTGAGTGGGGTTGGATGCGGGGGTTTTCCTCATTAGATTCTGTCACAGAATATTAGTCTTGTTTTTTATTAAATAAGGACCAGAACAAATCTGTAGAGGCAAATATGAATAAAAATCGCCTCCTTCACTTTTTTCACTTACACATTTCCCCATGCACCATCATAATGGAGGGATTTGGGCTTATGTCTCAAATTACCAAATGTATTCCTTATCAATCTGCAATAGACGTAGATAAATAATTATCTATTTATAGTGACAAATACATGCATATTGTGTGAAGCAGTTCAGGTAAATACGAACGGGAATTTTTTAAATCTTATGTTTGGCAGATGGAGACCCTTCCTATTAATACCCTATTTACTGGCGCCGCCCGTTGGTTTACCTCCCCCCTCCCATCCTTTAGTCACTATTGAGGTTGTGTAGACCAGACACACATGAGACAGATGATCGAGTTTCTCTATAAATTTCACACTTTGATCATTTGATGCTAGTGAATACTACTCGTTTGCTTTGTAGCATGTTATTCGAGAGTCTGCAATGCTGTGAAGATCGAATTCAGTCCCTTTCAGTGATACGTTTTTTTAAAATCCTTGAGCATAGAAACTTTGATAATTATAAAAAATCATTCATTGTTATCAAATTAGTGTGTTAAATTTAAAAAATGCAATGTTTTATTCATAGGAATATTCAAGAGCAAATAGTTACGAGATTAGGGGGATGTAACACAAAAAATACAATCAATCTAACGATTGATATCAATCGTAAGTCTATGGCAAACCATGTACTAAAGAGATACAATTGATTGTTAGATTGATTGTATCTCTTTATGTTACACCCCCAGAGCGTATGAACAAAGAAAGTGATTCAATAAAAGTACAAAATTACAAAAATTTCCATATCCATGTGATTGAAGACACTGACATCGACTTGGGAGCCTTTTGACCCATTTGAGTCAAATCACAAATATTTCTTGACTGTGAAAAATTGAGGGAATTTAATAGCCTTCTGGACATGCTGGAAGGTCGTCTAAAATCTGATTTTGATTTGCCCCCTTTCCAATGTTTCTCTTGCTTTCATCATTTGGAAAAACTAATGTATTTACATTTTCTTAACCCCCTTTGAGGCAATCCAGTTGTCAGCAATAATATTAAGTTCTCATATCATTTCACATCATGTCATTGTTTATTTGTTTAATTGTTTTATCATGCTGGATTTGCTCTCTTGTCCCTACCAATCATCCTGCAAATTTAAATTCCCAATATCTCTGCCTTTTGAGCAAAAACGAAAAAGATCACCTATGTGAGTTGTGGCCCTCAATAAAAGGAAACATACACATTTTAGAAAAGTATGCCATGTAGACTAGAAATGTGGTGAAATGTGTGATGTTCATTATTCCCTCAAGCCAAATACATCACTTACAGCAGCCTCGGCATATGTACGTGTTTGCTATTTTGAAGAAAGGAACTAATCAGTCGTTCGAATTTCTCTGACATCAACAGAGTTTCAGTCTCTTTTTATATATCACAGATACCATGCTACGTATTTTTTTATTACTGCGTCCTTGGCGATTTGTTATCACTGAGGACGTTTTCAACATTGATAGTGAATGTGGTAACATTTGATCATAACAAGAGATAATGCAATCAGCAATCTAATGATGCTAGCTTATTAGGTTGATACTTGTGCGTTTGTATTTGTAGATTTGGGGATTAGGCGAATTGAAACCTCTTTCTCCATGGCCCACTGGAGAAACGGCAAAGCCGACCGATAATTGGTTGCTTGCAGATACCAGGACTCCAACCTCGTGTCAACTTAATGTCCTGAAGCGCAAAAGACATTTTACAGCAGAGTAACGATATTTAAACAGAATAAACAATAACTTATCATTTGCGCAAAAACAACTAAGATTTCAAGTAATGTTTAGATTTCTCGAAGTAACGGACGGCGTTTGTTTTACAGCCGATAATTGACGAAATTAGAAGGATTACCATGTATTTTGAGAACTGAATTAAATGGGTATTTTTTATAATTGAACATACTGGAAAAAACAGATAATTCTCCCACTGTCAACATATTCCAAATCCGGAACCATTTTTTTGTTATGGAAAATACATGTATAACCTCCTTCATAAGAGAAAAAGGAGAGAAAGTGAGGGACAGTGAAATTGAAAGAAAGAAAGAAAGAAAGAAAGAAAGAAAGAGAGAGAGAGAGAGAGAGAGAGAGAGAGGATGGGTTAAACTGGAATGAAAGTACTTTTACCTATTTCTTCTGTTTGGAACCATTGCACTACCACGTGACACCGACTTTCTTAATTTGAACCCCCGTCAAAAAAGAGATATCAATTTTGTTTTAGAACAAGAAAGGGAGAGCGCAAACATAGAAAAGGAGGAGAATGGTCCTGCACACGATCCTTTCGTATAGAGAATATGCTTCGATAAAAGGCATTAAAAGTTGGCAAGACGGCGACGTTCTTTTCAACGTCACGTGACCTTCAGAGTAAAACTCTGTCGGTATTGAGCATCATGCTTTTATGTGTGCATTGTAGTGCACTCGATATGAGGTTGTCCTCGTTGCGCTTTTTAGCACCATCCTTCATGCATGATGTCCAATCGACACGATCTAAAAGAATTCTTGGCCAGAGGTGAGTATCTGACATGTCCATAGACGGTAAATTTGATTAATAGGGATAAAACCTGACAGAGGTATATGTGTACGATATAGACTTATAATTTGGGCGCATTGATAGTTAAAAAATCGTGTAGCCTTATAGACATTACACTATTTGAATAATTCGTGAAATAGGCATAGACGGAAGGGAATGAGACGGATTTGTAGGCACTGAACAAAAAAGAAGTAACAAACCCTCAAAAGGTATCAGTCATCGAGGCTAACTCGCACGTCACATGTCACTTCGCTCGTCATTGCACTAATGAACTGCACCTCCATACTCCAAAACACCTTTGGTCACCCTTCCCCTGTAAAAATCTATTTCAAGGTTATTTATAGGTTTAGTAAGCTCTCAAAAACTTTTTGTCAGATCTCTTTGCTTTTAGTAAATAGCAAGTCTAATACTAGCAAAACTAAGATGCTGTGAAGTTTGTGTGCCTCAAGTTCAATATCAAGTAAATGAAAGGCGAAAT
Source organism: Echinometra lucunter (assembly GCA_029962745.1). NCBI lineage: Eukaryota > Metazoa > Echinodermata > Echinoidea > Camarodonta > Echinometridae > Echinometra > Echinometra lucunter. The sequence continues at coordinate 23,165,387 of CM057157.1, forward strand.
TAGTTTAAGTCCCTTGGCCAAGGACTTAAACCTCCAACAACTTCGACATGCATCACATGCATGCAGGGACTTGGCAAGTCCCTGGTTTATGCGACAAGCCCTGTGGTAGTTTTGCGAGGAGCAGTCAGGATCAGACTGAAGCCGTTAACTTGCCCCCTTGCAGTCATCAACACTAAATCTTACCGGAAATCATGAATAGAATATCACATGACAAGCATATCCTTTTTAATGAAAGGCGGACAATTCATTAATCAACGGGTAAACATTACTTACACGCACGCACGCGCACACACCCCACACGCATACTACTCCCACTCTCCTTGGTCCTTCCTTTTAATCTTCTACACGAACGTGCAGCCATCAACTCTTTCTGAGCCACGCAAAAGATTTCCATGTGCCACACTGTTTTGCTCCTGGGAGCGATTCACTGTTTAGCGTAGATTTTTATAAGACTAATATCAAAATGTTTTAAGTATGAATGTCATGCAGCTAACGCAAGCCCGGACATGGGTAATTTCCACCGTTTTGGGTCGAACAGGGCAATTTTCCCGCCAGTTTGTGCGTATTGTTTTGTGGCGATCAACACGTATGGAAAACGAGCAACTCTGTAAACTGGCATTCTTCACAAATGAAAGGTTAAAGAATGTTTTGATTCCTGTATGTGACTGGTGTACTATGGGACATTTTGATATTTCTGTGTTCACTCGCAGAAGACAAAGGACCACTCACTTCTCCCGCATTATTTCATGACATGTCCACCTCATTAATGTTTTTTTCTCATTCAGAATAACAATCGAGACAAAGAGGAGAACTGGATAAATCAACAGATTTTTTACGATTTCACATTTCCACCCCACTCCATATATTGAGACTCCCACACAATGGCACCCAACCACACACAATCAAACACGCACGTATGTCGGTAGCGTAATTAGGGAATTGATGTCAAAATCGCATCTGACTGATAAGTGGACATAATGTGAGGAGACCGCTATCATCCATATTAATGATGATAATAATAATATCCCATTCTTGTATAGCGCATATCACATTATTATCTCACGTCTCTATCCGCTTCCAAAGGACTTTGGATTTTATTACCCCGGCTTTAGCTCGGCAGCCATTACAGCGCACAAGCATTTCAAGGAATTAATCCCTGCCAGGTACCCATTTACCTCACCTGAGTCGAGTGTGGCAAATGTAGATTAATGTCTTGCCAAAGGACATTAATGCTGCGGCAGGGATTCGAACCCCGTACCTTGTGGTTCAAAGTCCGGAGACTTATCCACTGGACCACAACACCTCTACATTCATGTGATTGTCATTCCCCCGCCAGGAATACAAGCTTGCCAATGATCTAAACTTAACTTGTCAGAACACCAGCAGTCTTTTCCTTTTATCAGCATTCTTCTTGTTGAATATAAAATGTAATCCTTGCATCATGATTTATCTGGGGCGTTTGATTTAAAACATATGTCTCTTAATTCTAACATGATTATAATGCTGATGACTGGGTGCTATCTGGGGCATCTAATTGTGACATATTTCGATTAATATGCGTTTATTCAATGAGTATATATCTAGCGACTGAGCAATAAAGATGGCCACAGTGAATTTGACTTCCTGGGAAGAAGAAACATAATCCACTGAACACAGCGAATGCCCAAGACCACAACACAATACTGTCAATTGATTCAGATGGACAATTTATAATCTGGTAATTGTAGTTGAGTAATGAGTACAGAAAGATGACTAGGGTTTGTGTACGGTGTTTACACGGTCTTTGGCGGTTCACGGCGGATTGCCGAACCTCCGTGAACCGCCGTCTCAATCGGCGATGTGTGATTGCGCCTTTATTGAACCAAATTTAACATTGACAATAAGAAGCTCATGAAGCGCTTGCCCGATATAACAACAAGTAATGCATGCAAACTAGATTCAGTGATCTATTCAGATGCCATTCGTCATAACAGGTGAACTGAATAGTTGGTAACCAAGGGTTCTGGAGAGAAACTTGCATAAGACAGTTTGAACACCATTGGTAAACAGGTCTATTACCATTACTGCTTTATAAAAGATTAGATGTTGGAACAGAAGCAAAGACAAGAAAGAAAAGAATGAATACAAAGAAAACAAAATATATAGCTTGTATGTGAATAATCGTTCCCCAGGTATGAACGGAGTAGAGAAAAGAGAGAGAAGATCCAAGCATCACGATATAACTGTGTTTTGAGAAAACAAAACCAATCATCATTTAACGTGTTTAAGGGGCTATGCCGCCCCATGTCCCCCCAACAGTCCCGCCCATGTCCCCTACCGTCCCGTCTCTAAGACAATGGGATATAGCGACAGGCATTATGTAAATCCGTTTTCAGACGACAGACGCACATGTTGCCGTAGGTGACGCAGACTTTTCCTCCCCTGTTCCATGTTGAAATATGTACTAAATATTGATTTCCCTTATACTGCAGAAATCTGTTGGAGTAAAATGGGGGAAGATGTTGTGTACTCCAGATACTGCTTTTTATTCCACCGCTTTCCAAACCTGAAGAATAAAGTCGCTCCATTGGTATTTTACATGAAAAAGTGGTCTAAAAAAGTACTTGCATATTACCTCACTAAAAGAGCGTAAATTTCTTTCTGAGTAAGCGAAAGAGAGGGAAACAAGTGTAAACCATTTAAACAAGAACGTCAGAAGCTTGGTTTAAATTCATTCTAAACCCAATGGAATGCTGTATGATGGTGATGCTCTATCATTATCGTATTCATGATTTTTTTCTTAGAAAATTATTTGGGGAAACATACTCTTAAGTCGGCCAATGACTTGATTTCAATTCTAGTCTGCTCCTGCATACCTAAGATATTTAGGTATTACTGACATCATTAATGCTTCTCACGCAGTCCTATCCTTTGAAAATTGTGGTCGAAAGTGAATTAGTATGTTGGAAAAAAGAAGGCAAGATCGATTATCAAATTATCGGGCAGTCAGTATCACGTGAGAAAGTAGTCAATCAAAGTCCATTCGCTGATTGACCTTTATAAGAAATTGAATGTATGATAATGTTTCGCTTGCATTTCTCATGAAGTATTTTGATTTATTTTGACCCGCTTTTAAGCTGCCAATTTTTATTCTAGATTCACTGCATTAAAATTCACTTCGATTTGTCGGCATATATTCTGCATGCAACATGTCCATAGGTTCGACATGGGAATTACAGGAATTTCGGGGCCCTAACGTAGTTAAAGAACAGGCATTTTGATGGGATATGTAAAGTACAGTCAACCAAAAGTGTTGGGAGCGAAATTACTCTTCGTTTTTTTCTCTTTTTTTTACGCATTTCCCAAAATGCAGTACCTACATGTCATTGATAACTGTATTGAAATGGAAGAAGACATAAATCTGTCACACAAAACGTGAAATATCTGATCGAGACCAATCAACGTTTTAGAAAGGCTTTGACGGACATTTTTTCCATTCCTCTGTGGAATCAGTCTTTGATTAAAGCCCGAATATGTGGATACTGACTGCTGATTATCGAACACTTTTTCGGGAGAGGTGGTCAAAGTTGGCTGCATGGGTGGATATCTTGGGGTAGGGGCGACAAGCTTCCCCTTCGACTTTGTGGGAAAAAAAGGGAGGATGTAAAGGGGAAAAATCATGCGAGAAAGCTGAGGACCTCTTGATTTGCCCTTTTTTTTTTGGTTGTGTGTGTGTGTGGGGGGGGGGAGGGGGGGGGGTTGCCGTCAGGTAAAAGTGTTAGATATGTTCCCCCTCAGTTTATTTATGCATTTCCAACCAGATTCTATACTAAACTGTACCATGCATCATCTTTTCTCTGCCCGTATGATGTAATGTCACGATGCCATGTTTTGATATATAGATATGAAATATGTCACACTGTCACAGAGAAATCCCTCGCAGTTAGCTGCTGTACCTGTGTTTTGAAATAATTTCGTCTAGCATACGTTGAGAACCGCCTTGAGATATCTTGATGCGTATGATTATGAGCAGAGAAATCACGACCTAATTACAGTCAAGTTTAGAGATCCGTTATGATGAGGTAGCTTTGGTCAGTGAAGTGAGGGCACATCAGCTTGGGGAGGGGGTTGGAGGCGATCATACACGACAGATGAAATTCAAGCTTAAAAAAGTTCGTGATGGCGGAAGGAGGTTACGTGGCAAAAAACATCTCACTTCTGCGTTTTCACTTACTCTCAGTTCCTTCTCTTTCTTTTATTTTCGCATTTTGTTCGTCATTTATGGGCAGTCGTGCCTACTGTAACCCCCTGTATCTATCCCGCTGAACAAAGCTATTGTTACTCGCTACAAAGGTATTGCTAATTTCTTCTTATTACAATAGTTAGCTTTATACAAACAAATGGATATTTCTTGGGGGGGGGGGGAATGAATTAAAGTAGTATGTAATATGAGACTACACGGTTATGACTCAGGAGACCCTAATTACTTTTTGCTCATCAATAAAGTCAAATATGGTTCAAGGTTTCACTGGATTATTTCACGTTTTACCTTTAATGATCATAACTCCACCATGTGACTTTTGTTTCATGCAAGTGATATGAATCGAGACAGCAAGGCTTCAACATAATGTATAATATGTAAGTGGGTCGTACGTTCTAATTTCAATTTATTAAGATCGAAACTCATGTATGCGCACATCTGCATTGCTAATTAGATGTTATAGGGTTACATAATTGTATATTTTCATTCATAAGGGCGACCTTTTGATTGAAAACAAACATGAAGAAAAGAACATTACGATTTGTTTGACAATTCGTTCATCAAATTGATCTTCCAGACTACGTGATTATGACTGACATATGAGGGTACCAAAGCTAGGCAGAATTCAATTTCTCTAGAGAATGTTGCAAAAACATTCCATCATATTGTATCATGTGTATAGCCTCAGGACAAATCTAAAGGAATTTGCGAATCATAGGGATGAAACACGGTTTAGAGCATAAGTCATCCCCATTCATTTTTTTTTTAATCTAGAAATTCTAAATACCAACTCTAATGGCAAATATTAAATGAATCTTAAAATTTAGCAAAACAGACTATATAGTCTTACAATATGTAAACGAGGCCCACAATTACTATCATAATTATAATAATCAATTTCATAATGGGGAACTGTGCAATGAATGGATTTCTTTCTATTTGTAACAACTACAAATTGCTTTAAGACATAAATGTATTTAATTGCCTGCAGTTGCACCTAAATATTGTTTACTTTATCTTTCATATTCGATTTGTGCTTTGGCCACGTTGATTTATCCGTATTAGCAAAATGACTGAACACTAATTCGTTTGCCGTCCATATCCTGAAACACCGAATAAAGTCCGACATCCCTGGCAATTACTGAGGTTATGCATGCGTGCATGATACGCAAATCCATTAACAACGTATCACATTTGTTAAGGCATATAACATTACTCATTTGTGTACGTGCGGACATTTTCATTTAGCCGTTGGAAAAGTCATGACTTTCGCACGTGCGTATCAAAGTGTTTATAATAATGCTGTTGGTGATAATACTATTACTACTAATGATGATGATGATAATTACAATGACAAATGTAATGCTAATATTAATCATTATTGTAAAAATAATAATAATTCTTGATATAAGGACAGTCAAAGTGATAATGATGATGCTAATAATAATGATAATGATAGTGATAATAGTGGTAACAATGATAATGAAAGTAATAACGATAATAATCATTATTAGTCCTGGTACTAGGCATAATTTAATGTCTCCATGTGCTTTCAAAGGACTTTACATGTCATTACTCCTGCTCTTGCAATAATAATAATGATAATAATGATTATAATAATAATGATAGTAATGATTATAATAATAATGATAATAATGTAATAATGATAAAGAAAGTCATAATGATGATAATTATAATCATTTCTTGTACTAGGCATAATAGATTGTGATATAATGTCTCTGTGTGCTCTCAAAGGACTTTGGATATCATTACCCTTTCTTTAGCTCCTGTTTGTGGCGCAGGGGTTGAAATACATCAGGGGCATCTAGAAACCATACAAAACAATTTTTTCGTCATTTTTACCTTTTAAGTGAAAAAAGAATAAATGTACCCCTCTGTGCTACCTGATGTGGTCTTCTTCCTCTTTAAAAAAATGAATTAAAAAACAAACAAACTAAACTAAACTATAAATAAAGCCTATACCAAATTTTCGCCGTCCTTTATTCTCTCCGTTTTTAAGCAATCAACCAGTGCTTTTTTCTTTTCTAATTTCAGGTCTCTGTGCTAAATGTAGAACCTCCCAAGAATTCGTCGATAAAAACCTGAATTTTTGCCGAGCATGTCATTCTTCACCTATTGCAAGTAAGTATTTTTAAAGTCATCTGGGGGGTATTTCACAAAGACTAGATTGACTCCAAAATTTTTGGGGGAGGGGGGCAAAGATATCATTTTGCCCCCCCCCCCCAATAATTTCCGAACTAAAAAAAGAAAAGAGGGGAAAAGAAAAAGAAAAGAGGGGAAAAGAAAAAAGAAAGAGAAAGAAAGGAAAAGGAAGAAGGGAATTGAAAAGAAGAGAAAAAGACAGGAAAATGTGAATTTCAAGTGCTCGGTCGCTTCGCTCGCTCGGCATTTACTATCTCATTGACCAATATCGATGATAATTACTGTTCTTATGAAAGGAAAATGAGTTTTCATCTTGTATCTCTATCTAATGTTATACTATTCTTCTACACATAGCAAGTAATATAACCAAACCTGAATATTACACCAAGAAAACGAACGGCAAGTTGACCCCAAATCAGATACACTTTTAGTAGATAAAGCCTATATATCAGTTTTGTACATAGATTTTAAAAATCCCATCTTTTTTTTTTTCGTTAGCTCGCTCGCTACTCTCGCTTGTAAAATCTAGATACAAGATGATTTCGGGGCAGCAAGTAGCTTATTACAGCAGCGAGATTCCAAAACATCATAATAATATTTGGGCTGCGAGGGTGGTTTAAAAATTTACAAAAACCATCTAATGTATTTTGGTGACGAATACAATGCGTATAGCTTTATCGCTTGTTGACTTTGCTCCCTCGTAGGCTCTTAAAAGTGTATTCTGATGATGAAATAACTATCATGGAAAAAGGGTATATTTTTCCTCGCTCGCTGCGCTCGCTCGTTTCATATTAATGGTTTGGGAAAGCAACGAACTCGATAAGTGAGAAGGGGTCACCACTTCTACCATAAAAAACAGTGTGATTCTTTCACTCGCTGCACTAGCTCGTAGTATATATAAACAGGGTGGTTTCAAGAAGAAAACAATAGACCAGCGATGTGCCAAAATAGAGTCATATTTGGCCAGCGAGGTAACCATATATATATTTTAGGTATCATAATGCCTATAATGTATTTTGATAACAAAGTAGCGCCTCTAATAACAACAAAACTGGTTATTTTGCTCGCTCGCTTCGCTCGCTTGCAAAATTGAAAAAAAAAAACAAACAAAAACAAAAAAAACAAGGACAAACAAACAGTGGTTCATAATCTAGGAAGATGTGGAATTTCCTCAAATCTAAATGCTTCAAATGTGAAGGCATATATATATATATATATATATATATATATATATATATATATATAAATACATAGTTGTGACTGAAGAAGGAGGCGGCAGGACGTTGCTAGTATGTTCACTCTGCCTTTATTAAGCCGAGCTTTCGACCCTGTGACAGGTCTTCCTCAGGGCTTGAGATACAAAACAAAAATTAACCAATTGCAAGCATGCAATAAAACAACGAATGAAAACAGCATTATAAAACAAATACAACGTAAATAACAGAACACAGTGTTAGCAATTACACAGTCTTTTTAAGTTACAGTTAAATTTAAAATCAAAGTGTTAAATCAAAGTGAAGAGACGAACGGAAAGTTGTAATCATATAACTCAAGAGTATAATCATAACAATACTAACTAGTTACCTGGATTTGGCAGTAGGGAGGAGTGGGGGGTTGTAAGTGGGGTGTCTGGCCGTGTGTGGTTTAGAGACATTGATGAACATGGCGGGAGGGGTATGTTTTGAAGGACGGGTGGCAAAAGGCACCGAACTCTATTGGTGGGCCAGTGGGGTGTGGAGGGGTGGTGATTACGAGCAGCGAACTTTAATGGCGCCAGGAATTGGGAGGGGCTTGTAAGATTGTGCCACCAATGAAAGCGTTTTTTTACGTCTACTCCCGTGCGCTTGTGGAAACAAGCCTGAAATAATTGTGTGGACATATATGTATATGCAAAGAATACATGACACATGCGTTAATATAATTTGATAATACACATAATTAAACCTTTATATACATCGTAGGGATCAAGGCGGAACATGCCTGGAAAGAATTGTGTCGACATATGTATATGCAAAGAAACAGATTAAATGCACACGACACATGCGTAACATATATTTGCTAATACGCAAAATTTAAACCTTTATAGTTTATACATCGTAGGGATTAAGGTGGGGGAAGGGGGGGGGGGGGGAGGGGACTTTGGGGATGGGCCGAGAGGGAAGACCTGTCACAGGGTCGAAAGCTCGGCTTAATAAAGGCAGAGTGAACATACTAGCAACGTCCCGCCGCCTCCTTCTTCAGTCACAACTATAACTTGCATACGATGCAGCACCCATCACGTACGTGGCCGAAGCACTTTCACATTATAATAATATACATTATATAATATATAATATATATATAGATATATGTATAGTATATATACATACATACACACTCACACACACATGTATATATGTTCATCTCCGCTTGGTCATCTTGCCCCCCCCCCCCCCCCCCCCATCCTAAAAATGGATCGACGCCTCTGTCGCTCTTAACTATGGCAGGGCATTCATGCCACTGTTTGCTTTCACCATTGGTCTCTCAAGGGATTGAATTAAATTGAATTTTAATTGAACTGAATTTATTTCTTGTCATGCACAATTAAAAAGGAATAAAATTCATTTTAAGGTCTCACATTTGCAATTCACAATACAAAACACATATCATAACTAATATTAACAAATAACTTTCAACATAACAAATTCTGTTGAGAGCCAGTAGGATGCCAAAACATGTTATTTAAACAGAGGTTAGCACCCCCTGGCTCCCAACATACCAATACATAAATCAAAGTTTAAATCAGTACATGGTAATGTACATGACACCAGGCAAATGACATGTAAATGAAACAGAAATTACAAAAACAAAGTTGAAGAATAGGAATTACAAATTCAAAAATTACTTGGATATGTGTGTGTAGGATGGGCAAATCATTGTCACAAATTTGAAGAATTTACTTTTTTTTTTTCTTCATCACTGAACTATCAACAATTGTCATATCTACAGATTTGTGACCATGATTGCAAATCCTTTGAGAGATCCATGGTGAAAGAAAACAGTGGCATAAATGGCCCAGCCATAGTTTCGTGCGATTTTAGTCAATCTTAGTCTTTGTGAAACACCACAAGATCTGCTTTTTAAATTGGAACCTGTGTGCAATCACCCTAAAGATGATTTTTCACCGAAAAGAAAAAGTTTTAGCTCTTGTACAAATGAAAATGATTTGCGAACTTTATTCAAATTCTTTTCAAACAGAGAAAAATACATTTTATCAGAGAGATTTATTTGGACTATTTTCTATTTTATCAAAAATTGTACCATTATTAAACGTACTTATGCACTACTGTGATTGCCTTATCATTATAACAAAATATTTCCTCTTTATTTTGTATGATGATTGTTTTGTGCTTTAAACTAAAATCTGTAATACAGCCACAGATCGTGAAAGTTTTTTTTTTTTAAAACAAGTAAGAACTGAATTGAAATTATCATTAGAATGAATAAGACAAGTTGATAATTAGACTAATGGCAGTTGTAACAGGACAGAGGCTGCTCTTTATCTGTTGATTTGTCCTCACAATAAATTCGAAATATAATTTGAATTGATTTAAACGTTGGACCAAACTCTGATGCCACATGTAGGCGTGTGGTCTTAAATTTCCAGCAATTTGCGCGTAAAAGAGACACCCGAAAACGTCTAAGTCTTTTTTTTTTGGTAAGAAAATTTACAGAGGCTATAGTCCCTCCCACTCCTGTCATTCATCGGAGGAACTTTATACTATTGCAATGCATTGTGTCTCCATCAGGCATTAATGAACGCCAGGCATAATGCATAAACTGTCTATCTTTGGCAGAGGGTCCGTGCCAAAGCATAGCGTTCCGCTTATTCACCCCTCTCTGTTTGTATGTCCACGTGATCTTCATTTCGCGCCAAAACTTCATTCCGAGCCAAATAAGAATGGGAAAATGGGAAAAGTAACCCGCTGAAGTCGACACTTGGTAAACGAAACGCCCGTTAGAATTTTGTTCCACAACTCAATTTGGAGGGCTTTCTATGGCTACGCTGAAGTGAACAATATTAGGTTACACCATGATCTGCCTCTGCAGTTGTTATTCGAAGGACGTGAATCGGGCCGCAAGTTCTAATTAATACGTTATGTCATTCAGTCACGCTTCTCCTTAAAAGAGTTCTAGAATATGAATGATATTACTCCTTACTATCAACTTTGTTAAATTCATGAAGGAAATGAGAGAATAATGGTAGCGTAGCATATTGAAATCAAAGTCCAGAGCTGTCCTCCCTTCTTGAAATTTTTGCAGAGGTTGAAAAAAATGTTTCGCTAGGGTCCTTAGCTTAGAACACAATTAGGAAGGCCAAGTGGTTTCATGACACTGGATTCACTTGGGAAGTTTGATTGTAAGCTACGCTATAGCATTATTCTCTATTTTCCTTTCGCATTGTATCTTATTTCCCCGAAAGTTGCCAAATTGTTACATATGTTAATTTCCTTACCGTTATAACAGCAAGGAACCGACGCGTTGTTTTCAACCTTTGCAGAAATTTCAAAAGGAAGGTCAGCTACTTGGAATTTTGATTAAGCTACCCTATCATTTTTCCCTCACTTCCTTTGTCAATATATAAGT
>CM057157.1:23176915-23380144 GCA_029962745.1 Echinometra lucunter
GGGAAGATGTTGTGTACTCCAGATACTGCTTTTTATTCCACCGCTTTCCAAACCTGAAGAATAAAGTCGCTCCATTGGTATTTTACATGAAAAGTGGTCTAAAAAAGTACTTGCATATTACCTCACTAAAAGAGCGTAAATTTCTTTCTGAGTAAGCGAAAAGAGAGGAAACAAGTGTAAACCATTTAAAAAGAAACGTCAGAAGCTTGGTTAAATTCATTCTAAACCCAATGGAATGCTGTATGATGGTGATGCTCTATCAATATCGTATTCATGATTTTTTTCTTAGAAAATTATTTGGGGAAACATACTCTTAAGTCGGCCAATGACTTGATTTCAATTCTAGTCTGCTCCTGCATACCTAAGATATTTAGGTATTACTGACATCATTGATGCTTCTCACGCAGTCCTATCCTTTGAAAAATTGTGGTCGAAAGTGAATTAGTATGTTGGAAAAAAGAAGGCAAGATCGATTATCAAATTATCGGGCAGTCAGTATCACGTGAGAAAGTAGTCATCAAAGTCCATTCGCTGATTGACCTTTATAAGAAATTGAATGTATGATAATGTTTCGCTTGCATTTCTCATGAAGTATTTGATTTATTTTGACCCGCTTTTAAGCTGCCAATTTTTATTCTAGATTCACTGCATTAAAATTCACTTCGATTTGTCGGCATATATTCTGCATGCAACATGTCCATAGGTTCGACATGGGAATTACAGGAATTTCGGGCCCTAACGTAGTTAAAGAACAGGCATTTTGATGGGATATGTAAAGTACAGTCAACCAAAAGTGTTGGGAGCGAAATTACTCTTCTTTTTTTTTTCTCTTTTTTTTACGCATTTCCAAAATGCAGTACCTACATGTCATTGATAACTGTATTGAAATTGGAAAGAAGACATAAATCTGTAACACAAAACGTGAAATATCTGATCGAGACCAATCAACGTTTAGAAAGGCTTTGACGGACATTTTTCCATCCCTCTGTGGAATCAGTCTTTGATTAAAGCCCGAATATGTGGATAACTGACTGCTGCTGATTATCGAACACTTTTCGGGAGAGGTGGTCAAAGTTGGCTGCATGGGTGGATATCTTGGGGTAGGGGGACAAGCTTCCCCTTCGACTTTGTGGGAAAAAAAGGGAGGATGTAAAGGGGAAAAATCATGCGAGAAAGCTGAGGACCTCTTGATTTGCCCTTTTTTTTGGTGTGTGTGGTGTGGGGGGGGGGGGGGGGGGGGGGGGTTGCTGTCAGGTAAAAGTGTTAGATATGTTCCCCCTCAGTTTATTTATGCATTTCCAACCAGATTCTATACTAAACTGTACCATGCATCATCTTTTCTCTGCCCGTATGATGTAATGTCACGATGCCATGTTTGATATATAGATATGAAATATGTCACACTGTCACAGAGAAATCCCTCGCAGTTAGCTGCTGTACCTGTGTTTTGAAATAATTTCGTCTAGCATACGTTGAGAACCGCCTTGAGATATCTTGATGCGTATGATTATGAGCAGAGAAATCACGACCTAATTACAGTCAAGTTTAGAGATCCGTTATATGATGAGGTAGCTTTGGTCAGTGAAGTGAGGGGCACATCAGCTTGGGGAGGGGGTTGGAGGCGATCATACACGACAGATGAAATTCAAGCTTAAAAAAGTTCGTTGATGGCGGAAGGAGGTTACGTGGCAAAAACATCTCACTTCTGCGTTCACTTACTCTCAGTTCCTTCTCTTTCTTTTATTTTCGCATTTTGTTCGTCATTTATGGGCAGTCGTGCCTACTGTAACCCCCTGTATCTATCCCGCTGAACACAGCTATTGTTACTCGCTACAAAGGTATTGCTAATTTCTTCTTATTACAATAGTTAGCTTTATACAAACACAATGGATATTTCTTGGGGGGGGAATGAATTAAAGTAGTATGTAATATGAGACCTACACGGTATGACTCAGGAGACCTAATTACTTTTTGCTCATCAATAAAGTCAAATATGGTTCAAGGTTTCACTGGATTTATTCACGTTTTACCTTTAATGATCATAACTCCACCATGTGACTTTTGTTTCATGCAAGTGATATGAATCGAGACAGCAAGGCTTCAACATAATGTATAATATGTAAGTGGGTCGTACGTTCTAATTTCAATTTATTTAAGATCGAAACTCATGTATGCGCACATCTGCATTGCTAATTAGATGTTATAGGGTTACTAATTGTATATTTCATTCATAAGGGCGACCTTTTGATTGAAAACAAACATGAAGAAAAGAACATTACGATTTGTTTGACAATTCGTTCATCAAATTGATCTTCCAGACTACGTGATTATGACTGACATATGAGGTACCAAAAGCTAGGCAGAATTCAATTTCTCTAGAGAATGTTGCAAAACATTCCATCCATATTGTATCATGTGTATAGCCTCAGGACAAATCTAAAGGAATTTGCGAATCATAGGGATGAAACACGGTTTAGAGCATAAGTCATCCCCATTCTTTTTTTTTTAATCTAGAAATTCTAAATACCAACTCTAATGGCAAATATTAAATGAATCTTTAAAATTTAGCAAAACAGACTATATAGTCTTACAATATGTAAACGAGGCCCACAATTACTATCATAATTATAATAATCAATTTCATAATGGGGAACTGTGCAATGAATGGATTTCTTTCTTTGTAACAACTACAAAATTGCTTTAAGACATAAATGTATTTAATTGCCTGCAGTTGCACCTAAATATTGTTTACTTTATCTTTCATATTCGATTTGTGCTTTGGCCACGTTGATTTATCCGTATTAGCAAAATGACTGAACACTAATTCGTTGCCGTCCATATCCTGAAACACCGAATAAAGTCCGACATCCCTGGCAATTACTGAGGTTATGCATGCGTGCATGATACGCAAATCCATTAACAACGTATCACATTTGTTAAGGCATATAACATTACTCATTTGTGTACGTGCGGACATTTTCATTTAGCCGTTGGAAAAGTCATGACTTTCGCACGTGCGTATCAAAGTGTTTATAATAATGCTGTTGGTGATAATACTATTACTACTAATGATGATGATGATAATTACAATGACAAATGTAATGCTAATATTAATCATTATTGTAAAAATAATAATAATTCTTGATATAAGGACAGTCAAAGTGATAATGATGATGCTAATAATAATGATAATGATAGTGATAATAGTGGTAACAATGATAATGAAAGTAATAACGATAATAATCATTATTAGTCCTGGTACTAGGCATAATTTAATGTCTCCATGTGCTTTCAAAGGACTTTACATGTCATTACTCCTGCTCTTTGCAATAATAATAATGATAATAATGATTATAATAATAATGATAGTAATGATTATAATAATAATGATAATAATGTAATAATGATAAGAAAGTCATAATGATGATAATTATAATCATTTCTTGTACTAGGCATAATAGATTGTGATATAATGTCTCTGTGTGCTCTCAAAGGACTTTGGATATCATTACCCTTTCTTTAGCTCCTGTTTGTGGCGCAGGGGTTGAAATACATCAGGGGCATCTAGAAACCATACAAAACAATTTTTTCGTCATTTTTACCTTTTAAGTGAAAAAAGAATAAAATGTACCCCTCTGTGCTACCTGATGTGGTCTTCTTCCTCTTTAAAAAAAATGAATTAAAAAAAAACAAACTAAACTAAACTATAAATAAAGCCTATACCAAATTTTCGCGTCCTTTATTCTCTCCGTTTTTAAGCAATCAACCAGTGCTTTTTTTCTTTTCTAATTTCAGGTCTCTGTGCTAAATGTAGAACCTCCCAAGAATTCGTCGATAAAAACCTGAATTTTTGCCGAGCATGTCATTCTTCACCTATTGCAAGTAAGTATTTTAAAGTCATCTGGGGGTATTTCACAAAGACTAGATTGACTCCAACTCTTCAGAGCGTCGATTGGGGGAGGGGCAGTTGCCCCCAAGAAATCTTTGGGGGGGGGGGCAAAGATATCATTTTGCCCCCCCCCCCCAATAATTTCCGAACTAAAAAAAAAGAAAGAGGGGAAAAGAAAAAAGAAAAGAGGGGAAAAAAAAAAAAGAAAGAGAAAGAAAGGAAAAGGAAAGAAGGGATTGAAAAGAAAGAGAAAAAGACAGAAAATGTGAAATTTCAAGTGCTCGGTCGCTTCGCTCGCTCGCATTTACTATCTCATTGACCAATATCGATGATGATTACTGTTCTTATGAAAGGAAAATTGAGTTTTCATCTTGTATCTCTATCTAATGTTATACTATTCTTCTACACATAGCAAGTAATATAACCAAACCTGAATATTACACCAAGAAAACGAACGGCAAGTTGACCCCAAATCAGATACACTTTTAGTAGATAAAAGCCTATATATCAGTTTGTACATAGATTTAAAAATCCCATCTTTTTTTTTTTCGTTAGCTCGCTCGCTACTCTCGCTTGTAAAATCTAGATACAAGATGATTTCGGGCAGCAAGTAGCTTATTACAGCAGCGAGATTCCAAAACATCATAATAATATTTGGGCTGCGAGGTGGTTTAAAAATTTACAAAAACCATCTAATGTATTTTGGTGACGAATACAATGCGTATAGCTTTATCGCTTGTTGACTTTGCTCCCTCGTAGGCTTAAAAGTGTATTCTGATGATGAAATAACTATCATGGAAAAGGGTATATTTTTCCTCGCTCGCTGCGCTCGCTCGTTTCATATTAATGGTTTGGGAAAGCAAACGAACTCGATAAGTGAGAAGGGGTCACCACTTCTACCATAAAAAACAGTGTGATTCTTCACTCGCTGCACTAGCTCGTAGTATATATAAAACAGGGTGGTTTCAAGAAGAAAACAATAGACCAGCGATGTGCCAAAATAGAGTCATATTTGGCAGCGAGGTAACCATATATATATTTTAGGTATCATAATGCCTATAATGTATTTTGATAACAAAGTAGCGCCTCTAATAACAACAAAACTGGTTATTTTGGCTCGCTCGCTTCGCTCGCTTGCAAAATTGAAAAAAAAAAAAAAACAAAAAAAAAAACCAAAACAAGACAAAACAAAACAGTGGTTCATAATCTAGGAAGATGTGGAATTTTCCTCAAATCTAAAATGCTTCAAATGTGAAGCATATATATATATATATATATATATATATATATATATATATAAAATACATAGTTGTGACTGAAGAAGGAGGCGGCAGGACGTTGCTAGTATGTTCACTCTGCCTTTATTAAGCCGAGCTTTCGACCCTGTGACAGGTCTTCCTCAGGGCTTGAGATACAAAACAAAAATTAACCAATTGCAAGCATGCAATAAAACAACGAAATGAAAACAGCATTATAAAACAAATACAAACGTAAATAACAGAAAACAGTGTTAGCAATTACACAGTCTTTTTAAGTTACAGTTAAATTAAAATCAAAGTGTTAAATCAAAGTGAAGAGACGAACGGAAAGTGTTAATCATATAACTCAAAGAGTATAATCATAACAATACTAACTAGTTACCTGGATTTTGGCAGTAGGGAGGAGTTGGGTTTGTAAGTGGGTGGTCTGTCTGGCCGTGTGTTGTTTAGCGAATGAACATGGCGAGGGGTTATGTTTGAAGGAGGTGGCAAAGGCACCGAACTCTATTGGTGGGCAGTGGGGTGGTGGGGTGGAGGGGTGATTAAGAGCAGCGAACTTTAATGGCGCCAGGAATTGGGGAGGGGCTTGTAAGATTGTGCCACCAATGAAAGCGTTTTTTTACGTCTACTCCCGTGCGCGTGTGGAAACAAGCCTGGAAATAATTGTGTGGACATATATGTATATGCAAAGAATACATGACACATGCGTTAATATACATTTGCTAATACACATAATTAAACCTTTATATACATCGTAGGGATCAAGGCGGAACATGCCTGGAAAGAATTGTGTCGACATATGTATATGCAAAGAAACAGATTAAAATGCACACGACACATGCGTTAACATATATTTGCTAATACGCAAAATTAAACCTTTATAGTTATACATCGTAGGGATTAAGGTGGGGGGAAGGGGGGGGGGAGGGGACTTTGGGGATGGGCCGAGAGGGAAGACCTGTCACAGGGTCGAAAGCTCGGCTTAATAAAGGCAGAGTGAACATACTAGCAACGTCCCGCCGCCTCCTTCTTCAGTCACAACTATAACTTGCATACGATGCAGCACCCATCACGTACGTGGCCGAAGCACTTTCACATTATATATATACATTATATAATATAATATATATATATATATATGTAGTATAAAGTGAAATTAGTCTATCTGAAAATACAGAATCAGATGGTGGTAGAATGCCATATTTTTATGGCATCTACCACCAACTCTGATTTATGTATAGTATATACATACACACTCACACACACATGTATATATGTTCATCTCCGCTTGGTCATCTTGCCCCCCCCCCCCCCCATCCTAAAAATGGATCGACGCCTCTGTCGCCTCTTAACTATGGCAGGGCATTCATGCCACTGTTTGCTTTCACCATTGGTCTCTCAGGGATTGAATTAAATTGAATTTTAATTGAATTGAATTTATTTCTTGTCATGCACAATTAAAAAGGAATAAAATTCAATTTTAAGGTCTCACATTTGCAATTCACAATACAAAAACTATCATAAACTAATATTTACAAATAACTTTCACATAACAAATTCTGTTGAGAGCCAGTAGGATGCCAAAACATGTTATTTAAACAGAGTTAGCACACCCCTGGCTCCCAACATACAATACATAAATCAAAGTTTAATCAGTACATGGTAATGTACATGACACCAGGCAATGACATGTAAATGAAACAAAATCAAAAAACAAAGTTGAAGAATAGGAATTACAATTCAAAAATTACTTGGATATGTGTGTGTAGGATGGGCAAATCATTGTCACAAATTTGAAAATTTACTTTTTTTTTTCTTCATCACTGAACTATCAACATTGTCATATCTACAGATTTGTGACCATGATTTGCAAATCCTTTGAGAGATCCATGGTGAAAGAAAACAGTGGCATAAATGGCCAGCCATATTTAGTGCGATTTTAGTCAATCTTAGTCTTTGTGAAACACCACAAGATCTGCTTTTTAAATTTGGAACCTGTTGCAATCACCTAAAGATGATTTTCACCGAAAGAAAAAGTTTTAGCTCTTGTACAAATGAAAATGATTTGCGAACTTTATTCAAATTCTTTTCAAACAGAGAAAAATCACATTTATCAGAGAGATTTCATTTGGACTATTTTCTATTTTATCAAAAATTGTTACCATTTATTAAACGTACTTTATGCACTACTGTGATGCTATTATCATTATAACAAAATATTTCCTCTTTATTTTGTATGATGATTGTTTTGTGCTTTAAACTAAAATCTGTAATACAGCCACAGATCGTGAAAGTTTTTTTTTTTTTTTAAAACAAGTAAGAACTGAATTGAAATTATCATTAGAATGAATAAGACAAGTTGATAATTAGACTAATGGCAGTGTAACAGGACAGAGGCTGCTCTTTATCTGTTGATTTGTCCTCACAATAAATTCGAAATATAATTTGAATTGATTTAAACGTTGGACCAAACTCTGATGCCACATGTAGGCGTGTGGTCTTAAATTTCCAGCAATTTGCGCGTAAAAGAGACACCCGAAAACGTCTAAGTCTTTTTTTTTTGGTAAGAAAATTTACAGAGGCTATAGTCCCTCCCACTCCTGTCATTCATCGGAGGAACTTTATACTATTGCAATGCATTGTGTCTCCATCAGGCATTAATGAACGCCAGGCATAATGCATAAACTGTCTATCTTTGGCAGAGGGTCCGTGCCAAAGCATAGCGTTCCGCTTATTCACCCCTCTCTGTTATGTATGTCCACGTGATCTTCATTTCGCGCCAAAACTTCATTCCGAGCCAAAATAAGAATGGAAAATGGGAAAAGTAACCCGCTGAAGTCGACACTTGGTAAACGAAACGCCCGTTAGAATTTTGTTCCACAACTCAATTTGGAGGCTTTCTATGGCTACGCTGAAGTGAACAATATTAGGTTACACCATTGATCTGCCTCTGCAGTTGTCTTATTCGAAGGACGTGAATCGGGGCCGCAAGTTCTAATTAATACGTTATGTCATTCAGTCACGCTTCTCCTTAAAAGAGTTCTAGAATTATGAATGATTACTCCCTTACTATCAACTTTGGTTAAATTCATGAAGGAAATGAGAGAATAATGGTAGCGTAGCATATTGAAATCAAAGTCCCAGAGCTGTCCTCCCTTCTTGAAATTTTTTGCAGAGGTTGAAAAAAAATGTTTCCGCTAGGTCCTTAGCTTAGAACACAATTAGGAAGGCCAAGTGGTTTTCATGACACTGGATTCACTTGGGAAAGTTTGATGTAAGCTACGCTATAGCATTATTCTCTATTTTCCTTTCGCATTGTATCTTATTTCCCCGAAAGTTGCCAAATTGTTACATATGTTAATTTCCTTACCGTTATAACAGCAAGGAACCGACGTTGTTTTCAACCTTTGCAGAAATTTCAAAAGGAAGGTCAGCTACTTGGAATTTTGATTTAAGCTACCCTATCATTTTTCCCTCACTTCCTTTGTCAATATATAAGTATATATGAAAACTATGAAGGCAGATCAACGAAGCTGCATATTTCATCTGTGTGGAGCCAGAAGGGCATTAAGTCTGTATACAATGATATATAAAATGATATATCTGAACAGATGTTATATTCTACTTATGTATTGTGACGTTTAGTCCCCGATCGTAAGGCACGTAAATTTATAAAGGATGGTCGATAATAAAGATTTGCCTCTTCGATATTTTCCTATAACCTAAGTGAAGGAATCTAAAGGTTATTAATTAGTTATTAATGTAATTTGATTTGAAGCGTAAGTGAATAGTGATTGATTAGGTTGATTGTTCACCGCTGTATTTGGGGGAAATATTGACAAACCTTACAGTAACAAGCGATTTCATTTAACAGTTCCAAATTTTATGAATATGATAATTTATTTCTAAAAAGGCGAAACAAATTTGAAATCGTATTCTGCTTTCAAAACTTTATCTCATCTCTGTTGTTCTTGGACATATATACCATTTCAGGTCAGCGGTACTTCAGAAGTTTTCTATTAAAATTGTATTTTTTTCTGTATTCTGTGGGAGTTACTTGACCTAGCCATATATCTTCATCTGCTATTTCATTTTAAGGAAACCTCTTTTCATAACAGTTCCTGCAGATCGGAAAGCCTTTTCCTACTTCATTCGAAAAACTGATATACTTGATCATAATTGTCATTCGAAATTATATGTTTTGTACTGACAATCCTGAACATGTTATTGAAACAAGACCATTATCATATATTCCGTACTGCAATCAATACAGCCATTAATAGTAAAAAAAAATACACATGACAGCATTAATTTGACAAGAAGAAAAATGTATTTCTAGAAGCCTTCTTACAGATACCCCTTAACTTGAATAATAACAGCCTGTGGCAGTGGCGCTGTATGAGGACGATTATCCGGTAATGACACAATATTCTCAATTTTATCATGTTCATGATCGAGAATATGGGACTTCCTTTGCCTGGATTAGGTTATGATCAAATATAATTGATATATTTCTGGCTTCATTTCTCCATTACAAAAAGAGGGAACGTTTCCTTCAGGCAAACGAAAGAAGTTATCTTTCTAGTTGGTGAGAATGATCAGGAATATCGTTTAATTCCTCATACAAGAGATCTCCTTTATCAAATTTAAGAATGAATGGATGGCTTGGACAGATCGATGCGACAATTTGAACTATAAACAACCGAAGGATTGACTTTGTTATGTCCCATTTATGATTAGTAGAAGATATTCTCGAACCTGATGGATGTGAGTTTTTTATAGTGAGATACGTCTTTTGAAAACGTGGGTTGGGGTAGGTAATGAAGTCACTTGTCAATTACACCAAAGAACGGATTCTAGGAAAGCTAATCTTGTGACGAATTTGAGCCATGGAGGATTTTGATATCTGATTTTGACCTCTACGTCGGTATTTAGCATAAATCCTAATTATAATCGTAACAAGAAATGACAGAGGATCGAGCTTATAGGACACTCATTAATAAGTCCAGCATATCATTGAAATGTTAAGTGCAGGAAAAAAACCCTTTAATTCACAAATGCCGATAATGTGCCAGAAGGAATTAGTACTTTGGAAAATATGAGACGCAAAGGTGGAAGTTGAGAATTATTCCATCTGAATTCCATTTGTCATGACTGTTAACGTAGCTTTCACTAATGCAGAAGATCAAGATATCTTTAACAATACACTGAGTTCAGTGCCTTTCTTTGACAAGTCCGAGTCATATTAGCTGATTCTCAGTGGACATAAACTATACATGTATTTTAAAGGTGATTCTTTTTTTTTTAATCCACATGAGTGAACAAATGAATGCCTAATTTTTAAAATTAGCTGATAGCTCATCTTCAGAAAATCAGAATCAATGGCAATAATGGGTGATAAAGCTTCTTTTACAAAGCGCTGAATGATAACATGCCATGTACTAATAGGTCGCCATCCACAGTGAGTGTACTAGCAATTTTCATCCCTTCTGTGGAAGTGTATTTGGTCAATTGCCCCAGATAGATCATGCAGGGTCTTTCATTCTTGTACCAACTTATCCCCCTAATTTCCCCCTTTTTACACGCCCACACACAAACAAACCCGCGTACAAGCGAATACGCACACACACCCGCACTCACAAACACGCACACATCTATATTCTGGACATTTAAAATTCTTTTATGCGCTTTAATTCTAGTAATTACTAGGTTATTTCCAACTCATTACTAATGACCCTTAAGCTTGCCCATTTCATTAATTAATACTGCACTCCACAAACTTTTCCAGACAGATTTCCGACGTGTTTCGTCTCTTCTCACTTTTAGAACTTTCCAAAGATAAGTTTTTTTCTTTTGCCTTCTTTTCGTTGCTTGCCTTATCAACCAAAGAAAACTACACGTACTATTCTACTTCCATCAGCATTACATTCCTCCCTCTTGGAGCGAAGTGTCTTTTTCGCCATGTTATCACTGGAAATATCTAATTGCTTTAGGTTTTAAAAATCATTACATTTTGACAGACGGAATGGCACAATTCTCCATGTTGACGTAAATTGTAACCACTCGTAAACATCTTGCAGGTAACTTTAAAGTAAGAACATATTTAAAATTTGGGATTAAGTTATTTTATAGCGATGGAGAGAGAGTTACAAAAGTATCTTATGTGAAGTCGAACGAATAGATAAGTAAAAGAAGCTGTAACACACAATAATTGGAACACTACCAATAACAATTTTAATGTTTATTGTAATAAAACTAATCATCTGATCATGGTAAAAATAATGAGGATGATGATGATGATAATGATGATGATGAAGATAATGATGGTGATGATGGGGATAATAATAATGATAATAATGATAATAATGTAATTATAATAATAATAATGATGATGATAATAATAACGATAATAATAATAATAATAATAATGATGATGGTGATGATGATGATGATGATGATAACGATAATAATAACGATTATGATAATGATGATGATGATGATGATGATGATAACGATAATAATAATAATAATAATAATAATGATGATGATGATGATGATGATAACGATAATAATAATGATGATGATGATGATGATGAAGCAATTTGAATAGTAATAATGATAATACTGTTAACAATAGGTTTGATTATATAGTGAATTACGCCAAGGACTGACAAGGAAAAATGGAAAGGGTAATCAAATCTTCGCGATAGCTTCCACAAGGAAAGAGATAAAAGGGGACACAGATTTTTTTTTGTTTGTGTGTGGGTTGTGAGCGCGCGCGTGTGTGTGTTTGTTTAGGTTTACTTAAATGGTTTTTTAAGGGGCACAGGCTGGCCTTGCATTTTAATTGCAGTTCCTCATGTTTCCAACAATTCGTTTTCTCCTTTTTTTTTTCATTCGACGAGAGAGAGAATCGAGGCTGTATTTCCTTCGGGTCACCCTGAAATTTTTTTTAATCTGTAATCTCTCTTTTACAGAAATTTTATGTTACAGATCACGTATAACCATTATGTTGAATTACACAATGAGATATTCCAAAAACGTTTCCTTTAAAACAAATTACATGACAGCAAAAGGGTGAACTTGGAGCCATTATGTGGTTGAAGATGAAAAATAGAATTGATCAGTCTCGTATGGAAATAATCATGATAATAGGCAGGACACTCCAAAAATTACCAAAAGAAACTAGCTTAGTCATCCATCACTTGTACTTAATTCTGACATGTAAGGCCGAACAGATGTAAGTTGATATAGATAGGATTAACTTTAACATGTTTGGTATTAATTTGACACAACTGCCAGGGTTGTATAATCGATTGCCGACATCTGCCGCATTATAAGGGCGAACAATAGGATGTTTTAAGTGAATAAAGAGCTGAAAATTTTCCTTTCCCAAATTTTCATCTTTTGAACCTCTAGGCCTACGGGAATGGTCATATTTCCTGCGAATCTTCTTTTTCACCATGAGAAAGCGCGATAGGTCAGTTGGTAGAGCACTGGTTTCGTAATCGGTTGACCCAGGTTCGAAACAAAGGCGATGCGCTAATGCCCTTTTGTAAGGCATTAAACATCATCACACGTCCCTCGGAGGTCCTCTAGCTGCTTACATACAAGCAATCATGCTTTCCGGGCATTCAGGTACAACGAAACAACCAACCAAAGGCAATAAAAAAAAAGAGAAAACAGCAGGAACAACAACAAAAACAGCAGGAACAACAACAACAACAACAACAAAGAATTAAGCGAAAACAGAAACTTGCTGTACAGGATTGTAAGCATATCACGTCTATTCATACAATTAAATAGACTATTTTTTTGCAAATGGGCCATTTGGGAGCAAAATGGTCGGGTATATACACTTAAAACCATGACAAGCTTTCTGCACGAATGCGTGCTTGTTAAAGAGGAAAATGTTATTAAATGCCTGCTCTCTTCCGTAAAACGAGTTCTTGCAAAGTGCAAGACTAAATATAATTGTTTGATTTAAGGAGTATCAACATAATATAAGAATGAACTATTTCCAATTTCAAATTTGGACCTTAGTCCAGACTTTTCATGTTTATAATTTTCGTACCTTACTATAGACATGTGCATCGATTTTTCTCGCTGCATGAACGCTGAGATTCTGGAATGGGACCTAATATTGCAAGGTTGATAGAAATCGCTTTGAAATAGATGGGCCTCACAGAAAGGCAATCGCTGTCTTTTAAAAGTATCTTATTCCCAGATAATTAATTTATGTAAACAACCTTAGGGTACATATAGAATGACAAGCTTTAGCATGTGTCCTCTTATTGTAAACGCAAACAGACAGATTATAGCACCTTTTGTGATCTTTCTATTGGAAATAGGTCATGCTTCGAAAATGTTTCCTTTCCTCCCTTATCGGTTTTTTTTTGCCAATCGAACAGTCCCATGTTTCTTAAAGTTATGATTTTGTACAAGCGAGACATTTTCAGGTAAACAAAATTAATTTGTATCCATTTCGGCCTCCAACAAACGATATAATTTCGCTGTCTGTACATTATCAGATATGTATGCATAGTGCCCTTGGGAGTTGACGTAAGATTGTGTCATTGAATGGATCGGTCTAGTGACGCCCCTATGTGTGGGAGTGACATCGCAAATAAAGTGAATGCTAAATGAACAGGGCAAACTTTACATTGAAATTTTGGCGCAGCGTTATCATTCACATAAGCGCAGGCATCAGCGCAATGAAACTAACACTTCGTGTGAAAAAAACATGGTCAGGATTATACAGTAAGGGTACCCTTTATTATTTCTGCGAGAAGTGGCTAGGTTAATCATTGGGGGGGGGGGGGGGATGATTCCCCCAAGACCACATACACCCACACACAGGGGCAGCGGAGCACCTTTGAAAGTGGGGGCACCAGTGAAAAGGGGCAATACTTGGAAAAAGAGGGCACCTAAAACAGTACACACGAAAACGAAAAATAGTTTTCGAGGCACTAGTAAACCCTTAAATTTTATTCACGCACTTGAAGTATTATTTCCAATACATATTAGGCACTTTTCCATTGGGTGAACGAGAACGTGGTGACGCCGACGGTAGGCGTATGTCAACGCGTCACATCCCCACGTCGACCCGCTGCTGAAAAGCTTTTCGATTTCTGTCGTCACGTACGTCTCGTCAACATTTATAAAATGAATACTACTGTACTGAAATACTTTAAAGGAACAGCGCTACTGAATTTCGTGTACCGTGAAACAACATTTACATGTCTTTATTTCATCACTAATTTTGCGCGATATCGTCCATCTCAAGTTCTCAAGTTCGGTGGTAAACGAGGGGTCGACATTGACGCATGCGCAGTGCATAAAAATCGCGTCATAGCACGGTGACGCCGATGTCAACGTGCAAATCGAAAAGTGCCCATTTTCAATCAAGATAACTACTTTGCATTAGTAAGACGCTCTGATTACTCATAGTTTGTGAGCGAATGAAGCGAGTGAGTAAAAATGCTTTTTTTTTTTTTTTTTTTTTTTTTTTTTTTGCTGAAGACAGTGGTATTTCCATTCATAATCATTTACAGTGAATTTACAATTTACATTTTAGGGCTCTTATTAATTCACTTTTATTTTCACCCATTAACCTGGTAGCTTTCCTTATTGACGACGCTTATTTTTGGAGGCATTTTTGAGGTCTCATCACGACCAACATTTCATTAGAGCAAAACAGTACAAGTGCAAAATGATTTTAAATTTCAAGCACAATCTCAGCATGATAGGAGAATAGGAATAAGACTGAATAGGATAAGACTCGTTACAACAGACTTGATATGCCACGCCTGAGATACAGTAAGTAAGTTCGAACGTACTTAGCCAGTGAGCTTTGGAGGGGGGGGGAGGGTGAAAAAAAATGCTTATTCTCCAAAAAAAGGTAGCTTAATTAGATTTTATTTATACGTACACAGCAAAAGAATACGTCGGGAGGGAATAAAGAAACTATGACAAAATTGTAGATGAACATAACTTTCCCTATTTCTGAAAGCTGGGAGGATGAGTGTACACAAATACCCCCCCCCCCATCCCAAAATGCGGGGGGGGGGGAGATGAATTCCCATATCCCTGGCTCAAATATAAATTAGATGAGTTTCACTTTCTAGTAGTGTATTTATATCAGGAGTGAATGAAAAACGACGACAAAATTGTAGAAGACTATAATTTTTCCCTATTTCTTTTCCTGAAAGCTGGGGGATGATTGTACACACCACCCCCTCCCCCACTGCAAAAAGCGGGGGAGGGGATGCATACCCATCCCTTCCCCCACCCCCGCTATCTGCGCCCCTGTCTGCGAGATAATACCTATCAAAGTTTCTAAAGTCGCGAGCGAGCAAACGAAAGGGCACATTCTTAGCGAAAAGATATTATTTATCATTTAAAAGTGTATGTAAGAACATGGAAAGAAATGACCTGTTTTAGGCATTCTCGCTGGCCGAGTATGACCATATTCTTGCGTCTAGTTTCATGATTGAGATGACATTCGGGTATCTCGCATCCATGCCCGAATATCGCAATGTTAAAAATCGTCGGGAGGGGGACCGGGAAAAGGTGAATTCCCCCAGTTCCTGCTCCCTGCTTTCATGAACATAAAAAGTGACTTTAATTTTTTTAAAAATGGGGAAGGCACTCAAGGTGCTCAGTGATGGTCAAAAGACATTTCCCCATTCACAGACTGTTGTGCCGCTTCCGAACGAAGTCTATCCACTTATGCCCAGTCGTATCATATTGCATTCGCAAAATGCGGACGTTGATCCGTACCAATTTGAATAGGTGTTGATAGAACTGGTAAAACGAAGAGAAGCAGGGATATTCATCGCCAACGTGTCATCCCTGAAACCTTGAAGAGGTATTTTCTCCCGAGTAGAAGCATCCAATATAGATCGATTTCAAGAATACAACGCACGATTATAAAATATTGGAGGAAGTATCACCTTTCTAACTGAAAGATGACGTGGACATTGGGCGTACGCTTTTAGAGGCGATGTGTCTACGATAGCGGCATTGATGCACGTATTATAATAGTGTGACGTCATAATGGAATGTTTGCTTTTCAGAATTTGTAAAATCGATAATGAATTACGCATGCATATGAACTGTTACAAACTTACGATAATAGAAATGAATATGGCAACGGTAACTAAATTAACGTTACAACTTTGGCTGGCATTACATATTGCTTCTTTCTGTGACCAAGGGCAAATCGATGATTTAAATTAACAGTAATAATGATAGATAATAAAATAAATGTAAAAGAAGGTACAACAATATATTGATACAAATCTAAATTGAACCTAGAGCATTGTAGCATATGAAATACAAAACTAGAACTAACATAACTATAACCAGGGTGATTATGGTTTTCCAAAAATGATATGGAATACATATACAAAGGAAATCAACAGATTATCGTGGGTGTGATACAGAACATATTTCAGTTCAATGGATTAAAATGCCGGTGTGATTAACTAAGTCAAACCTGAGGAAACAACTAGACGAATGAAATGTGATTAAGGCAAAGAGCAAAATTTTGGTTTACATGATGGAAATTACAGTATGACTGAATGAAGGCTGATTTTAACAAAGCTTTTGATAATTACACGAATGCCTTATTATGAATTCGTTCTTTGAGATTTCGGCGGATTCATGTTTTACAGAGTAGACGTAATCTTTACACATTTACATTTATTCATGCATGGCAAATCATCACGGGTCACGATATTCCAATTTACTCCTGGGGGTGTTTCACAAAGGCTAAGATTGACTGAAACCACAATTAACTGTGGCTGTCCATTCATGCCAATGTTTTCTTTCACCAACGGTCTCTGAAAGGATGTGCATATCGTGGTATCATATCTGCAGAAGTGGCATTTTTTTATAGTTCATTGATGAAGAAAACAAAAAATGTCACTTCTGTAGATTTGTGTTCATATCTGCACATCCTTTGAGAGACCGATGGTGGAAGAAAACATTGGCATGAATGGCCAGCCATAGTTAAGTGCGATTTCAGTCAATCTTAGTCTTTGTGAAACACCTCCCTGGCGTAATAAGATTCCAAGAGAAATATTTGCGTTAATAAGCTTTTGCAGTTTCATGGAACGAAAATGTCAAATCCCCTGAGCTTAGAATTACGGAAACTTGAGCGTTAACAACGGGGAAAGCTAAATCTATTCTGCTTTCTGCGTCGGAGGGGTAAACTTAGAAAGCAGACAATTGCGGAATTTCACATATTCTGTGTCATATAAATCGAGTGTAATTAGTCATTAATATGACCAAAATACCCATTAAACATTCTAAAAAGTTTCATAAGGTGGATATTAATTACTCGATCTATCAATGTCGAGAACTTAAGATTGTTTTCTTTTTAATGTGTGGCTTGATACGCTGACCCTCATCTATCAAAATATTCACACTATAACTCATTTCCTTAGTTGATATTCATTGGAAGGATCAAGGGGACTTCATATTGGGATGTGGTAATCTTCATCGAATATCAATTTTAAAAGTCTGATGTAAGCTTCATTAATATACCCCTGCACGATATGCATTGAATTCTCTTGCAAACCAGAGTTCCGTTTCAAAGGCGCAAATGAACTTGGTGGCAGAAAGAATATCAATAATCATATGGTCACCGGCGAAAATCCGTTTCTGGAAGTGAGGGGGGGGGGGGTAATCTAAATCTTTTGACAAATTTCTAGCACAACTCACACACGAGTACACCCTCACCCCCACCCACCGTATACACCAACACAATATACTCTTCCATCCTCCTTTTATATCATTATGCACATACAGAGCTTATTAACAGCATTTCAAATAGAAAATTATACTACTATCACCGCTGTTTATGATAGATCTATCAAAAATTTCAACAAATGATTGATTAAAATCGAATTTCTTCTTTGAAAATTGGGGGGGGGGGGAAGCCGAGCGTAAATTCGTACACGCCACTCCCCCCCCCCCTCTCTCTCTCTCTCTGTAAAAACTATGGGAATATATAGCCCCATCCCCCGAGATTTAAATGCAGGCATTCCAACTTGGTTAATGGAATGGCGTAGCAAGCGTGGAGCGGGCTATACCCTGCTTTAGGGTTCGCGGCGACTATTCATCCATGGTCATTTTTCTTTTACTATCAGTGGAATTCTTAAACTTCAACCATCCCCGAGAATTATAGGTAACCCTAAACCTAGCCCAAAACCTGATCCTGAGCGCAACTTCGTGATTAAAAGCGAAGAAGCAAACAATTGTATTAATTTGCAGCCAAATTCCATATTAACTTCAGGAACTCTAAAGACTTCTGTAGATGAGCAATTTAATAGTAGCATATGCCAGTGAATGCGTGTATTTCTGTACTGAAGCTGAATGATTTAATATATTAATATTTATTTATTTCCACAATCTGATAAAAATACAGGTACAATAGCATAAAAAACATTCAAAAATACATTCAAACACGAATACAAAAGGGTACATTATAAATACAGCAAATAACAGAAAGTGGTGGGATTAACAATAGGCCTCAAGACCTTTCAAAGGTCAATCCCTATAACACAAAAAGCTACAAAAACGAAAACCAAAAGGGGGGGGAGAGGAACGGATAGGCAAATTAATAGGAGTTCAAAAGAAAATTTCTGAATGTTCGTTTAAATTTCAAAAGACTTTGGCAAGACTTCAGGCTACTCGGAAGGCTATTCCACATAATCGGTCCCGAGTATTTAACGGTTGATCGAGAAGAATTATATTTGTAATTTGGTACATACAAGTTATCGTTCTGTCGTATACCATATACATATTTTTTCTTAATAAAACAATTACCTAAGAATTTTGGCAAAGAGTTATGGACATATTTATACATGAATATACAGGTAGAAAATTTGTGAATATCATAGATATTCAATAATTTCTTTTCTTTAAACAAAGGATTTGAGTGAGTGTAGGGCTTAGAGTTTGTAATTATCCGTATTGCACCCTTTTGAAGAACAAAAATTCGATTTAAAAGATATTTTGCACAGTTTCCCCATACAATGTTGCAATAAATAAGGTGAGGAAAGATCATAGAAAAATATAGTTTTAAAAGAATATGAGTTGGTACAATTCCACTTACTCTACTGATTGCACCGATTGCCCTTGATATTTTACAACATATTTCATTTACATGGTAATTCCAAATAAGATGATTATCTAAAGTTACTCCCAAAAATTTAGTGGTATTTACAATTGGAATATTAGAACCATCAATTTTTACATCGATAGAATTAGTATCAATATGCTTATTCTTAGTGTGGAATACCATGCACGAGGTTTTATCAGTATTTAGTTTCAGCTTGTTGGCTAAGAACCACTGGCCTATCTTGCACAATTCCCCATTTAGTATTGCACAAACATTTTGTATATCATTTCCAGTTATAAAAAAATTGCTATCATCTGCATATAATACAGAATCTAATATATTACTAATAAAATGTAAGTCATTTATATACATAATAAAAAGGAGAGGACCTAAAACAGATCCCTGAGGAACACCAATGTTAATGTTTCGTATAGGGGATGAATAACCATTCAAATGTACATACTGTCTGCGATTATAAAGATAACTTTTGAACCAATCTAAGGCAAGACCTCTGATACCATAATATCTCATTTTTTCTATAAGAATGTCGTGATTTATACAATCAAAAGCTTTTGATAGATCTAAGAAAATCCCAATGACAAATTGCTTATTTTCAAATGCATTAGCTATTTTGTCACAGAAATCAATCAATGCCATATAGGTAGAGTAATTGGGTCTGAAACCAAATTGTTTTTTAGATATGATATTATTGTAACATAAATATGACAATAAACGTTTGTGTATAAGTTTTTCAAATAACTTAGAAATTACAGATAGGATAGAGATTGGTCTATAGTTAGATAATACAGATTTATCCCCTTTTTTATGTATGGGTACACATTTGGCTAATTTCAGGGAACTAGGGAAAACTCCCTTATCTATTGACAAATTAAAAATACTACATAAAGGTGTGACTAAAAAATGAATAGATTTTTTAAAAACACTACAGTCAATGCCATCATAACCAGGGCTTTTGTTTGGCTGAAGTTCAGAAACAATTTTGATTATTTCACTAGGTGGTATGCGGCTGAGAAAAAATGAATTCAACAAGTTTTGGGGTGGCAAGAACTTATCATAAGTACAGCAAGATTGTGGCAAAGTATTAATTATGTCTAATCCAATAGTTGTGAAATATTTATTAAATAAATTTGCAATTTCCTTACAATCAGATATGTTTCTGCCAAGATGATTAATATTCATATGTTGTACTGTTGCCCTTTTCTTATTCAACAAATCATTGATTACATTCCATGTTCTTCTAATATCATTCTGTACATTACAAAAACGAGTTTTATAATACAATTGTTTACACTGCCGTATTGCACTAGTAACTTTATTTCTATATCTATTATAAGTTATTTTTCTATATTCAGTTGGATTCTTTATATATTTTCGATACAAGATATTTTTCTTCCTACACATCTTCTTTAAATCATTATTAAACCAAGGGTTTTTCTTAAATTGTCGGTCTGACTTCTCTTTGAAAGGAAAACATTGATCATATAGACTAGTTAATTTATTCATAAAAATATCAAATCTACAATCAACATCTATGATATCATATACATCATTCCAGTTAGTACACTGTAAAACTTTCAGAAAATCAGTAACATTTTCATTATTCATAACACGTTTGTAGCACTTAGGATTAGAGTATGAAACATTGTCACAATTAATAATTGTGAAAACACTAAGATGATCACTGACATCATTAACAAGGATTCCAGTTTTTAAGACACTATCCAAGTTGTTTGTGAATATGTTATCAATAAGAGTCGCTGAAGTTTGTGTTATTCTCGTTGGGTTTAAAATCAAAGGTATACAAGAATAAGTTACTAAAAGATCAACAAAATGTTGTACTTGATAGGAATTGGTCATTAAAAGATCAATGTTAAAATCACCTATAAAAAAGCATTGCTTATTTTCTATAGTTATTGCACGAAGAGGGTCCTCTAAGTAACTAAAAAAAATCAGATAAATCTTGCCCGGGGGGCCTGTACACAATGGAAAGAATAATATTTCTTACTTTAGAATATATCTCAATAAAAATAGTTTCTATACATTGGTTAAAAACTTCTAAGTCCTTACGGATTTTATACTTCATTCCATTTTTTTATCAAACAGCCTACACCACCTCCTCGTTTGTCTTGTCTTCCATTACCAAGAAAACTATAATCAGGAATTTGTATTTCTTCATTATTTGCTAGCCAAGTTTCTGATAGTGCTATACATGAAAATGGGCAAGATATGCTGGCAAGAACACTGTGAAAGTTATCAATATTTTTTTTAATGCTTCGACAGTTAAAATGTACCATGGAGAAAACTCTTTTATTTTTCAAAAGTAATTCCTCTATTATATCATTGTATTCATTAGGAAGAACATAATTAGCATCATCAATTATAACATTGTCAGACATAATGTTTATATCCTGAATATCTCGTTCTGAACATGTAGAACATTCACCTGTCAATGTAGTTGAGATTTGCCTTCTACAATTAGTACATAGATTGGGATGGAAAACATAATACAAATATAACATTAAGAACAAAACAAGTATTAAATCACTGGAGAAAAAGAAAAAAAAAAAGTATGGCGATGATAGTTCGATGACAGAAAACCATTCTCCCAGGATGAAAATGTAGATTTCTGTGTGCATGCACTAGTACGCGCGTGCGCGCGCGCGGATGTGGATTTTTTTTCTTAGGGTTTTTTTATTTTTGGAGGGGGGGGGATGGGTGGGGTAGGGATTTTTTTTATAGTGCATGCATAGCAGAATTTCTTCGCGTGGAAAACCCTAAGACTCCTACAAATGTCAGAAATGATTGATCAAAGCTTTGCAAAAATTATTAAATCTAAGAACATGAAGAAGCAGGAGCAGAAATGACTATACGACTACGTACAGTCGGTGTAAGGGAGAATGTTCTAGACCTTTCATGCTTTGACGTTTCACACTCCACCCTTTTATTTTGCGTGTTCAAAGAGTAGCTTTCAAAGACACCTAGACTGTGTTTTATAAACACCTCTAAATTTATTTGCTAGGTATTCCATTGCGATACTTAATTTTCTATGCAAATGTTTAAATGTTTGAATATTTACTGTTACGTTGATGTGGAATCTTTCACAACAGTTAGTACAAGGTACAAACATGATGGTATAGCGGTGAAGGAATTGGCTCTCATACGAAAGGTCTTGGGTAATTCGAGCCTCACTCAGTGCTTACGCCTTTGGACAAGGTGTTTTGCTCACAGAGAACGTCCCTCTCTACCAAGGTGTATTAAATCGGTACCGTACCTGACAATGCAAGGGTAATAATAATAGCAAAGGCCTGCAGTAAGAGCAGTAATTATAACCCAGTGACGCTACCCTTGGTAAACCCAATAAATATGATACTACTACTACTACTACTACTACTACTAATAATAATAATAATGATAATAATAATACTGATGATAATAATAATAATATTAATAAAAAATAATAATAATAATAATGATAATAATAATAATAATGATAATAATAATTGTTTTAATCATCATTAGTATTTGACATTATTATTATCATTATTATTATTATCATTATCATTATTATCATTATTATTATTATTATTATTATTATCATCATCATAACTGTTGTTATCATTTTATTGTCATAATTACTATTATTGTTACTATTATTATTATAATTGATATCATTACCATCATTATTATTACTTCTGTACTGATATGATAAAGTGTTTATCATTATCGTATACAGTTACCACTATTATTATAATTACTATTTGTTGTTTCCGACAGAAAAGATTCCAGAAGAGGCCACAGCACCATTTCCTGACGTAAGACAACAATCGGTTCCCGACGCAGTATCACTGACGCAGATGATTGAAAGTACTAATGACTTGTTAGGAAATGTACTCAGGTTATTACAGGTAATGAACAAACCCCTTTCAAGATCTCAAAACATCCGAAGACGTTTATTCACCATCACTTTCTGGTGCTATGCATGCAAAAAGGGAAACTCTACAAACACGATAAAAACTACTTTCGAAAAATCAACTCAAGTGCAATTTCTAAAGCCTATTGTACTGCCCATACAAATCATGTTTGATTACATAATAAGCTATTGTAAAGTCGGCACATTTCTTAAGGTGATAGACGTGGCTGTAAAAGTTGCCTTAAGCTGATTTTTCGAAAGTAGTTTTTATTGTGTTTATAAATACGCGTTTACTTGTCGTGATCATTGGTCACTAATTTCAAACTTTAAAAAGAAAATCGTTCTTGTAATGTTTTTAACTCATTATCATATGTCGTTCCACTTTTGTAAATCATGAGAACTGGAAAGATGACACTTGGGTTATTTTTTTTTTTATAATATTAATCCTTTTTGTTTTCCCTGCAACCATGTGATTGTCTTCAAACCTTACTATCTTTTTTTACTGTTTCCATCGTTGCCTTTGTTTTCCAGAATAAGTAGCAACAATAATAATGATATTAAAAAGATTGTAACTATTAAGTTAATACTTGAAGTTATTTAATTGATTATTGACGAATGGGTTGAAATCTATGGGTATATGGTTTTCAACTATCATAAGTTATTATGACTTCATTGTTATGTATTGCTATAATAAAACCTAATTCTACTATCTTTTTTTTAATTGTCTTAAAATGAGAGAGAAAAATGGAATAGACCCAAGATTACAAATGCTTGGCTCTTTCATTTTTTTTTCAGATTTCCGTAATTTCGGTCTCTTCAAGCAAAAAGTATGAATATTTTGCTCCATATTCTTTCAGATTTGGCCCAATTCTAAGTAGAAAGTGGAAAATAATTTTATTTATATTTCTGTCTTTTATTCCTAATCCAGTTCGAAAAGGAACAGCTTGAGAGGATAGAAAGCAATTCTGGTATGTCAGCTGAAGAACTAATTAGAGAGCAGAACGACAGGAAAAAACTGTTGATGCTGAGGAATGTCCTGAATCAGTAACATTAATTTTAATCGCAGGTACGTCATTTAAACCACGATGCGCCATTTACAGAAGTAAGCTTGCGTCAGCAACTGGTGCGGTTTTTGACACACTGTTAAGCACAAAATTTTTCGTCGCTGCTCATATTGTTACCATCAACAATCTGCAGAATTTTTCAAAAATAAGCTGCACAGATTGTCGCTGTCAACAATCTTCAGATTTTATGTTTTCAAAAACAAGATGCACAGATTGTTGCCACTACAGACTGTGTTTGAAAACTTCTACAAAACCTTTTCCACAGTGAAAAATCTGTGCAAAGGCCAAAATCTTTGATGCAACATGCGCTTTGTGAGAGTGATATGATACGGAATCTGAATGGAAAATGATCTGTGTAAACTTTAATTTTCTTCATGGGCTTGATCAGCGTAGGAAATAACGAAGTCCATTGTCGCATCTTGTGATGCGGCCAAATAACGATAGTACAGTTATCAAGCAGGAGAAACAAATTTGTAGAAACGAATCTTTCTCTAAAAATATATTTTTTTTCTACATTGGCATGAATAAAGTGAGCGTCATTATGCCTGTTGTTTGCTAGGATTCATTAAGATTTCAAAAATTAGGAGAGGACTGGGACTGAAATCGATTTGGGAATTTCAATGGTACCAACCTTTTAATACCAGCCCCCCGCCCCCCCCCCCCCGTCCCCCGACCACTTATCGGACCGGTGTCACCGGATGAGATGTCCATCCGGTGTTTCATCACTAAGGTCAAAATCATATTCGAATACGGCTTGTTGAGTGTTAAAGATATTGGCTATGTCGATGGTATGGTCGTTTTGATCGATGATTGAGTCAAAGCTAAAGTTGTTATTATCATCATCATCATCTTGTTAATCTAGAGAGAACAAAGATTCATCATTGTCAGCATTTACAAAGGGCAACATATCAGAAGAAAAACTACCCATAAGAAAATAATAATTGCGTACTTAGATAATATATGCAAAAGTTCACAAATGCGTGAATCCCCATAGGTGAAAGAGATAAGAGATGCTATAGAGATGAATAATGGGAAAGAAGGAATAGATGAAGATGAAGATGCTAGAAAAGATCTTTAAATATAACGAAAGTGAAATGCATGCAAAAAACATAAACAGAAAACAGAAATTATATATATATATATATATATATATATATATAAGTTGTTTGCATTTGTCAAATTTCTTTCAATATATATATATATATATATATATATATATGTAACAGCTTTGGCAACTCTCGTGGAAATAAATACATGTGAGACAATTGAGAGAATAAAAGCGTAGCATGAATCAAAGTTCCCCAGAGCTGTCCTACCATTTTGGAAATTTTGCAAAGGTTGAAAAAATGTCTCCGCCGGGAATCGAAACCGGGCCTTTGGCTATGAACGCCAATGCCTTAACCACTAGGCATTGGCGTTCATAGCCAAAGACAAAACAGTGTGGCGCCACAGTGTGGTACCACACTATCGCATCATGTGTGAAAGCACCTTTAGTCTACAATTTCCTTGAAAATAGCATGGAAAAAAATAATTGAGTTTGACATGTGCCAATAAGTTAATTCACATGAAACACCTATCACATTATGGAAACATTATTTCCCGATAAGAAAAAAATCATAACGAGATTTTCATTTTAGTATTTCGTTATAAAATCAGTTCATGATCAGCTTAATATATATATATATATATATACATATATATATTAAGGTGATTAAGGCGATATATATATATATATATATATATATATATATATATGTGTGTGTGTGTGTGTGTGTGTGTGTGTGTGTGTACGTATATGTATATACACACACATACACCCATATGTATACATGTATATTATTCAGTCAAAATACAGCAAGTTAAAGAAAAAAAAAGAATCTTCTTCTTGTCAAATTTACTTGCAGAAGTTATTGCAAAGGGAAATAACAATTGTTACAAAAAAGATTTTCCTTAAGAATATTAATAGAAACGGGAGTCAGTAGTAAAATGAGCTTGTACAGGAAGAGAATGCACATAAGACAAAGAGATCCGCATGTTTTCCGGAAATATCCAGAAACATATATAATCACTACAAACGTAACAAACGTTACCAATGGTGGGTTGTCAAGGTCACTGGCCTCAACATTAAAGCTTATAAACCCCTCCAAAAAAAAAAAAAAAAATCTGCAACTCAAGCCCGAGGTGTGATATCTTTTTTGTTCCTGAACTATTTATAATATGTAATTCATCGAATTTGTTCAGTTTCAGTCTCACAAAGTCCGCCCGCACCAGTTGCTGACGGAGTCTTGCGCCAGTAATATGACACCTCGTGCATGTCATGTGCAACCATTGTGAGAATGGAGTGCACTTTTTTCATGTTGCTCCCATGGCAATTTCACCGACGTGCCTTAAAAATGTGTAAGCGCATATTCATTGTCACTTAACCTGTCGGATCAAGTGGGGATTATGTGAAGTGTTGACTTCAAGGCAACAGTTCCAGAATGAAATTTCACCTTTATTGGAACAATCATCCATCAGCGGGCTGAAGCGCAAGGAAATGTAAAAGTAGCGTATGTGCATCTCATGTCAGAGCGCTTACATTTGCCATTTGCTTTCCCTTTATATCAGCCTTTAAACTACGTGAGATGGAGTTCTTTAAATATTTGTTGAGGTAGACGTGTCTCTTGATCGCACGTGGCCAATTTCGAGCGCTCGACAATTGCGCCTAAAAGCGGACATCACTCGTCGCCGTGCACACATGTTTCATGACTCTAATAATGACGGGAATCGAAGTACGCATGTGTTTGAAATTGTCACATTTCCGATATGTGTAAACTATATGCATTTGAGCATCAAGACACACACGGTTCATTGTGAATGATTATGTAATAACATATTTCAAATTAATGAGGAAATTCTAAGTGGTCTGTTTCATTTTGGGGATAGTCTGTATGCCATGTATGCTGAGAGCCAGAAAGATTTTAGCTTACTGTGTTACATGGAGTTAACATCCTTTTCGCTGTTTAACAGCCGACGATATGCACTTTTTCAGAGTTTCGACCGTTCAGTCACTTATCTGTTGCAACCGTATTCTAGTTAGATATCGATTACCTGATAGTAAAAGTGCAGTGAATTTGTGTGGCATAAGTAGATATAGATGTAAATGTGATTACAACATTTGAAATGAATTTTTAAAAGATAAAAGGTGAATGGGGCAAATCAGTATAAGTTGAGCCGAATGATTATTCACATAACCTCGATCCTAGCACAGAATTTAAGAAAAAAGGAAAAAGACTTCATACGATACAAAATACAAATTGAAGTTTACACTCTAAATCGGCAACCCTTAAGATGCGACAGAGAATGATCCAGGGGTTGACTCTTGCATCATGCTTGCTTATCGGGGCGCAAATTTGCACCCCTTTGGTTCACTTTTGTTAACCCTTGACTACTGAATATTTATATTCCAACAGACTCAATACAGGGGACACCCGGTTGCAGTAGCCAATGGAATAATCTGTTAATTGGTTATTTAATGTAGGCACAAAATTGTATCTTTTAGGTTGATGTTGTAAGGGTGCATTTTTTGAGACATTATATTTTACACTATTTATCAGGTGTGTTATTTCTTTGTTTATTTACTTTGTAAAATGTATGTCAAATTTGGATTTTCTTGCATGTATAGAAATCTGTGTCATAGTTAACTTGCTTTTATCAGGATAACATGGTTTAAAGATGGGGGGGGGGGGGGATTTTTTCACACTTAAATTAGTATTTGTTCTAGATTTGCAAACACCAAACACCAAATCTCTGACATTCCCACGTTAATAAGAAGATTGGTATCCATGCTTATGGCATCACATGCAACAAGGTTCAACTACAATGTTTGGTAGGCCTATTAAAAACCGCAAAGTATATTGATTTCCATTAAAAGATAAGAAAAATATAAATCCTGCACGATAATGACTGAAATAATCACTCGGAAAAAATAATCAAAATACAATCGAAAATGTGCTTATGCGAGCCAGGATACCGTAATCAATTTAGTATAATAATGTGTATCACATATTTATTTTACACTTTATGGAAAGCCGGTGAAATGCTATAATTACTTTTCCGAGATTAGGGTCATTTTTTTTTTCAAATGCATTCTCAAGAAAGGTAAGCAGCTCTAATGAGCACTCATTTTTTGAGAGCAATTGCCATATTGTATTCATAGAATGACCGCACGGAAGTAAGCTCAAGTACTGCAAGTTATCTCAATATCATGGTGCTCTCATGATCACGTTCTTGCCCTATAATTCGCCAAATTAGCAGTGCTGTCGAGCTACGCAAAATGTAAGTGACCTTCACCCTTTTAAAGGTGTTGTCGATAGGCAGAACATAGATGTGAAGACTGAAGTTGTTCGGACCATTTTGCTTGGTGATGCCTATCAAACATGACGAGCACGGCGGAGGAAGGGTATGTTTTAGGAGGGGGGGGGGGTGAGGTTGATCTTTTTCCTCTTTTCGCTTTGGCACTGGAGCGGATACATGTCTCTAAAGATGCTTGAACACCCCTCGTCCCCAATCTTAAAAACAGAAAATTAATTATTTTTGAAAGTATTTCAAAATTTCGTTATTATTATCATTATTATTATTATTATTATCTCTCCTTAATAGGAAGTATAAAAAGAAAGCAAAAAGTACGTTAAAAAGGGAAATGCCTTAGGGCACCCACGTACAACAGTCTAAACAAGGCTTCTCCGCCCCGTCCGCCCCCCCCCCCCCCTCCGTTGGGTAAATCAAAAAATTCCATCGATGGAAACTAATATTTCTAGGACTGGTTGCCATGGAAACTCATCCAATATTCCCGACAAGACAATTACAAAACGGAAACCATGCGGATTTGAAAATTAATTTCTTGTTCGTTTTCTCATCATAGTGGTTGGTAAAATAATAACGTTGAACCCCACCCCTCCGAGTTCCAAGGTCACTGTATTTTAAGACGGAACGTGAATATTAAAGGCAATTTGCAAGTGAGAATATAATTTCATTTCATGTCCGAAGGAAAAAAAACATGTTGAAGAACATTATTTGCTATCAGTAGTTCCTCACAAAGTAATTTATATCGACTGGTAGTTGCTGATTAAAGTGGCTATAATTATATAAGCCTTCAAATTATTATGAGAAAAAAGAAGTGACACAGAGAGAGAGAGAGAGAAAGAGAGAGAGAGAGAGAGAGAACGAGAGAGAGGTTCTTTCGTGAGTGTAGTAGGAAATGCATTATCACTACCAACACATTGTAAGGGTAGATATATTTTTTAAAAGTGAGATATTGAGCTTCAGCAGTGATCCCGTGGTTGTCAACTTGTATCTAATCAATTTCGTGCCAATGTACAATTCGGTATAAAAAATTATGTTATTTAACACTATGCACAAAGCAAGCTATTTGGTATTCTTCATGACTTGTAATACTGATAAAAGGCGGATTTACGAACACCCACACATTATCCACGGATGTGACAATGGTTACAAAATCGTGTTGCTTTAAGCTTATTTGCCAGTGCCCGTCTTATATAACAAAATTGTAATATAAGCCTAAGTTGGGGAATAGTAAGACTTTATTTCCTCTGTTTCACAAAACATGTCATTTTAAGTTTAAAGATTGAAAATATTGATAATGATTACGATAATATAATAATAATACTGATGCTTCTGTAAATCGCTAGTAACTGTTCATCATTTGCATTCTACTTATTATCTTACAATTACCAACCCCTTCAAACATAATCAGTTGCAAATATGTTGGTATCTACCAACTATGAAGAGCTTTTTCCAAATGGCGCTAAATCCACTTTGAGAGATTTCGAGTAAATCAAAGATTTTTATTTATTCCATTTTCCTTCTTGGAAAGTTTAAAACTTTTCAACAGCTAGTAGCATTTACCAACATTAGACATCTAAAAAATGAGAATGAAAAAAAAATCCTGCATGAGTAGTATTGTTTTATTTTTTAGGATTTTAAAAATATTTCTTTTACATGAACTCCAATGTTCCGAAAAAAAAGTATTTTCCAGAAGGTGCTTAATCCATTTTTTTCCAAAAGGCGCTAAATCCGTACAAATGAAAAATATAGAAAAATTCTAGAAAAATTACTACTCATGCAAGATTTCTTTTATTCGCATTTGCTAGATGACTAATTTTGGTTACATGAAACTGCCAAATGTTCTGATGTTGCGAAGAACGAAAACATGCAGTTTGAATAAAAATCCCTGATTTTCGCAAAAGGGATTTAGCGCCTTTTTGAGAATAAACAAATTTGAATTTAGCGCCTTTTGGAAACAAACAAATTTTTAAATCCATTTTTTTCTGCTTTGCTTAAATTTCTTATTTTTTTTTCAAATAAGTCATACTGAAACGGATATGGAACAAGCATCCAGGCCTACTAATACCTTGGTTTCGGTAAAAAAAAAAAAAAAATGGATTTAGCGCAGTTTGGAAATAAGCTCTTTATGTGTAAAAGTATAAGAATCTGACGCAAAGTAGTTGACTGCCTAATTTGGGATTTTAAATGTAGCACGGCTTCCCAGCAAAATAATCAGTAATGATATTTACACTGTCAATTTCTTAGAAATTAATCTAAGTCGATTTCATTTTGGGACAACTCCAAAATTACTTTGAGAAGAAATTATGATCAATAAGATTGATTAATAAATGACAGAGAATATTAAAGCTCCCACGTCACTCGAATTCCACGTAATTTATTTTTTTTTTTCATGAAAACTAGAAATCTATCATTTCGTGAAATCATTCATTATTATTTGTTGGCTGGAAAATAGTGGCTTAAAAGAATTATACTAAACCAATCTACTTAGCTCGACAAGAATGATCACTGCTATTACGGAATTGAAGAAAGACGTGATGTGTCATTTCTAGGCATGTAATTCTTGAGATACTGCAGAAAATTTGATCAGATTAATGGAATATGTCTTTAGAGTATGTTTCGCGGGTGGGAATATATTTACAACTTTATTCAACCAACTGGGCAAACGTGGGAGCATTAATAGATCATTCAGTGTCTCCTTCCCATTGGGAAGAGTGACTTGAACATGTTTCCCAATTTCTAGATTTACTTTAGTATTCAGCACGGCATCTTCGTTTGTTCAATTTAACATTATAAAAGATGATGGTTTAAAGGGAGGAATGTAGATTTAAAAGCTATCCTCCGAACTTTCGTTTAGCATATATATATATATATATATATATATATATGTATATTTATTTATTACCCCTATACAAGGTATTACTTTCCTACATTCAGCGTTACAGAACATGAGCATGGAAATGAAATTACATTGTTCGGTGTGTCAAGTAACAGATTTTTTTTTTACAGTTGACAAGAGGTCATAAGAAGCTCTGTGGA
The DNA here is from genome assembly GCA_029962745.1 of Echinometra lucunter. Lineage (NCBI taxonomy): Eukaryota > Metazoa > Echinodermata > Echinoidea > Camarodonta > Echinometridae > Echinometra > Echinometra lucunter. The sequence goes on from CM057157.1 coordinate 23,208,573, forward strand.
AGAACATATTTCTCATTACGTTACAGAGTTTCCCAGTTCCTTTACATAGCACTTCTCTTTTGAACAGATGTTCCATACACCTTATACTGCCGATTATCTTTGCGTGACATAATTTGCGTCAAGACATATTCATTTATGCACGAGAAGTGTAAAACTATTCTTAAAAGTTTCATAATTTTCAAAATGATACCCTGAATTTCTTGAAACTGAGTAGGATACAAACATGATCGCAACGCGCCTCTTGCACACGATACTTCACTGCCGACGTATGACTGCGTCAATCACGTGCTCGGTTTGCTGACGCTATGCAATAAGAGTGATGTCACACGCATAGTGATTGCAAAATATTGCTTTGAATATCTTGTGTATGCGATTATTGACTTTATAGACGTAACTAGCGTAAAAAAGGACACAGCCGCATTGAACCATCATGTATACATATGGCATAAGCATGCTTTAGGCTAACCATGCATATAATATTATGAAGGAAATTGGTGCCTGCTATATACAAACATAACAACGTTTGCGCTGTTCGCTTTGCTTCAGTTATTAGTAAGAGGTCATTTTTGCATGCCAGTGACTGTGTTGACACACTTCTACAACAGCAAATGTTTTATTGACTAAAGCCTTTTACATACAAGGCGTCAAAGACCAACACATGCTTGCGTCAGCGACTAGCGTGGCCTCTTACGCGCCGCGTGATGTCATAAACAAATTAAACTGCAAATATATAAATAAATAAGCAAATTAAAAGCCAGAATAGTATACAAACATCGCTTTGGATAACTGGCTTATGCATTATGGCATGTAGTCTGGTTTAACGGAGGTATACGTAATAACGCAAGCAAAGTAACGCGTCGTGTTCTATGGATTAATAGTATACTGCCCCCATGACTTGCGTCTTTAGGTCTAATAACATAATGGAATATGGAACACGCGTGTGAAAGCAGATTTATCAAGCGTTCAGTCACATTTGTATCCTCTGTCAATTCATCCTAGTTACGTGACTAAACTTCTTGTGGCAAGATTAAGTAGACACGAAGCGCAAATTGAATCTTTTTTTTTCCAGTGCGACGCGTTCACTAATTGATGAGTCGGGGTAACTGTTCACACCCCAAACATCTATTTCGGTTACACCGGGGCAGTGTTTATCACATATTATTGAGATTATGTACCCTATATAATATTTGCCATTTTTATCTCCATATGACTTGTATTAATGGGACTGATTCATATGCATCCAGTGTCTATTATAAGATGTCAAGTTATATATACATTATGTTAAAGAAGATTGCGGTGAGTGCATGTTCAAACCCCTCTTTACCCATTGAAAAATACATACATTTAGCATGTTATCAATTTATTGATTTATATAGTTATTTATATATATATATATATATATATATATATATATATATATATATATATATATATATATATATATATGGACAAGACGAATGTTGAAGAAAAGCCGCAGAGATGTAATTATTTCCAATATTTCGGGCATAGCCCTTTGTCAAGGAATGACAAAATTTATTGAGCGTCAACAAAAGCAAACAAAAACGCGCCAAAAAAGGTCGTGTGGCAACAGGCATATAGGATACGCCAAATATAAATAAATAAATATATATATATATATATATATATATGGGGATTATGATATAGTCATTATCAGCCTCATCATCATCGCGGTCTCGTTTTCTATATTATTGTTGTAGTTGGCACATTGTCCAGACGGCATCCTACTTAAAACTGCACGTTTACGAATAAATTTATGTGGTTATGAATATGAATACTATGACAATTTGACGAAGCTGGCTACCATTTATCGTGCGAAATTTCGGCGTAAAGTGTCTTTATCGAGGGCTGCACAATGAAACAGGAACAAACTGAAATTTGCAAGTCTTTTATATTCCACTTATTATTACTGTGGCGCCTGCTCGTAAAATTCGGACACTACCATGACCACGGACGAGGTGGCGCCACAATCACACTGGTCTGTAACATGCTTGTTTGATGGACGTACCACCCACATTCCAGCCCACAACAACTATAGCACGCATTCATTAAATGATTCAATCTATAAAACGTTACATTGATCATTATTTTTACATTAAGTTCATATTATTCATTACATTTATCATGTCTTAACTTCTTTTGCCATTAATTTTAATATGCTTGTCGTTCTCCTGTTTGTTTGTTTTTTATTGTTATTCAGCCCTCGATAAAGGCACTTTACACAATAGCTTCACATTTCACAACAATTCCCAACACAAGTAAACCGAGTCATCAGGTCATGTTCGGGAGTGGGGCACCTCTAACAATTTTAGATATATATCCAGGCAAATATTCAAAGTGGATAGAACTGGCTACAACGATATCGAATATATTTATATATTAATGTATAATTAGTGTGTAACTATGCAATTAGTTGTATTCAAGTGACTAATTATTTGTGAAGATTATAGTATTTTTTTATTGATTGATTGATTGTTATTTATATTCATTTCCATATCAACAAAATTTGCAATGCAAAGCAAAATACAAAATTCAGAAATGAAAAAGGGAACCCACTGGAAATTACAACTTGTTTTTGTGGGTATTTAGATTATGCAGTAGTTTAAGTTTACGTATTTTATTGTGTAAAGCGCTTAGAGAGGACTTCTGATAAGCGCTGTATAAATGCTAACTTATTATTATTATTATTATGTAATTTAGATATCTTATAGGCGCATGCAGTGTACTAATGACGAAATGCCACTTTTCCATGCAATGCCAACGCTCGCTTGCCATTAGAAGACAGGAATAGAATTGATGGCGATGATGATGATGATTCACAGCATTTAGTATGGCGCCATATATCTGTTTTAAAAACCTTCAAAGGCGCAGACTCCTCCAATAAACTTAGCATTCAAATGTCTGATGAAAGATGTGAGTCTTGAGCGAAGCTATGAAGTGGTCTAGGCTGTCAATTTCACGAAGGTAAAAAGGGAGCTTTGGAAATCACCCTGTACTTAGATGATCAAAACATTAAGATCGAAAAATAGCACGGAGCACGCAAATACTTAAGCTTTTCAATGCTCTTTTCCGATTTTGCAGTACCAAACATCTATTTAGTTAAAACATAAAGAAAGCTGGTTATATGACAACGACCACCGCTTTCTCATGGGGGAATGTCGCTCATGCTTAGGTACATGAAATTGCTCGTTTTCACAGAAGGGCGACATTTAGCATTTAACCTTCAGGCATGTTAGGTTTATTTCCCAACTGCAGTTTCTTTTGGGAAAATGTAAAGAATAACGTCCCTCTTAAAAATCTTTAAGCAGCTTACTCGAGAAAGTAATGAAATTCAAAATGAGCAATATATTCAGTGGAATTTCACGAAGGACAGAGTGAATTTCACTTTCCATTTCGTTGGTTTACCATGAAAAGACATTTACCTCGCAACTTATCTTGATAATTGCACTATGATCTTCATCATAACATTTGCATACACATCTGGTTAGTATCATTCATGTTTACATTTATGTTTTTTTTATCACCATGGTTGTTTAAATGACTTTTGCGTGATAGGTCATTTTACTCGTAAATATTTGTAAAATTCAATCTCTCGACTTAATGTACATGCATGTATAAGGTCCTAATCCAACATTTATGTAGCGTGTTTTCCTCCCATGTAAATCTTTTTGTTTTATGTGATTTAAATCTTTATGAAATTCTCAGCATTTCATTTATATGACTGACAACGTGAGTCAAATTTGACCCCCCCCCCTTTTTTTTTAAAGAAGGAACCATTCAATTAATTCGAGTCAAATTTGTTCATGCTAATTTGAATGACCGGGAGGGGGGGGGGGTGTCATAAAGCTGTTTGTAAAGTTACGCATGACTTTACGAACGACTTGAATATGAAGTGCCAAATGGGATGCCCAAAATTTGTCCTGACTTTTTACAAAGTGTGTCTACATTTCCCATAACCTCAATTAAGTTGTGGCAAAAAATATACTTCACAATAAAAATGTTTGAATAATAAATATATAACAAAAATAATGTTAATCTATTTCTGCATATTTCACCTTTTGCTGCTGCGATTAATAATGACTGAAAATTACATTTGGCTTGCCATATTCAAGTCGTTCGTAAAGTCATTCGTAACTTAACGAACACCTTTATGAAACATCCCCCCCCCCCGTGCCGATTTTGATTGCCCATTCTTGACTCTGAAGGCGTGAAGTGTCCTTTTAGCAGTTGCCGATGTATATACAAACTCACTGACATTAAAAATGAAATTATTAGTGTGAAACAAAAGCAAAATTCCTGACTCGAAACGCTAAAGAATGTCCTTTTGAATGACAGATGCTGAAGTAAATGATATTTTGCTTAATAATTGAATGAATCATATTGATTGAGGAGTACGTGAAATTGGCCGGGAATACCAAATTATCTTTATCATCATCATTAACATGATTAATATGATAATCATGATTATCATTATTAGTATATTTATGTCATCAATCTTTAGTTTGTGTTTTTTTATCACTGACAACAATATTATTGTTTCTTCATCATTATTGTTATTTCTATTGTTACATTATTATCATTATCATCTTTATTGTCGTTATCATTATTATTATCCTTATTGTTGTCATCCAGCAAAGTCAATATTTTGTTATATCTTGCTACTGTTACGAAGTTACGAATTTGCGATGTTTTGGTTTGTTACCCTCGCAACATTGATTTCATGACACCCTTTCCCTCTCCAGTATAATCTTTTCTATTTTAGGTTCTTCCCTATAATATCCTTCAATAAAACGTCAAGTAATGTTTTTGTATTTATGCATTACATGCCCTTTAGTATTGTCATTTTGTTCTTAGCGTCCCTAACATCAAGCTTCGCCTCCCGGGTGTTCGCCACTTTCTCTGTACATGCTATAATACTTATTGCAATTTTGTACATTATGTTACTGACTGATCAGAAGGAAATAAATGTGAATTTCAATTCAATTCAATTCAATTCAACTCATTATTATTATATAATATTTTCTTCCTCTCTGCAGGGCCGAAGTCCATACCCAGATGCTTACACTTTGGCAGAATGCGAGGTATTCATCGAGTTCGCCATCAACCAATGCCCATAAACAGCACTTTGTAGATAGAACAGTAGACAGAGTTTGAAAAAGATGTATACATTTGTAAAATTAGTCTCTTCAAAGATACCATGACTGTCTTTTGGTCCAGTTCATCTAGACATTTCTTGATGAAACTAAAGTGGAATAATTTTTCAGCAGTTATTACTGACAATGTCTGCATGACTGTTTTCTTTCAGTGATCCTCGAAATGATATGGATTTCTCTCTAAGAATAGGAAAAGAACAATATGATGATAATCGTTAGATTAATGAGAGAAAACTGGTTAAATAAGCAAAAATAAATAATTCAAAACAAAGGGTTCGTACCAATCCTATCTGTCGTAGATACAAAAACCAACATTCCATTGCTTCCTTTGGCTTTGAACGGGGTTTATGTCTACAGAAGATACCAAACGGCATTTCAATTTACTTCATTTAAGGCATTGTCGAGATTGAGATTTTTAGAGGGGGTGGGGGACGTACAACCGGCCCTTGCTTCTTTAAAAATGAATGTGGCATAAACTAATCATTAGCATATTACCCCAAAACTTCCCTTTCTTTATGAAAAAAAAGGCCTAAACAATGTGATCATTTTCTGCCTCTGAGAAGTACTTTCAGAATTGTGCATCTCTCCTGCTTCTAAACCCCTCTATCTCTCCTATCCCTAACCTGATTTAAGGAATATATTTGTTTTATGTAAATGGACTCGAATAATATGGTTCATTCACAAAGTGTCCAATTGTATCACGTCAACCCCAAGGCAGAATTACTTTGCATTACATCGTCCCCATTAGCACTGTTCACATATGCCGCAATAAACTACGGGAAACCGCCTTGGCAAAGTGAAATAAGGGGAAGTCAAACGGTATCCAAGATATGTACTTCACATTACGAAATATTCTGAAACTGAAGTACGAATTATGAACATAAATTGAAATATAAAAAATATATGCTCAAAATTTTGTCTGAATAGAGATCTACATGCAGTAGTAGGATATTGCTTGATATAGGCCGGTAACGTAAGGGATAAATAGCTTGGACTTGCTCGTAATACCAGCCTACGGTGCTTCATAATTCATTTTTATTATTTTTTTTGCAACTGTGTGAAAACAAAAGTATTCATGATTAATTTAGATTTATATACTCGTTCCAAAAAAAAATTGACGTGATTTTCGGCGCCATGTGTGAGTGAGCTTATAGAGTGTTCAGCAGACACGCAGTCCCAGAAACGACAATGTTGGAAAGAATCTACTCTGAGACATCAACTTCATCAGGAAGAAACTTGCGTGGATGTTACTGAATCTTCCGTTTCATTGCCAAAACAAATCTTTTTTGAACAACTCAATTCATCAAAATGTGATTTTTTAAAATAATGGAGATAATCTCTATCTTCGATTCCTAACGGGTTGTATAGCATGTACAATCATTATTCATTTCATTTATTTCCATCAATAGTTCAAACATACATACAAATACAAATCAGTACAAAACTTACAAGACAGAAAAGACAGGAAGAAAAGTAAAAACTTTAATATCCTAGATTTTTTCCGTTCATTACTGGCCTACGAGACAGGTAATGATGAGTATTTGGCAGCGAGATGGTCCCTTAAACCTTAAAAATATACAAAGTTCGGAAACTTGGTTATATTCAGGCAAAATACGACAGCCAACTTCTTGAAATTGTTCTCGCTCAACATCAAAATCCCTTTTATCTCTCTCACTTGATCCCTAATAATCAAATAGCAATCTGAGACGTAAAAGAAATGAAATAAACTGAAATTGAACTGCTTACATGGCCCGAAATTGAAACCAAACAGTGTCTGGGGGGACGTAGTAACGAGGTCATAATATATGAAGAGTAATATTAGGCGAAAGTAGGTGGATATTTCTTTGATTTTTATTTTCCGTTTCTATAATGGAAACTGATAAATTTAAGCTCAGCAATGGCTGATAAAATAAAAGTAATGTTATTGAATTAAACGTGATGTGATTGTGATGATGATGATGATGACGACGACGACGACGATTATGATAATGATAATGATAATAACAATAAAAGTGATGTGCCAGATATTACTCCATTCTTGTATAGTGCATTTAATGAAAAACGTACTACTAATACTTCGACGACGACTACTGCTTCTACTGCTGCTGCTATTGCTGCAACTGCAATGCCTTAAAACAACCTGCCTCCAGCCCAGTACATCACCTGCACTTTAAGGGTTTCTTTGCCGTTACCCAGGGGAGCTATAACTGGGTGTGACACCTTGCTCACAGGTCACCCAGGGTTGCAGTTTAACGTCTTGCCCAGGACGTTATGATTAACTACTGCTACTAGTACTACTGCTGCTGCTGTTACTACTACTGCTACTACTACCTCTATACTTCTCCTACTACTATTACTACTACCACTACTATCACTACTCTCACTACTAGCACTACTACCACTACTATTACTACTACTACTACTACTATTACTACTACTACTACTACTACTACTACTACTACTACTACTACTACTACTACTACTACTATTACTACGATTACGACGACGACGACGACGACTACTACTAAAACAATTACTGCTACGACCATAGACGCCGGAAGCGTGGGAAAAGGTGGAAGGGCAAAACGCATTTTCGCCCCCAACCGCCCCCCCTCCAAGAAAGAAATGAACAGAAAAACGTGAGAGAACGTCGAAAGAGAAGGAGCAGACAAGGAACGATGACAAAAGAAAAGACATGAGCCCCTAAAAAGGTGAGCCCATGGGATGTCCCCCCCCCCCTCCCAAAATGCTTCCGGCGCGCCTGGCTACGACCACTTCTACGACAACAAGGACGACTCCTACAACTACTAGTGCTGCATGCTGCTGCTGCTGATACTACATACCATTTTAGCACTAAATGCCACCTCAAAAAAATAACGACTTTTCCCTCACTTCTATCAACCCTTCTATGGCTGGCGATACTTTTACTTCTAGGGACAACAACAACAACAACAACAACAACAACAACTACTACTACTATTACTACTACTACTACTACTACTACTACTACTACTACTACTACTACTACTACTACTACTACTACTACTACTGCTACTACTACTACTACTACTACTACTACTACTACTACTTCTATTACTTCTACTCCTACCAGCACCACCACCACCTATAGGCCTATATTGAATAGCATAATCTGCCATGAATTAATCTAGCTAGTTTACCACTATAACGCATAGAGTCCCCTCCCCACACTACTTCTGCTGCAAATGCTAACGCTTCCTATATCCTCCTTATGCTGTACTACGTCTATCCTACTTAAACTGCTACGTCAAAGTGGAATGGAAGCGCTCCTTTACCGTATACCGAGTGTCCCAAAAAAGATACACTTTCAAAATGACCTTCAAATAAAAAAATGATCGAATTTGGGGAAAATTTTTATACATATGGATAGCTGAAAGTCTCTTCTATCATTATGACACCAAAAAGTCAGAAAATGTTTTATGCTTGAGTGAGCACTGCCCACTTTTGTAAAGGACATGAGAATGAGGTTGTGCAGGAATTGGCTATCCACCTAACATGTTTTATTGCTTTGGGTGAAATGAAAAGTTATCCAGTTTAGAAATTGCTGATTGTCTGATGAGTTTATGATAAATCATGATGAACTGGGTTTGTGCAGTGAATTACATAGCTTATGAATTCAAAAGGTTATGCATGAGTGATCATGACTGCATTTTCTTTTTAATCACAATTTGATTATGGAAGTTGTTTTGACAGTACTGTATTATCTGGTGTTGATGTCTGTGGTAATTGTAGCGGTACTTCTGGTAGTTCGTGTTTGGGGGGGGGGGGGGGGGGAGGTGTGGTTGCGTGTGTGGCTGTGTGTGTGTGTGTGTGGATGGGTGTGAAGTGTCACAATTCCGGGAGGTGTTTTTCATTGTCATAGGTCCATCCGTGGGAATTTTGCTCCATTCCAAACCATTCATCCCATCTTTCCTTGCCCAAAACTCTACCATTTCCAAAACTAATTTGCCATAAAGAAAGTTTCCTAATTAATAACCATTCGTTGATTGATTGATTGACTGATTGGTTGGTTGGTTGATTGATTAGTTGTTTTTATCGTTTTTGGTTGATTAATTGATTGATTCATGATTGATTGACTGACTGACTGATTGATTGATTGATTGAATAAGTGTTTGATTGATTGATTGATTGAATCAGTGTTTGATTGATTGAATGATTGGATCAGTGTTTGATTCTGAATTATCAAATTTTCTGTTCCTGAATAATGGTGACATAAACCATGCCATACCCAGCCCTAATAATTCATCGTCCTTACAGATTAACAGCGGGTAACGCTTTTAAAACTACCACATCAAATTATGATCACTGATGCATAAACTTTTGATTACATGACACCATGTCATACACTGCACAACCAATATCCATCATAACTTATCATAAACTCATAAGCAATTTCTAAGCTGGAGAACTCATCTCAGCCAAATTGAGTGAACTCCTGCGCAACCTAATTTTCACGTCCTTTTCAAAAGTGGGCAGTGCTCATCCAAGCATGAAATTTTTTTGATTATTTGTGTCATATGACAGAAGAGACCTTCAGCTATCCATATATATAAAAATTTCCACTAAATTTACTATTTTTTTAAAATTTGGGGGCCGTTTTAAAAGTGTATCGTTTGAGGGGGACACTCGGTATAGACGCTATAAAAGAACGGAATATCATTGTTATCATAACCATTATCATAACCATTGTTATCATGTTATTATCATTATTTTATTATTGTTTTTATTATCATTTTATTATCATCACTGTTATTATTATTATTACTATTAGCATTGTTATTATTGTTGTTGATGTTATCATTACTGTTATAGTCGTCATCATCATTATCACCAATACTACTACTTCTTACCACGAATGTACCACTACTACTTCTACTACCTTCACCACCATTACCACCACAATCACCACTACTACAATGCAACACAACATCTGTCATGTCTATGGTAATGCTGCATCTGTTTGCACTGCTCCTACTACCGTTGGTAATTCGAATGGAATAGTGGTTGAATTTATAATTATTATTTCATGAAAACCAGTGCTAGTCTTTTGATAGAGTTTTAAAAGCTAGCATTTCATTCCTTGATGAAAGCGATTTATTAATGAAATAAAAAGCTGCTTCCGTTTTACGGTTGAAAGAACAGAGGGTGGAGGATAAATAAATTGGCTGAAAATCATTTACCTGAGATAAAACGTTTATCAGGTTCCTGTCAACTTCTGTGAATATACATGTACGTACGAGATTAAAAAAAAAAAACAAAAAAAAAAACACGAATTCTATAAATGATCGGCTTAATCGTGACCTCATTGTTATACCTTTCCTTTTTTATTGAGCACTTTATGAATCATTAGCCGATATTAAAAGGCATATTTTCATTCATTATTTTAATAGCGCTTTGCGAATAAAAAATGAGAAAGAGAATTTCAATCCGTTATCTCCCCCGGTCTTTTCACAAATTATGAAATCCTCCAGTAAGCGTAGTTGGAAAAACAGTGGCATACCCCTTGCAGTGTTTTCTTTTTATCAAATTTTCTTCTTTTTTTTTCATTTTTATTCATTTATTCATTTATTTATTAAGTAATTCTTTATTATTATTATTTTTTAAATTTTAAAAAAAAATTGTTTATCATTATTATTATTTATTTTATCTTATTTCATTTTATCTATTTTTGGAAGGGGGAAGGGGGGGGGGGTGTTTTTCTGTTCAGGTGTTTTCCGAAGAAGAACTTCATGATCTATCATTTTCCTGGTCATCTGAAAAATTCTGAAATCTGTCAGTTAGTACATAATTGGTATAACATATACCCATTCAGGTAGTCCATGTGAAGAGATGCAAATATTCAATTTATTCGGAGTTCAGTGACAGTTCATTTTTAAAATCAAAGATATTCTAGTCCTCTATCATTTGCGATTAATCCCAAAATTAAGGAAGGGGCGGGGAGAAACCCGTAAAGGGCGAGTGAAAGCTCCTTCGCAGGAACCACACACAACAGGTCGTTGACCACCTCACTCTCTGACAGATAATGCTTTTAGCCGTGTCGAGACATTGGCATTCCGGACGCTCAAGTGACATCAAATAATGGCATGCTTGTTCACAAGAATTGGAGGAAATGCCTAAAATATTAGATGAAAAATAAAATGACAGTATTACGCTCACGTAGCGATCCTTTATCCACGTAATAAAAACCTTTGAAATTTTATAGCAGGCATCCTAGCCTGAAAAAGAAAAATGATGTGTAGGCTCATACATGCCTGGACTGAAGAATAAACTAATTAATCAGTATGACATAACTAGATCACTGACTTGTGATCAATATTGTCCGTCATTACCTGTTTCTATCCCTATGCATTTTCCCAGACTATCGGGGGTAACGAGATAAAAGAGGTAGGCGCTAAGTCCGTGCTTAGATGTTTATCGTTTTGATTAACTGACTCGAGGCGTTGAATTTAAACATGATTAAAGGCGTCCAACGATGTACGAATCACTAAAAACAATTATCTAGATCTGTATGTTATGGTTCCATGTCGCATTATATCATACTTTAGGCCTATGTACGAAGTATGAGCTTCAGTTAATACTTCTCTGTGCCCACGATTAGATTGCTTCTCTCACGGTGGCGCCAATAGTGTCATTTCTTACAGACATGGCGCGGTACAAAATGTTCACTATTATTATCATTATTAAAGACATATAGCAAACTTATTGGAGGCTGGTGTCCATAATGTATACGCTCCCATAGATAACAGCCCGCACTGAACCAAAGTCCTAGGGGTCTTCTGGTCGCCCCATTTTCTTCGATACCGCCATCCCAGAGAAAGTCAATTGATTAAAAAAAATAAACAAATAAAACATTCTTATGAATTGACATTTTAAAACCACATTTTGAATCATCTTTTAAAAAGATTTGGTACCCTTTAACATTCACCTATAGGGAATAAGGGATTGATTATGTCTGAAATCATTCAGGTTTCTCTTCTCGATAAGGATCGTTACTTAGGGCCTTGGTTGATGAGGGAAGAATCAATGACGAAGAGGGCAAAGAGATAAAAGGAGATACCCCCAAATCGACCATGAAAGGTCGTAATGGAAACTGAAGTGAGAGTCCGCGAGCGCGCCATAATTCATTTTCCCGCGCAAATCGTCGGTGACATGGGGACGTGATGTTTGGGTAGGTCCACGTGGTTCCGGGGAAAAGCGGTGAGGAAATTGGGTGCAAATCGATGCAAATCGGATCCATGACGGAATGGAAAATGACAATCTTCTGGCGTTTTCTACCTTTGGAATGAGTCGTGCTCTGGAGGCGTAATGAAGAGAGAATTGTGGAGTTCATTCACACGGAAGGTCACTTATATTTCACCCTCATGTGATTGTTTTAATCAAGAAACTTTTCCCATGGGCCAAGGCGACCTATTTAAGATAAAATTGCGCCACAAAAAAGTACAGAAATGGAAGCTACTATGCTATAGAATCATCATGAAACAGATGGATGAAAAATATGATGCTAAATAGGGCGAACGCTTAAACCACTGACTACTAGAACCAGAACTGTCCCTGTACTAAACCCGTTGGAAAGATAGAATTTGGGAGTCGATGGGTTAAGGCCGGTCCAATGACGATTTACTTGGGGTGTTACTGGAAATTTAAAGATGTTAAGGCCTACTAAAATGAAGATATTTGATGGCTTCTTCATTGTAGAACTAAATTATTTTGTTGTATCAAATTAAGAGACTGTTTCAGTTTTATTTCATCGGCATATTAACTGAAAGGACACCCTTACCCTGACAAAAGCAGACCGTTTGTATGCAACACTCATTGATATGTTTATCTTCCTCCTCCAGAAAGGAGCGAAAATATAATCCTGCTTGCACTTGATGCTGAGAAGCTGGTACGCAATGGAGTGAATATGTATATTCCAAGGCTTTTTTTTTCACTGAGACAAGTTGTACATCTATACATAAAAAAAAAAAAAACCAATCGGAGATAGTACATCAACATTCAAACAAAAAGAACAGCAAACTCTTTACTTTTAAAAAAAAAACCACGCATTTTCGAGAATGTTTGCTTCGATTTTCATCATTTTTCACTTTCATTTCATCCTTGAATACGATTTTCGAAAATCCCTTTAACCGTTTAAATCTAGTCTTGAAAGTGTTAGGGTTGCAAGACAGATGCAAGAGACGAAGAATTTCGTTTCAAAAGCGATGTCTGAAGAAGGTCTGAGTGAAAACTGCATACTGTTAAAATAGAAATAATTGTGTGTTTGAGAATACCGAAACGACAAACACTGTTGAAATTGACCTTGATGCAAGCAGACATGCATGTTATGAAAATAACCGTGTAAATGGTTTGCCGGCATAGTTCTATAATTAATTTGAGTAAATTTGAATTTTCAAACTAACAATTTGCTATATGAAAATGGCTAATTGAATGTAAAGGTCGTGTTTAGCATGTTTGGAACATCTGGGGACATTTATTTTCAATTCAAAAACAATCCGTAAATAATTTCAGTATGTTAGGAAATGGCGCCTCTCTTCCAGGTTCTTCATCTATTATTGAACATGTTACATCTTACAAGAGATTCATACGAAATCCGAATTGCTTTAATTTTCAGCTTGAAATGACTTGATAAAGTATAATAATTAGTGTCCTAGCTTATGCACAGCATACGTAGTCCTTATGGACATTAAACAAAATTGGGAGATGTTTATATCCATCTGCAATGTGTAGGCCTTATGAGAAGATCTCTCTTTTTTTCCAAGTATAATGTGTACGTACATGATTTTTCTGTGTATACCTATTGAAATACCGCGCGATGCCATGAATACAGACGTCATCTTTTAATCATTATGTGCATTGCATTCAGCACTAAAGAAAGCGGGGTACAACAACTAGTGCAACAATATTCATTTCTTTTATAATCCACCATGCTGATATGATATTCTGAACAAAATAATTGGATGATTACGTTCTGATTCCGGAAAAGACGCAATTTACTCAGTAGTGAAAAACACCCCTGTCTTTCTTTGGAGCGATATAATGAATAAATTATGGCGTGACAAGAATAAACTTGCCATAATCTCTAATTAGCCTCGAATGGCCTTGCTTCACCTGTATCATATGTATCAAGTGCAAGGGCAATGAAATCTATGGTTCATTTTAGATTTGTATTAATTTGTTGTCAGCATTTATGTTTAGCGGTGTTGCGCGAATCTATAGACACAAACAGGGCACCTTTATTTGGGGGGGGGGGGGTGGGGGGGGTGGGGATAGCACCATAATTTGGGTGCATGTATGAAAAATAAATTTTTAAGACCAACAGTTAGGGGGAGAAAGGAGAGATCTAGGAGAGAACCCTTTATCTTTTTTTTTTAAATTTGTCCTTTTATTTTCTTTCTTTTTTAAATAATTGGATGGGAGATGGCATGGGGCACTCGTCCAGGTCGCCCTGTATATACATCACTTAATGCTATATTTTGAACAGCTTTTCTCCTTGAACTACAGCTGTACCTCTTAAGGATACTTACTTTATTTGTGGCTTTATTTTATGTACATGTATTATGTATAGAAGTTGATGATGACAGAGTTATTGAAACTACTTCAAATTTAGATTGAAAATGTTTGTAAAAATCGTGGACTTAACTATGTATTCGATAAGAGAGACCTACCAGTTTTTGATGTTTCAAGGTTTCTTTTAAAGTGCTTGAAAAGACATCAGCGTGTACCACAAAGCATAATGTTTTTGTGCAATATTTCTCTCGATGTAAGAAGTGTGAAAAACAAGTATGAAGCAGAAGAACAAATGCCAAGTGCCACTGCAATCATTTTCCTTAGAAGAGGAGGCGCTCCTCCATACATGCCCACAGTCTGTAATCATTTTTTTTGTCCCCAAATATGGCATACTTTCTAGCAAGTCTTGATAAGCTCTAAATCAAGTTATGTTTTAAGTGCTATGTGCTCCGTAAATCATCTAAACATGCTAAATGCTACAAGGTTATGAGTTCCAACATCTTAGAATTTAAATAAATGCAGGATGTATTCCCGTTAACATAATGATTCAGTATTACACCTAGTATAAAAATACAAATTTTATGGGAAATATTGCCCTTAGACAGATGTGAAAAGTTGAATATTTGATCATCATTCCGCTTTCAAACACGTATGATAGTGCATTTTCACTTACAATTAAATGTAAATTTCATTGATTACTGATATTTCAATAGTGATGATAAGAAGAGAAAGGGGTTTATTAGAATGTAGGCCATTTCACATGTACTTATTATTCTGTAAAGGCCATCATAATGCAAAATTCCATTTTTTAATTATATAGAAATATATATCAAAAGGAATCTGCGGCAAACTCAAGAAATATTCTGAGAAAACATGATACTGCAAGTTAACAAACAAGATAAAGAGATTTGTTTTCCCTCATTTTGTAACCAAGGTAAAATACTCGAACGGTTTATTCAAAAATTAGATGTTAAATCTTCAAGAAAGAGAAAAATATTATCTTATACTGTTTAGCTACGAAAGAGTTGTTCTCGATACGATATAAACATGTAATATATTACATATCTAAAGTTTATACATTCTCCTCAATGAAATAGCAATGAATGATGGTGACTCCTCTTATCTCATTATATTAACATAACTCTTTACTAAGAAAAAAAATCGAAAGTGAGATCTGCTTAGGAATGTTGCAAGGTTTCTTTGTTCTTTATAGCAAGAGTTATACTGCCATGGTTCGTTAATAATGTGTAAACTAGCAGAGGGATTTTTCTGTAAAATAATAAAAAATACCTGTACGTGTAAAACAATTTATTCACGTGTTATCTTATTGAGGTGCCTTCTCCGGTCAAAATAAAATTCATTGGAGCTCCAAATAATTTGTTGTTTTTGTCCTTTGTGCTCGGTTTTTTATATTACAGAAAAAGGTACTTGTTTACAGATTTGTAAACTATCGAAATTGCAATTCCCTGCAATGTGTCCTGTATATAGAAAGGTATGAGGTGGGACTGGGGAGGGACTGTAGCCTCAGGATTCCCAACGTGCTGCTCGCAACGAGGTGCAGGTGCCTGTCAATGTAATTTCACAACAGAAAGGAGGTGGGGATGGGGGTGGGGACATTGCTCGCTCACTTGACTCGCGCGCAGGAAAATTGGTAAGTGGAGAATTGATAATCAGGCTAAAGGCGTCAGCACCCACTCCCTTGTGTAAATGTGCTCATACACTTTTTATCTTACCTGATTTTCCCTTTCCCCATATACAGCAATTAAGAATCACATCATCACGACACTTTGGACAATGTTGGAAAGAAAATTAACTAGCTTTAAAAAGTTATTAATGATTTTCAATCGAGCTCCAAAAATAAGGAGTATATTGCATAAACACTACACAAGTGACAAATCGCAAAGCCAAGATATTTCCCAGCAATTACTGCAATGGTAGGATTAAGTATAAGGTCAGGTCTGGAGTGAACGAATACAAAATGAATTCAGCAGTTTTTATTTCTTATTCCAAGAAGCAAGATTATATCGTCTGAAATCGTCTGAAATCAGAGAAAGTGACAATTTTCAATGATTTTGATCCCTTTTGTAATCTATAAGCTCAACGTACAACACTTCCACGACAACGAAAGAGAATATGATTGCTTTAAATTTTCTAAGTCCATTACTTTATATCGTGTTTCTTTATTACTGTTGTGAGTAACAGTGGCGTAATGAGCAGAACTATCTTCTTTTTTTTTTTTTTTTGGTGGTGGGGGGCAGAAAAATATGTTACAAAAAGTGAGGGGAAAAAACCCCCAGGAAAATCATGTCATTTCAGCAACATTTGTAAATTACTGGTATGAACAGAAATAAACCACGTTTGAATTTTATTTGGAAGGGGGGGGGGGGGGACTGTCCCAATTCCCCCCCCCCATCAATACGCCATTAGTGAGTAGATATCTACCGTGACTTCATCACAGAGGAACTCTTTAACAAGGGCGTAACAGGATTGCAACAAAGATGGGGACATCCCGTTTACTAGGAACAGGATTCTGATAATCTTCCTCGAAAGTGATTTTCAAGCCTGCTCTTATTCTCGTCTCTCTCTCTTTCTGTGTTCCTGCCGTCCTTTTCTTCTTCTCTTCCCCTTCTTATACATGTATTACTTTTTCTCCGGGGAGAGGGGAACCTGTTGGTCCATTCTTGGATCCCCTTTGTGGTAAAATCCAGTTCCCTTCATTACCACCAATATTTGATGCATGATTTTTATTTGACTGAGGATCATGAAGGCATTAGAGGTTTATGGGTGAGAGGAAACACTATATTGAACAGTTTTGACAAGGTTGATCAACATGTTAAAATAAATTGTGTTGGCGGATATTACTGAGAAAGTTGCATCAAACTGGTTTTATGATTGTAATGCTGAATATTAGGGTGGGTCAAATCGACATGGGCAATCGTGACCTACTGCACACGTCTTTCTATTTCTGTGACCTACTGCCGTCATGTTGCTATCCAAATGAATAGCCCCCGACAATTTTACACATATGGAAAATCATCCAGATGGAAATTTTCATTGCATTTTTTTTGTTTTGTCCGCTTTGTTTTGTTTGTTTACTTTGAGGTGTTTTTTTTTTTGGGGGGGGGGGGGGGGCATCATCATTTCCACCTAGACACGACAGTGCAAAATTATTACGGGAGGGGGCATACGCTCCCCATCAATGAAATGGCACAGGAGGGGGAGGGGAAAAAAAAGGAGAAAAAGAAGAAAAAGAAGAGGAAGAAGAAAGAAGAGTATGGGAAAAGAGAGGAAGAGAGGACTGGGTCACGCAACTATATAATACCCCTATTTGTTCATTTAAAACGTGAATAAATTTACTTATTGGTCATCTTGCCCCCCCCCCCCCTTCATCAAAATACTCTGGTGCTGTCCCTGAAATGGCAGACTATAAGGTGAAAGAGAGAGAGAAAGAGAGAAAGGAGGGAAAGGAATTTACAAATAAGATGCTGTGAGCCCCCCCCCCCCCCTTCCCCAAGTATTACAAAGTCTGTAATTTTCGTTTCATCCGAGTAAGACAGGGCACCCCCCCCCCCCCCGATGCTAGTGCCTGATTGTCTGCATCCCCTCTGACAGTCAATGTGACACACAATCATACCAAAAAGGAACACATCACACAAACAAAATAAACAAAATAAACAAAATAAGCTGTGTTTATGACTGAATATCCAGTGAATAATTTCATTTGTCAAAACATCAGCACAAATATCCAAGACAATTTATTCCAACTTCAAAGGGCAGACAAGATCATAGGAAACTGAACTTAAGAATCCATATATTTTTTTAACGCTTAACCAGCTCAATATTTCTTCTTTCAAACCACATAGGATAATCTGCTAGGAGCTTGAAGAGTATTAACCTTATATCAATGTAAACTGTCAGCTCTCAAGAGACAATAAATATTAAAAATTTGCAGTAAAAATATTAATCAACATTATGAACTGTAAAACTTGAGCACAAGTTGTGATTGACAAACAAAATAAGCAATAATTTTAGTATATAGTATCATATGACTGAATCCCCAAACTACTAAATATTTCATTTTATTCTCCTTATGGGCATTTGGCGAAAAAGTCAAATAAGTTATCTTACACCAAGTATATAAAAATGAATTCTACTGAATAAACAATATTCAGGTATTACTAAAATAGTAAAAAAAGACCATAGATCTGACAACAGAAATGGAAACAGTCCAGGGTTACAGAAAGCTGTTATGGTAGAAATGCCTTCTCCAGTCAGGTTTGCCATTTTGGGCAAGAACTAAACATAATTTTTTTTAGTGCGAGCTAGGCAAACTGTGCAGGATTGACAATGACAGAGAGCAAAGCAAATTCAATACTTCAGTATCAGGGATAGTATCAAGTGTAGGAGAGTTCAAGGTTGAAAAGAAAGAGAAGCATGACATGAAAAATTTAAATGGTGCAAAATCATAGTTTGATTAAAAAAAGATCAAGCTTTACTGTAATTTGGTTCTTGATGGTGTCAGGGTAAAAAGTTGCTCAAACATGAATGTAGATCCTGACCTGTACAGAAAGATTTCGAGTCTATGGATGACACCTAATTGGACTATCAGAGGAAACACCAAATTAAAAACAATATAGTTTATCATGATAGAGAGCATCAAATAAGAACAAGTCTTCTTATAATGAGGGAGTTTCAAGTGGTATGATAGCCCAAAGGCATATCAATTACCAATCATGTATTGAAGTTTATAGCTCACAAGGAATCAAGTGCAGATTGTGTTCAACAAATGGGCTAAGACTTCACCTCTTTCCTGGAACAGGATGACAATGGTGATGATGGTGACGATGATGATGATGAGATGATGAAATAGTGATGATAATGGTGGTGGTGGTGGTGGTGGTGATTGATGATGATGATGGTGGTGGTGGTGATGATGAAGATGATGATAATGTTATTGATGATGTTGATGTCAATGATGGTGATGTTGATAATTCACAGCAATTATATAATGCCCCATTAAAAACATTCAGAAGGCACAGGCTCTCACAAGATTTGAAGCATCATTCTATGAACATAGCCTGTTAAATTCAATAAGAAAGAAAGGGCTGGAGTTCCACATCAGCTAATACCAATTGCAATCTCATTGGCACCATTCATTTTTTTTTAGTCCGTTACATTGAATTTGTTCAGTTGGGATAAAATATTTCTGTAGAGTCAAGGAAAAAGGGGCTCTAAACCAGTGCAGCTGAATATATTTTGCATGGTAAACTGCGCTATATAAATTTATGTCTATTATTATTATTATTAATAATCCAGTTGAAAATACTACTCTTAAGCTACATCAAGTTCAAAGATATATAACCACGGGCTGTATCCAATTCAGTGCAGAGAATAACTCTTTATTTTACTTAGCGCTTTGCTTGTCTAAATAAAATGGCTCAACTCGTGTTCAATGTGCTCTAAAATAGTACCAGGTTTTACTAAAATAACATGAAATTAGTGTAAAGGATATACTTGAGGGAGTCTTGTAGCTCAATAAATACATTTAAATAGGTGAATAAAACATCAAGCATTGACGATTTTGATGTGGTAACAGTATCACATTTGATTAAAGTTATTTTAAATTAGTGCATGGATACGCAAAGGGAGTACTAGAATGTTACTCAATAAATAGATTTAAATAGGTGAAATAAAACATGAATAGTTGACAATTTTAAACTTACAATCAATTTGGATGGCTATAAAAACAATGAATTGAACAATCTTTTGAAAATTTCAAAAAGCAAATCCTGTTTGCTTTTAAAACCACTAATATCAACATACATTTCTGATACATTTTAAATGAGTATCATATCTTTCTTTCTTAACATTTTAAAGACAGTTCTGTTAAAAAACTATTCTGAATACCATATATCTGACAATTATACAAAAAATTTATGCTTTTGAGATTTGCCTTACTTTGCTATGTGAGGGTGGCAGACACAGAGATAATGCTGCTGGAAATGATCATTGATAATTGTTAAAATAATTTTGAATAATGTTTACAAACAGAAGTATATTTGCCAATATTAGTCCATAATTCTGAAATTCTCAGTGAACAGGGGTATACAGTAAACAAGAAAATAAAAATAACACAGAACCAGGAACAGAAACAATCATACCATACATAGCATGTCTGTTATGTAGATAGTAAAATGAGTACATATAGATTTCCATGGGTTGTTCCACAAGATCACACTTAAAAATCAAATTTAGTTTAGATCTACATGTGATTTCACTAGGTCCAACTTAGTGTAAGTCTGATTCATGGTGGCTGGCTAAGCCTGCATAATTTGGTATTTATGCATGATTTTAAAGTCAAACTTAAATCTTTGTGGAACATCCCCCAGAATTCTTTTCTTTTAAAGTAATTGTGTGAAATTTTATGGAGATGAAGGCAGAAATTGTCGTTCATAATCTTGAAAACACTGCAAATATTTAGCAACTTCATCACACACACACATGGGCCAGCTGCTCATAGAAAGCATAGAAAACTGGAAAAAAAACCAAAGCCCAGAAAAACAGAAAAAGGAAACTGTAATGGCAAAACTGGGAAGATATAATAAACTGAGAGAAGAAAGCCTGAGGGCCTCATTCAGCATTACAAATATGAACCTTTCATATCAAAGAGAATCCACAATGAGTATGTTTTCACCACAGTGCCCTAAAGAAGGAAGAGGGAACTGTAACCCTCGCTTCTCCCCCCCCCCCCAGGATAGCTGACTGGGAGGTGCAGGAGTGTTAGTACACCATAGTTACCGAACTCTTAACAGCAGTGGGTTCTTCATTTATAAGGGGGGGGGGTGGCACCCCTCCACACATGGCCACCGTTCAATGTGTTATCACAGGGACAGAGTGTTTTCCGTCGTGACCTGACCTGAATCTAAGAGAAAGGGTTTATTATCATAAAAAGGGTTCATTATCAATGATAATAAAGGCTTCTGTCATCCCACTGGGCCAGATGCAACTCAGTGATCATTGGTATGACAAATAGATGCTTTGAAGAACAAACCAACTTGACTCCCCTAGACCAGAGTCTTTCTGCACTATACTCCCTTACTACTGGATTCCCTCATTCCCATCGACTTAAAGACGCATTCAATTGAGAACTCATGGTAAAAGGCAATCATGGGGAATCTGCACAAGACTCATTTACTTGCACACATACATTGTAGCACGCCCGTCATACACAATGGAATGAAATATGGGACAGCACAAAGATGACTTTACTCGAGAAAGGCATATGCTCTGGTTTCACCAATTCTAAGTCTGTAGTCTCCTGAAACACATTTTGTCTCGTGAAACACATTTTTTCTACACAATGGCCTGAATTCATCACAGGAGTTTTGATTTAAACTAGGGTCTAAACGATGTAGTCAAACCTCCAACACGGAAATGAGTGTAGGTATATCCACTTACTAAACATCTACCCTGGTGCAAGCTACAATGTTTTAGGTTTTAACCAAGTTTAACCTCCTTTATGAATTACAACAATTGAACCTGAAGTGAGACTCAGGAGTGGGTGTAACCAGTATGCTCTATTCAAAAGTATAGCCTCAAGTACCATGGATCCAGAAAGTGATAAAGCCTGAAATGGGGCCAAAGTTAACAAATTCACATACCTGAACACCTGTGGACTTAAAGGGGGTCACAACAAGCCTATATGCACCCCTCTGGAAACCCCAAAAGTTTACATCTAAAAAGCTGCCCCTTAATTGTGTCTCTCCTCCCCCTTATAAAATCCTGGATGATCTTGTAGAGGGCGATTCCAGTGGAGGGCGAGATTTTTTTTTTTTTGGGGGGGGTGGGGAAACAAGTCTTAGACTTCATCGAAAAGCAGGGATTTAAAAAAAAAAAAATCATACCATCCCAGATTTCACCCCATGAATTGACCACTGGACTCCATCAACTCCAATAACTTGACTGAGATGATCTTTGGGAGTGAAAGACTCCTGAACTGCCTTGAAGCAAGAACTAAGATGCCCGCAGCAAGGTCAGCATGTCATGTCAGGACTATCGCAACATAATGCAGTGGGTCAAGGAGCTTGGTCAGTGAACGATCTAGGAAAAAAAAAGATATGAACAATAATATTAAAAGAATCTTTTAACAACATCTTGTGAAAGTAAACAAAGATTTGATGAAAATGTATGCATCTCTAATCTGGACTGTCTCCACTGTGTTCAGTCAAATTACCTTTCACCATAAATATACTGGGTACAATTTTTCCTGATTTTATTACTCGTGTTCTGACAGTCATCAACCCCATATAAATTGACCTGTATAATTAGTCTTGTCCCTAAACTCTGATCACTTCATCTCCTTATGATGACACATACTAGTGAGATTAATTCAGTGAAAACATGCTATCAACAAGCTCATATCTCCATTATTTTTAGACTACTCATAGCTGTGGATGAAGTGGATGAAAATCCTTGCTTGCTTCAACTTTTGAAACTTTTCCACCATACATAGACAACTAAGAAAAAATGGTACAAGTGTGAAAGATGGAACGTTCCAAATCTCATTCATCTTCAAGAAATACCCAGTTCATGTGCATCTGGGGAAAGCTTTTACCTGAATGGCTATTTTGTCTACACAGTAACATGTACGCAAATTGAAGACTACGGAGAAAGCCCTCAAAGATATTTACTTTGAAGAACCGCAACATTGCGTCACATTGTTGAAGGATCATGAAAACCCATATCCAATTCAGCAGGTACTAAATACTATTTTATGACAATTGAACAATGACTTGTGCTATAAGAAAAACACAATATACATGTCAACGTTCTCGCCAGTGTAGAAAACACGTGTCGCATGCGACACGCGTACATTTCATCAGCTCTTCATGCGACACGCGCAAAATGCGAGCGACACATGTAAAAAAAAAAAACGATAAATAAATAAAAATCCATCCCAAATATCCGAGATTCCAGATTCATATCACTCAGCGACCGCCAACATCTCTCTGTGTCATTCATGTGTCGGGCAGCGCATTATCACATCCATTGAAGTGGACTGATCCACTTCTGCATCGTGTCTTACACTAGTACAGCTGGCGGCCTAGCCGTCCTCGCCCGCGCTGCAATTGCAACATGCCGGTACTTAGTATTGCCAGGAAGCCGGCTGTACATAGGCCATGCCCAGCTAGCTGCCGTGCCACTGCCAGCGCCGGACATCGACAATTTTTGAAACATTAACAGGAATTAAAGGCGCTTGGTTGGAATTGGAGGTCGTGCATTAAAATATATACGAGTACCGTTACTGTCGTACTGTGCGTGCGACGTCCCTGACCCTGCCTTTCAGTTTTACGAGCGATAACTCGTACCATGGAGCTATTACAAAAAGGATAGTTTTCAAGAAATTGTGATTTTGAAATTGTTCTCAATAACTTGCCCCGCTGTACCATACTCTCACGTTCAATCCGGCACTAATCCTATTTCATGTCGTTTCGATGTACTTTGAAAACAAGTGGATGTGTCGTTATAGCGTGGATGTGTCTCCCAAAGATATTTTGCTGACCCAACTATTAAGATTCAGATTCAAGCATACTACTGCAGTGCAGGCCAGGATCGGGCCGGCCCGGCTTGCGATTCTAACTGCCATGTTGGCTAGTCTCCGTTTAATAGCGCGTAGCGCGCGGGATACACATCATCTCCTGCGACATTTGCTCCAGTCTTAATATTGCAGAAGGCTAAGTTAAGGTGAAAGTTAAGATAGCGCATGGGCGGAAATCTGTCCCCAAAGGTAGGGAGGACTAAGGGCTGGACAATTTGACAAAAAAAAGGGTTTCCATCCAAAAATGAAAGGTCATTTAATCCAAAATACATGTATTATTTCGACTGTGAATGATGTATTTTTCTCCATCATAAAAAACTAAATATAGTAGGGGGACATTTGACATTGTGTCCCCCAACTATTTTTGGTAGGGGGACGCGTCCCCTGCCCCCTGGAATATCCGCTCATGGGATAGTGTCCCAGAGTATTTACTTAAAAATAATGTAAAGGTATAAATGATTAGGGTTTATTTCGTATTGGGGGTTAGATTAAACAAGTTAAACATCTTTCGGAGAAATTGTAGCCGAAGAAAATGTCATGGGAAGTTGGGAACAGCTACCTATCGATGTTTGTGTCCTTAGTTGCATGCGCACTGTACTGGCACTGGCGGATCGGGGGGGGGGGGGGGGGGGTGGGTGGCAAAGCTGGCCCATGCCCCCCCCCCCCCCCCTTGAGAGGCACAATAATATTTCCACAAAAAACTCTTAATGAATGTGTGACAAATCTTCATTAATTTTGAGATAACAATCCCGCCGGGGCGCTACAAGACCCTAGGGTAACTCGTATGTTTCGAGATAGGTATAACAACCTGACATCCAAATAAATCGATATATTTCCACATCAAAACTCTTTACGAACATATTATGAATCTCAGTTTCAGATTACAATTTGTATCCCGTCGCTGCAAGTTCCTATAGCGAACTCCTACTTGTCCTATTTTCGAATTGAAGTCGGCCTATCATGATTTTACATATTGATGTAATATCGATCTCAAGACTCTTCACGAATATGTCATGATTGTGTTTGCAACGGTGTGTATGAATCTTTAACAATTATTAGATTGCTATAATCTTTCCGGCTTGACAACATACAAAAAAAAAATTACCGTTACCGGTAGAATCTACATGTAATTAACAATCATTAGATTGTTATAATCACGCCGGCTTGATAACATAAAAAAAAATACCGTAATACCGACAGAATCTACATGTAATTAGTAAATATTAACGCAATTTTTTTTTTTTTTTTGGCGTTATCGTCGTATCGGACAATGTACGGGGTGAAAAAAAGACATTAAACTTCACGAACTTCGCGGAAGTATAGCCAATCTTACATGTAATTAAAACGCAAATTTTTTTCGCGTTATCGTTGTATCGGGCAATATACGGTACGGGTTGAAAAAAGGACATTGAACTTTGCGATGTTTCGGCAACGAAATTCGACTTTAGATCTAGCAAAGCGCATGTGAAAATCAGAACGTCACGTGCAAATTCGGCCATCAGCGAATCGGCGGGTTTGCGACACGCGCAAGAAAAATCCTGGCGAGAACGCTGATACATGTATTACATAAAAAGTTGTAGGGGACCAATCACCAAATTTTCTTTGTTAATTTGGAGAAATTCACTCTCATATGACCTCTCTACAGGCCTTGAATATGAACCATATTTATATTACCCTTCCTAATCATTTCACATAGTTTTGGGGGCTTGCCTTCTAAAGATGTACAATTTTCATTTCATATGAATTCATTATTTATTTCTTTATCTCTCTTCCATTAAAAATAGTATTTGCTGAATGGTTGAGCTGGCCAGTAGTGTGATAACAAGTTCTGCAGGGAACACTTTGGTAGACAAGACATGAGAAGTGATACCTGTAATTTGAAAGTATTATTCCTTCCCTAAATAAAATATAATCAGGCCTTCAATAGCCTTTACAACAGAAAGACCCTGATATAAGTTTGACTCACTCTTGAAGACTGCTTCATTGGTGAGTACATGTACCCCCTTGGTGTGGGCCTGAGGGATAGCCCATCTCCTCTGTATCCTCTGACATAGTGCCCTTCCAGGGTTCCAGACCTTACAGAGCTGAGCTTGGTCAAACTCCTGCAGGGCTTCCACCTCAAATGTCTGGTACTGACCTGAAAGATGGCATAGTAAACAGCAGTAAATGAGAATAAATGATAGTATATGGTGGTGTTTAATAGGAAAACTCCTCTGTATCCTTTGACATGGTGCCCTACAAGGATTCCAGACCTTACACAGCAGGACTTGGTCAAACTCCTGCAGGGCCTCCACCTCAAATGTCTGGTAATGATATGAGAAAATGTCATGGTAATTGGTGCTAAGTAGAAGTAAAGAGTAGAAAACTATAGTAAATGGTGGCATGTCTCCTCTGTATTCTTTGACATTGTGCTGTACCAGGATTGCAGACTTCATACAGTTGGGCTCGTTCAAACTCCTGAAGGGCTTCCACCCCAAATGCCTTGTAATGACCCGAAAGATATGGTGTTACAATGTAAATGGTTGTAAGGAATAAAAATGGGGTAAATAATTGTAAATCTTGGTAAATAATGATAAAATATAGTACATAATAGTAAAGGAGGTTCTACATGTATGTTGGTAAATCTCCTCTGCATCTCTGATGGAGTACACCAACGACATTCAACATCTTTACTTGCGAAGTTGGGCTTCAAAAGGTTTGTACAATTCTGGTAGGCCCTCAATTAATACTTTTCATCAGATTTCTTTGTTTTTTTAGCTGCTCAGCTACTACCAGCAAGATTAAAGCAAAACTAAGATGCTGTAAAGTTTTCTTTCCTTCTCAAAATGAATATTAAACAAATGAGAGTCGGGCTCGTGAAGTCACACAGGTCTGCACATGTGTAAAACAAACGAGAGTTCTCTTTGCAAGATAAGTGTATGAAGCACTGTGATCATTCTGCAGGGAGCTGGTACGGACTGGAAAGATAGAGTGGTAAATGTTGCAGTGTTTCACAAATGATATAACCCTAACAATCGTATTCATTCTCACAAAATGTGTGCACTATCTTCACTCCCTGGGAAGAATCATCAGCACTTGCTCACTGTGAGGACATGAGTCAATTCTGATTGCAAAGGCTTCTACAAAACCAATCTGCTCTCAATTTCTCTCCTGGTTTTGGAGTGGCAAATATACATTAATGTCTTTTCAATGGACATACAACCTAAGAAGGAGCAACAGTCTTACCTGTTTTAAGGTTCCAGGCAAACTTGAACCCAGTTTGGTACAACTGTGGAGTATCACTGGAAAAATGAAAAAAAAAAGAGGTTATGGTAACAGTAGTAATATAATGCTTATGGTAATAACAATAGTTTTTTCTTTAAATTAGTTTACAGCCCTATGTCTGAATTGCAGAACCTTTACAAGCAAATAAAAATATAATCAATTATTCTTACATAGTTAAATTCAAGCACAGAAAATATACATTAGATTGATGATAAAATACATTGTGACTGAATACTGTATAAGCTGAAATTTTCGCGGTGGTTTAATTTTCGCTAATTTCGCGATGATGTCCTCGCCAAAATTTCCACTCAGTAAAATGCCTATATACTTGTGTAGAAATATCTTTTAAAACGTGAAAATAATAACTCGCTAATATGTCAAACTTGTCTTAAATCGCTAAAATATCTGTACGCCAAAATATTAGCTTATACAGTAATTGGATAGTTGGTCAAAGAAATTCTTCAACATAACAAATTAATACATGTAAGAACCATTGGATAACATATTGGAACAAGAGACAATGAATCTCTGTCAATGACCATAACTGTCCACATATATATTAAACGTTTATTCGCTATGGTTCAAAACCATGAACTGAAACACTGTTTGGAGTGTATGGTACACCTACGCATTGCATGTACCAAGAGTTGACAATGGCAGTCCAGTGCTTGTGCTATCAGTCGACTATGGCGGTCAACGAGTATCTAAAAGGAAGATCACACGGCTCAGCATTTTAGGCATACATACTTGTCTGTCCGTTAAAAATTACAGAAAAGTGAAGCGCATTATGCTAATGTCATTTTCAATTTGCTATGTAATTTTGTAAAGAATTTTACCAAGTCACATGTAAATAGAGCCTTTGGAAAAGATGGGACACTCACTTTGCTGGGTCATCTTCAAACTCGAAGACATCTTTAGGTTTCTTGGGCTCAGGCCAGGCACGCACAAGGCACTTGATCATCACAACAACATTGCAGGAATCAGCACACACCTGTACAAGTCACAAAGGTCAATGAAAGAGATAGGTTAAAGCCCACTGCACACTATACGATCCACCTGTGACTTAACTTTTAACTTTTTACTTTGTTAAAAGCATTTAATATGAACATTCAAATGTGTTAATGATCAAAGTTCTAAATAGTCGTATGAATATCAAAATGAAAATTCCCGGCTTTTGCAAGCCTCCCTGCAGGAGGCGAAATCAATTCCGAATAGTAGTGAGGTCATAGCAATCTTGCGATCAGCTACGACTTGAAGCCCGATGTGGCCTTTAATCAGACCAAAAGGGTTGCAGTTGACTACAATTTCGATTTTAGTATTCCTATCATTATTCCGAACTTCAAATAAGATAACTTTCATATTTAATGCAAAATGGCATTTGCAAATCAGATTGCAGTCGGATCATACAGTGTGCAGTGGGCTTAACATTCAACAATACATAGCCTTGGCTTGAGTGAACAAGAGTCTGATGAAAATTTAGAACTTGAACGTTCAACGTTACCGAGTGTCCACAACCCCCTAATCCAATAAGAATGTCAATGTGAAGTCCATTTCTCAATTTGATTTCATGATTAGAGTCAATGGCCAGAATCAACAATAGAGGTTTATATTCAAACCAAGGTTAGATGTTAAAAAAGAGTGAACGTATACAAGCGCATTGCTACCAGCCCAGTGTTTTACGCTTTTGAAGATTTAGACCATGGTTTAGATTTACACCTCTTTTGTAAATTCGGGCCATTTTGTTTATGCACTTTGCCCCCTCCCCCCCCCCCCCCCCCAAAAAAAAAAGGAAGATGTAAACAGAGAAGATTAATGTATAATATCCTGCATACAGTCTTTGAAGAAAACAATAACCACAGGTTTTTGTGAATTATTGCATAACAGTATATTTATTTGTGGAACTTTTCACGAAATCATTTTCAGGCACTGGTAGGCTAGTTATGAATATGCTACATTCAGGAGAGAGCGTGTGATTATGACTGAAAAAAAATTTCTGTTGAAATGCCTGACGATTTCAGGGTAGTCCTGGATCATACTCACATCTAGTACTTGCATATCGTAGTCAGTGAATGCAATGTAGCGTCGACCCCAAGGTGCTACTGTACGGATGGCCTCGCACATGTAATGCTCAGCATCCATGGTCAGCTGCTTCACCTCAACAAATGGACCCTGTGAGGGAAAAACCAGTACAAATATATCTAGTATACAGGTTTTGAGACTTTCTGATCTAACATATGTAAATGTTCAAGTTCTAAATTTTTATTAGACTTGCTATAATCTTCCATGACGTCAAACTTGACAATACAATGTACCATATATATGTACACCATATCACACATGTGCCTATATTGACTTAAAATGGGTGTAGAAAAAAAAGAAGAAAAACAAAATGAAAGAGAAGAGTGATGAGTGAAATAAGCTCATCATATTTCTTGAAAGTCACCAATGAACATTGGAAACTGCGTCTAAAAAGACATGTTAAGATGAGCAGAATGATATCCTAATGTAACAGTCATATATTTCAAACCCAAGTTAAAACTTTGGAGTGAGATTCTATGTCCACACCACAATTATGACATTTACCATCATTGCCTCTCATAACTGTCCACGTCATCAACAAAATTTATCATCATCATCCCTAGCATCATCATCCCAATTTTCATCACCATCATTACCAAACCCTAAATTTTATCATCGTCCCCTTTATCACTATGATCATCATCATCATTATAGCCATCATAACCATCAGAACCATCATCATCATCTTCATCATCGTAACCATCAACGTTATCATTATCACCACCACTACCACCACCATCATCATCATCATCATCATCATCATCATCATCATCATCATCATCATAATCACCATCATCACCACCATTATCACAATCATTGTCACACACTCCAAACCTTGAGGATCAGCTCACCTCTCCTGGAAGACTTCTATTGGCCAGCAGCATTCTCATATTATTAGACCCAACCACTGTCAATGGTAGCATACTATGGTATTCAAAACCTGTCACAACAGACAAAGATAAAAACAAAGAATGAAGATACAAAATTTATTACTTGCTTAACTGACAAAAATGTAGTGTCAAAGCAATACAAGGACAAAAACAGACCACTTACAGTCGATTTGTGAGTGCATCTGTTATCACAATTGTGAACTATCTACAGCTAATACATTTGGACAAGTCAAGCTATTCTGTCCCATAAATTACTGTCTAAATCTGAGATAATGCATATCTGATGATTGGTGATAGTGATGATACCAATTGCATCAACTGATTTTTTTTCGGGGGGGGGGGGGGGGGGGAGGGGGAATGAAAGACAATTTCATTAATTCACTTTGTTTGATTGCTTTTATTTCTGCATCCTGCCAACAAACACAAAGTAGTACATTCTTACAAAAAAGTTACATAAGTAGAAAATCATGTACAATAATATGGTACGATAACCATAATACAAAGCATATACACATACAAGAATAAAGAATATATGTATTATTTCATTGAACTATAGAGATAAATTATAGAATGCAGGAGACTGTCATCATGAGCGGCTAGGCTGGAAATGGATGGCGGCCCCAATATCATAACACTTGGTAACCGATGAGACAACATATAGGCAAATACTATGGACTTGAACATTTATGTACAAACATAAACTTCTGTTCCCAACTCACTGTCACTTTCTAAAGGTTCCTCAAGCGGGAATGACCGCTCCACATAGCGACGGACGGAATAGGTGAACCTCTGGAGCTTACAAGTGCATTCCCTGATGGTACTGCGGCCACTGCCCTGGGAGTAATGGTCAAAGTGACCATGGTGGTAGGGACAGGTGTGGTCAATCTCGCTGCCAATCTCATCCTTGTCGTCCTTTAGATCGTTAAGACGATGGAAGGAGACAGAGCTGCAGGTACTCCAGTTGTCACAAGGCAAGCGATTGTGCCTATAAGGCCATGACATAGAGAAATGTACATAACATGTGAATGTGACAGGCCACCTTTCATCAGATTTACAAACATATTGCAGAAGCTCACACTGAGATATACTAATAATCGAGCATTCTACATACCATTCCTTTCAGAGCCTTTCACATCAATTCAATATCTCTACATGTACCTTCAGTTACACTAGCAAAAACAGCCAAAAATTATTGATATGATTACTGGAATGCATTGTTATCATTTAATTTTGTGGTAAAAGCAGGCACAAAATCATCCTGAAAAGTTGTTTTAGAAATTCTATTCCAAAGGGAGAATCAAAAAATCAAAGGTGGTTAAATCTATATCCCTAGCTTTATGTAAGGTCTATGGAAAATGTTTGTCCATTAGTCAAACCAACATTTTTTAAAAACAGAAATGTTCATTTCAAAGTTCAAAAAGCCCTGAAAAGATCTCATTGCCTCCCCCATATAAACTTGTTGACTTTCGTACTCAAGATAAGTTGAGATTGGACTTACTAGGTATGCTTGTTAAATGTAAAATAATCTTTGCATCTTTGCATGAGGTGCTGAAATAGTGAAGCAAGCAGCTAGTTACAGTAGATAGCCTTACCGACTAACTGGAGTTTGGCTCCATCGACTTGGAGTAGGGCAGTTGCTGGTAGGAGGGCTGAAGTCATCGCTCTCCAGACTACGTGGTGACAGACCATGGCATGCTAGGTGTGCATCATACAGACCTGCCATGTGCTTGGAGCTACTATCAGCCAGCTGGTGATGATACCTGATAACAGAATAGAAATTACTTTGTATTCTAATGAAGGGTTCAGGGATACTAACCTTTTAAAGAGTACTGCAGTATTTTGAGGGTTGAAAAAGAGTATTTTGAGTGGAAAAAAAAGTATTTTCACCATTTCTGAAATCGACATGCATAGTAATGCAATTTGGAGAAAACAGTATTTCCATAGAACCTGCAGTATTTTGAGGGTTGAAAAAGAGTATTTTGAGTGGAAAAAAAAGTATTTTCACCATTTCTGAAATCGACATGCATAGTAATGCAATTTGGAGAAAACAGTATTTCCATAGAACCTGCAGTACTTTTGAAAAAAAAAAACAGTATAAAATACTGCAAAAAAGGAACAATGGTATCACTGAAGGTTTTGATATACTGAAACACCGTATGACATTTTTGTATAATCAGAATCTTTCAGAGCATGCAAAAACAGGATAATATGAAGGCAGCAGAAGTTCTTCTAATTTTTCTTTTGCTAGCCAGACCAGCAATGTGATGACTACCGAACGAAGTACATGATGATGCATCCTGCCATTACTTCCTGCTTTTTCCAACTCCCTTTTTTTCCTACTTCTGAAACAGTATCCCCATTGAAAGGTTACATGTTCCTTTGGCACTTACATGTACATCATACAAAATATTTCTCTATATGATTTGATATTTGTTAAAACAAAAACTAGATGAATCCTCAACCGTGCACGGTCGAAATTTATGCCTCCGCCCTTTGCAAGATCAGAAATATGCACGCATGAGCAAAGTATGAAAATGATTCATCAAATGGTTATTAAGTTATCATGTTAACGAGCCATTTTCATGAATGCAATGACCGCTATGACCTTTGACCTTTGACCTCATGACCCAAAATCTAATCAGACCACTGTCCCTCCCATACGCATACATGAGCCAAGTATGAAGTTGATTCGTCACAGGGTTCTTAAGTTATCTCACAAGAACGCACCATTTTCATGTATATAATGACCTCTGTGACCTGTGACCTTTAACCTCATGACCCCCAAATCTTCTCAGATCATTGTCCCTCCCTAATGCATACATGAGCCAAGTTTGAAGTTGATTCATCACATGGTTCTTAAGTTATCGTGATAACGAGCCATTTTCATGTATATGACCTCTATGAAATTTGACCTTTGACCTTGTGACCCCCAAATCTAATCAGATTATTGTCCCTCCCATATGGATACATGAGCCAAGTTTGAAGTTGATCCGTCAGACGGTTCTTAAGTTTTTGCGAGAATGAAAACGGGACAGACAGATGGACGGACGGACAACCCGAAAACATAATGCCTCCGGCACCCACCTTCGGTGGGCTGAGGCATAAAAAAGTTCTATCAAAATGGCAGTACTAATTGACAACCTTTGAATATTGCTTTCACCACATACATGTACATTGCATGATCACTTAGAATGGCAAACGGTACCTGGATTCTGGGTCCAAACTATATGAATGAGGGATGTGCCTGGGACTGCCCTGTATAGGGTTGGGGTTGCCTAGCTTTGGGACAGCTGTCGTAGAAGAGGAGGTTAGAGTGATGCAGATCTCTGAAGGGTTCGAAGCACACTTGGATTGCACTGCTTTGGTATGGTCACTAGAAGAGACAACTCTTTCAGATGAAGTGGAGGCTTCTTGATCAGGAGAAGCCACAAGCGGTCCGTTTGCTCCGCTCTTCGCAATGGACAGTCGTATGCTGCAAGAGTCTGAAACTTTGGAATATGTACCATCTTTGAGTGGCACACTGGTCTTTGGTAGTCTGCTGCCATCAGTGGTGTCTACATCGGCTGAAGATGTACTGTCACAGTCCGTTTCCCGTGTAGCCGAGAGGTCGACTGTCCTTGTGCTGGGTTCCTGAGGAGTAGGACTGAATGGGCTTTTCCCTGAATGCCCTTGAAGTACTTTGGTTTGTTTGGCAAACTCGCAGAGGTCTGCTCCTTCAAATTCCTCCTCATCGAGAATGTCAAGAAAGTCTCTTGAGCTAATGACAGATGGTGATGTACTTCGAGGAGCCTGAAGACCACTCGCAAGGCGTATACCAAGGAGTAGGTCCTCTGAGTCCGAGCTCTCCTCCTCAAGACCAAAGTTGCAAAAGTCGGTGATGGCAGTGGAAGACTGTGAATAAATAGGCACTGTACTGATGTCATGTCTCCTGTCAGAGCTATTGCGCTCGTCTCCTGGAGCATATCCCTGAGAAGCAGTGGTGGAGGAGGAGTGCAACCAGTCCCTGCAGCGACTGCCCCCACCACGTATCGAGCCCACGTCGGAGGCACGGGTCGCGAATGACCTGGCAGAGCTGTTGCCTGGAGAGTAGAGGCTGCTGCAGGGTGATCCCCTGCCCAGGCTAACAGCAAGGGCAATGATGGAATAACCTGTGTTGAGTACTGTGACCCCGTCCTTTGAGAGGCTGTGTTTAGGGGAGAAGGACGGAAAGGGTGGGGCGAGTTCATATTTGGTGTGGACTGCGAAGCCATGCTTCAGACAAGTAGGTGCTGCAGGAGTAGGAAGGTCTTCCTGGAATTCTGGAGGCAACCAACCTGGGTTGAAACCTGTATTAAAAATAAATCAAAAGCAACAGACACGAATGAATAATACCACAAAATAGTAACAAAATGTTATCTGTGCTGTTATGATAATTCTACATTTCTACATTAACGCATGCTTTGGAGTAAATTCACAAATTCCAATAATCCCTTTGCAATATTTCCAGAGAACTACAGCCTTATCCTCTTTTTGGCAAAGAGTTTATTACCTTGTGAGTCAGAGTGATTCAATAAACCCCCAACCTTTCTCAAAGATATCTTCCCTATTAAATTTGGACATTCTTTCCCCTTATCACATTGGGTTCATCCAATTACATCCTTTTACTAAATGAGTTACCACATTTCTCAGGCTGAGAATCTCCTTTTTCATAATCAAACCTGTAATAAATCAATCTAAGCAGGCAGCTTTCTGTTGGATTTGTGACAAGGGGTTGCATTTACCAAGCATTATAAAAGAATATATATGCCATTACCTGAGGAGAGACCTGTGGCCATGTCTGACGTGTATTTCAGGTGAAGGCAGTTGGGACATGGCTCTGTAGATGGAACAGCTGTAATGGTTACGTAACATAATAGCTTCTCCTCATCTCCCAGTGGCTTTGATGAGGTAGAACTGGAATGAAAACAATATTTAAACTAGATGAATCTTCGACCACACGTGGTCGAACTTTATGCCTCCGCATTACCAGATCAGAAATAAATGGCACTTCATGTCGCTTTATTTTCATTTATACAATGACATTTTTGACCTTGACCTTTGACCTTGAGACTCCAAAATCTAATCAGATCATTGTCCCTCCCATATGCATACCTGTGCCAAGTTTGAGGTTGATCGGTCAAATGGTTGTTGAGTTATGGTGAAAACGAACCATTTCTATGTACATAATGACCTCTATGACCTTTGACCTTTGACCTTGTGACCCCCAAATCTAATCAGATCATCGTCCCTTCCATGTGCATACATGAGCCAAGTTTGAAGCCAATCTGTCAAATGGTTCTTAAGTTATCGCGAGTACGAGCCATTTTTATGTGTATTATTACCTCTATGACCTTGACCTTTGACCTTGAGACTCCAAAATCAAATCAGATCATTGTCCCTCCCATATGCATACCTGTGCCAAGTTTGAGGTTGATCGGTCAAATGGTTGTTGAGTTATGGTGAAAACGAACCATTTCCATGTACATAATGACCTCTATGACCTTTGACCTTTGACCTTGTGACCCCCAAATCTAATCAGATCATCGTCCCTTCCATGTGCATACATGAGCCAAGTCTGAAGCCAATCTGTCAAATGGTTCTTAAGTTATCGCGAGAACGAGCCATTTTTATGTGTATTATTACCTCTATGACCTTGACCTTTGACCTTGAGACTCCAAAATCTAATCAGATCATTGTCCCTCCCATATGCATACATGAGCCAAGTTTGAAGTTGATCTGTCAAACGGTTCTTAAGTTATCGCGAGAACAAAAACGGGACGGACGGACGGACGGACGGACGGACGGACGGACGGACGACCCGAAAACATAATGCCTCCGGCAACCACCTACGGTGGGCGGAGGCATAAAAATTCCATAACTCCAGTACTTGAACTGAATTGGCATAGAGTACAATGTTTAAAAAGAGTAATGTATACAAGTTGATAAAGAAAAAAAAACTGTAAGAAATGAATTATTGTAAGCAAATACTGTATATTAGGTTTTAGCCTAGCATAAACCAAGAAAAGTGACAGAAAACATGTGACATGAAAAGTGACATAAACAAGGACAGAGTTTCAGAGGTTATACTGGGTGTTATTCATGGTCAATGATTAGGTTACTTTTCAATCCATTATCAGCTCCGAATATATGTTTTGTTATGAAATGTTTTCTTAAAAAAGACCAGTGGATGCACTTGTATGTAAACATGGGCAATGATAGAAATCTATATGTCAACCATATTTGCATGTCTCATATTCTCTCTTTTTTCCCCAAAATATTTAATATTTTACAATGACTCACAGTCTTTTGACTGTGACTGATAGGCTTCAACTAAACTTCCACTGTGCAAAAAATATAGGAACCGTTAGGTATGGTAGGCCATTGCATACGTACATGCAGACCCCCATTACATTGCCACAGACATGAAGATCAAGACTTACCATCCATACACCATGACTTTAGTACTGTCACTGGGCCAGCTACAGATAGCTATGTAGAGATCTTGTTGAATTTCTTCCTCACCAAACAATCCAACTTCAGAAACCTTACAAGAAAGAGAGAAACCAAACAAAACTCCAATGTTAATTATACTGTCAGAGATCCTCATTAAAGAATTATACATACATGTATCTCTGGTAAGAATCCCTTTGGACCAATAAGTTTTAATGTGAGAAAAAAAAAAAAAAAAAAAAACCCACAAAAACACAAAAAAAAACCAAGGTTGCCTACATATATGGGAAGCATACACGTACCATCTACAATATATAAGAAAATTTTGTGTAAGAAAGAGGTTGGTGCTTGCAAAACATGGATACTGGTTATTATTTCATAATTTCAGGCATGCAATGTACAAGATTAAGTTATACAGATACATGAAAGGCAACTAAGAAGCCACTATAATGGTTTTCGAAATTCCATTTGGCCTAAAGTAAAAGTGCTAATCTGGGAAGGGCACTCAAAATAGAGGGGTAGAGGAAATCTATTTCTTTCCTACAACATGTTACCAGCCTAAACTGTACATGAAAAGTGAGAGATCAAACTGTATTATTCAGAAGATATGTGATTTCCTCATAAGCAATTAAATATAGTTTTGAAAGGGTGTGAAGCTGATCTTTACACAGAATATATCCCATTATCAACTACATGCTTTATGGCCTGAATAATCATGAGTAGTAACTTCATTTCAATTTTCAATTTCAAATAAACACAAAATTTCTTCTGTTGATTTGGTAAGATTGAACAAATATTTCAAAAGTATGATATTCAGTTACTGTCAGGAAAGAAATTTATCATTTTATTAGGACTTATCTAAGGTGAAGCAACTTTAATGATAATTTACATAGAACATAGACAGTGTAGGTTAATGAAGCTTGGTCACTGTATACATTAGTATTGTTTAGGTCTCAGGAAGTCTGGGCCATTCAAATCAATTTCTATAGTATCTAAGAGCATTGTAGGTTGTCCCAATTAGATATTAATATATTCAGTTTCAGAAAGTTCTGTTTTCATTCACCCAAGCAGGGAATGTAATTGCCTAGGACAGAGGATATGTGTTATTATTAAGCCATCTGTTTTACATAGTTCTATCTCTCCTCAATATAAATCTTTTATTAAGATAGGGTATAAGTATAGGGAAAAGCTAAGCAATCGGGGAGAGCATTTTAGATATCAGTCATGAGCACATCTCCGTTAGGGCAGCGGTTTGTCGAGGCAAGATTTGAGGTGCGATACCCAGCAAGCTGCCGTCTCCGATCTCAACCCATTCGCTCGACGACTTCGAATTAGACGCTGGTGTGAAGGGAGCCTTTCCGTCAGGTCAACTAATCAACCCAGGCGTGGCGATGTCCTCAGCTAACCAAACCAGAAGCCTCACCATATTATTTAAGATACGTATTGTATGTTTGTAATTAATTTATTTGAATGTTCAACATGTCTGTTGTGAAGAAAGAGCAAAGACGGTTATTAAATTTTCCAATATAATTTTATTCAATCGTCTCAGATGATTATTTATTTGAGTTTGTAAATTAGCTGTGGGTCAGAAAAAAAAAAAAATTCACTCACGTGACAATTTTGGAGGTCCCACCGAGACCCGCTGCTATTTATTTGGAAATAATTTTGCTCCAGAGCTATACTTTAAAGCTAAGATCAGTTTGAACATTCAAAACATAACTACATATGTGGTGTGGTGTGTATGCTCTATGAATTGCATATATCAAAGTGTTTTCTCCCCAAGGTGTGTACTGAAGCCTTGGTATTATTCAGGCTTGCCATGCTTGAATTTGTATGTATGCCAAAATTATTAGGTAAGGATAGTACAGTGAATTATTGTGGGAAAATTTTCGTTAGGAAAATACAGGTATAATTATACCTTTTGTCATAGTTCGTTTTACGGCCGGGTAAACGGCGATTAAGGAAAGCAAACCCTGCTTTAAGGCTATGATATAGGCCTAGTGGGCTGTTGGTCGTTAGGATAACGAATATGTCGGGAAGAACCATTGTTCTTAATTCACATAGTTACTGTTACTGTCTATTCTTGCGAGTAGGTTATTCATTGGCATGGTAGCAAGTATTGAATGATACAGACATTGAATGTTTATGTGTGAAGTGGGCTTTGTTGTTCGCGTGGTTGTATGCTCGTGGAGATACAATTTCTAGTGCGGTACTTGTACTAGGGTTCGGCATTTGGTTGCCAGGTTGGAGGTTTTGTTGCTTTCATTGGCGGACGCCTTTCACAATTCAAGTCTGGTTAGGATTTAGAATTTAGTCAGGATGACTAGTGTAGACAAAATGAAGGAGTTTTCCATTTTAGGGAGAGAGATGGGACTCAGTGGTGGCGAATTAAGTAAGTTTGTCACAGAATCAATGGAGAGTGAGCGAGAGCGAGAAGAGAAAGCTCTTGAGCGAGAAGAGAAAGCTCTTGAACGAGAGCGAGAACGCGAAAGGGAAGCTCATGAATTGCGCTTGGCTCAAATTAAAGCAGAAAATGCGAAAACAGACGATCGCCCTCTTGAGTTCAGTAGGCTCAAGTTAAAGGTGGGCAAGTTTGATGAATCAACTGAAAGGTTTGATTCTTACATGACAAAGTTTGAATTGTTAATGGAAAGTCAGAACATACCAAAACAATTTAGGAGCTTGCATTTAATTTCTAATCTGACTGGAAAATCACTGGATGTAGTGAATAGAATGAATAGCGCTGATCGCACTGATTATGATAAGGTAAAGCATGAGCTTATGGAATTTTTCCATCTTACTGAGGATGGTTACAGAAAGAAATTCAGGTCAGTAAGGCCAAATAAGGGAGAGCGCCCAAAACAATTCGCTGTTAGAATGAAGGGATACTTTGATAAGTGGGTAGATTTGTCTGGTATCAGTGTCGATTATGATTCCCTGGTCGATTTGGTTCTTAGGGAGCAGTTTTCGAATTGTTGTCCCAAAGAGGTAGTTGGGTTCTTGAAAGAAAGGGATTGTGGGAAGTTCGATGAGATGATTGAATGTGCTGAGGTATATGTACATGCACATGGATTGCATACTTTCTTTGGTCAGGGAAATGATAAATCCCATCCTAAAAATCAGAACCACAGACAAAATCGGAATCAGAAACCAAATCAAAGCCAAAATCCTAAATCAGTCTCGGTTTCACAGACAGATAGGAAACCGAAAATGAGAAATAATACGAAGTCGAGTTATGGTGATAGGGGTAGTACAGGAGCGAAGGATGGGTGTTATATGTGCGGTAGTCCGAATCATTTCAAACGGAATTGTCCAATGATGCCCATAGCTCATTCGGCCCAAGCTATGAGTGTGGAGGACACTTACACTCCAAATGATAGTGTAAAAACAGATGAGATGAGTTTACATCTGAAGGGAAATGAGAGTGTTGTGTCGATTGGAACTTTGCGTTCAGACAATAGGGCAAGTAGTCAGTCGAATTCCCTCGGACATGTTGAAAATTCTGCCGGGTGTGCACTTGTTGGTAATCCTCAGATTGAAATTCCGTCAGAGAGTGATGTGAATGTTGAAACGCTTGGTATGGCATACAATGAAGTTGGAGCAATGATAAATGATATGCCAGTTGTTTCGGGTAGGTTGTTGCCCATGAATAAGCCCGTTTCCGTGCTTAGGGATTCTGGGAGTAGCACAAGTGTGGTGAGAACGAGTTTAGTGTTGGACGATCAATTCACGGGAGTGATTCAGTTAGTTAAGCTAATCGATGGTACTATTAGGCGTTTTCCTAGGGCGAAGGTCATGGTTGATAGTCCCTATTTTATTGGAGAGGTCAATGCCTTGTGTATGCCAAACTGTTTGTGTGACGTCATTATTGGTAATGATGTGAAGGGGGCACGTGAGCCCAAGGATCCTGACTTGCATTGGGTGCCTAGTGGAGTTCACACGGCTAATAGTTCCGAAGTTAGTGAGTTGGTTCCGAAAGATGATGTTCGGGTTTCGGAAGTTAGCGATTCGGTTCCGAAATATGATGTTCGGGTTTCCGAAGTTAGCGAGTCGGTTCCGAAAGCTGAAGTTGAAAGTTTGGATGATGTTTCTCGAAGTTTGGATGAAGCAATGGCTGTTGAGACTAGGGCACAAAAGGAAAGTAGGTCTAAACCCAAACAGGGTTTGAGAGTGAAAGACTCAGGTGTGAAAGTGAAGTCGGAAGAGTTTTTGCGAGAGCAAAAAAGTGATTTGTCACTTCAACCTTTTTGGAATAAGGTGAATGATAGTGAGTCTAAGTCTAAATTCTTGTTTGTGTCAGAGAAGAATTGTCTTTACCGACAAGAAAGGGATAAGAACAATCCAAGTGTTGGAGTTGGTCCAAAGTTAGTTGGTGTTCCAAAGACACACAGGTCAGAGGTCATGCGAATTGCCCATGATTCATTGTTTGGTGGACATCTTGGCATTAACAATACATTGTCAAAGGTTAAAGCCCAGTTTTTTTGGCCTGGTATGTCCGAGGATGTTGCCAATTTCTGCCGATCGTGTGACGTGTGTCAGAAGACCATTAGTAAAGGAAGAGTTCCCAAGACCACTCTCGGGAGGTTGCCGATAGTTGGCGTCCCATTTCAGCGTATTGCGATAGATTTGATGGGTCCATTCATCCCATCTGCACGAGGACATACTCACATCTTAACGATAGTAGATTACGCAACTCGATATGTAGAAGCGATACCGTTGAAATCAATATCGACTGTAGATGTTGCTGAGGCGTTAGTGACTGTGTATAGTAGAGTAGGTGTTCCTTGCGAGGTAATGTCAGACTTGGGTACACAATTTGTGTCAGATTTGATGAGGAAGGTATCACAGTTGTTATCAGTCAAACAAATAACAAGCTCTAGATATCATCCGATGTGTAATGGTCTTGTTGAGAGGTACAATGGAGTAATTAAGACGGCTTTGAGACGTCTTTGTTCCGAAGAACCACGTCAGTGGGACAGGTACTTACCTGCTCTGTTGTTTGCTCTACGAGAAGCACCCAGTTCGAGCCTGGGGTTTTCTCCATTTGAATTACTATATGGTAGACATGTTAGAGGTCCAATGGACATCCTGAGAGAGTTATAGACAAATGAGAACATTGATGCAGTGTTAGGGCAGGGATATGTTGCATATCCCTGGTTAGGGAATGAGTATGAGTATGTACTTGACTTGAGAAAGCGATTGGTTGAGTCTTGGCAGTTGGCGCAAGAAACTCTGAAGTCCTCGGCAAAGAGATACAAGGGCTATTATGATAGGAAGGCAAGAAAGAGGAAATTGGATATAGGTGATGAGGTTTTGATATTGTTGCCCACAATTCAAAACAAGTTAATGTTGGAATGGCAAGGGCCTTTCAAGGTCGTAGGTACAAAGTTCGACTACGACTATGTCGTAGATGTCAAAGGTGTCATGAAGACATATCATATTAATCTTCTCAGGCGATATGTTCGAAGGGAAGAAGAGGTGGCTGCTAACTGTTTTGACGTTGGTACTTGCGATGTTGAGGGTAGAGATGAAGAAGAGATGGGCGAGTGTATGGGAGATGCACCTAATATGCCATGCTCAATACAGAAAGAGTTTGTGAGTCATGTCCATGTTAATGAGAATTTGAGTAAGGAATCTGAGGATAAGGTTCGGAAATTGTTGTGTGAGTATCAGGATATATTCACAGATGTTCCTAAGAAGACTTCAGTGGCTGAGTGCAAGATTCATTTGACAAGTGATGAGCCTGTTCGTTCGTCCCCTTACAGGGTACCCCAAGCGGTAGAGAGTGAAATAAAAAAGGAGGTTGAGTCGATGCTGAGGTTAGGGGTTATCGAGCCGTCGGATTCGCCCTATGCGCATCCGATTGTGATGGTGAGAAAACCGGATGGTTCAAACCGGTTTTGCATAGATTTTCGGCGCCTTAACAAGATAACTGTGTTCGATCCCGAACCAATGCCTAATCAGCAAGGTCTATTTGCTTCTCTTGCGAAAAGCAAATATTTCAGTAAAGTAGATCTCACTAAAGGGTACTGGCAGATTCCCATGAAAGAGTCAGATAAAGCCAAGACTGCATTCCTCACCCCAATAGGTCAATATCAATTTAAGTACATGCCATTCGGGTTAGTCACTGCGGGGGCCCAGTTTACTAGGATGATGAGGACAGTTTTGAAGGGCATTCCCAATGTAGTAAACTACATAGATGACATATTGGTTTATACGGAGACTTGGGAAGAGCATGTCCAAACGGTAGAGAAAGTCTTGTGTA
The DNA here is from genome assembly GCA_029962745.1 of Echinometra lucunter. Lineage (NCBI taxonomy): Eukaryota > Metazoa > Echinodermata > Echinoidea > Camarodonta > Echinometridae > Echinometra > Echinometra lucunter. Next base: position 23,251,854 of record CM057157.1, read on the forward strand.
GGTTGCGAGAAGCCAATCTGGCTGCACGTCCCTCAAAGTGTTTCATAGGGTTTAGTTCGATAGACTTCCTAGGACATGAGTTAGGAGATGGGGCGATTCACACAAGTAGTAGGCTTACTCAGAAAGTAGTCGAAACCCCAAGACCGGAAACCAAGAAACAAGTCCGTTCGTTTCTTGGTCTGACCGGATACTATAGGGATTACATTCGCGGGTATTCTGATATAGCTTTGCCACTTACTAATCTGACCCGTAAAGGTAGCCCAGGGAAGGTGAAGTGGGGTCCTGAGGAGGAAGAAGCTTTTCGTAAGCTTAAAGACTGTCTTGTAAAGCCTCCTGTCTTGAAGCTCCCGGATTTTGATAAGATGTTCATGTTGAAAGTGGATGCGTCCAATTCAGGATTAGGGGCAGTACTCATGCAAGAGAGCAATGGCGAAGAGTTTCCCATTGCATATGCAAGCAAAAAGTTGTTGCCAAGGGAAACGAGATACTCTACCGTAGAAAAGGAGTGTTTGGCTATTGTGTGGGCTGTCCGCAAATTTGAATACTTCTTGTATGGCAGAGAGTTCGAGATCCACACGGATCATAAGCCATTACTCTACATACAGAGTAATAAGCTAACCAATAAACGTATCATGAGGTGGAGCATGTTCCTTCAGGAATATAGGTTTCGTCTAGTTTCCGTTAAAGGAATAGATAACAGAGCTGCTGACCTCATGAGTAGACTTTTGTAAGCAAATAAGTCATTGACGATTTCGTAAAATATTATATACATGCATATTTATAATGTATACAAATAACATGTGTGCATGAAATGAGATCTTCATGAATTATGTAACTGCATATTCTTCATTCATTTCATGTAAAAAGAAGCCGAACAAAGGCCATTTGTTTTCTTTTTGTACACAATTCCATATCATATAAATGTATTGCAGACTCTTCCCGAGATCTTTTATCATTTATTTTCCAGATAATCTTGGATCAACGAAGCAAATCGCGATCATCACTCGAATACAATCGCGATTAGAAGTTAGAATAGGGATTGACGTTTAGTAGGGCTTAGTTGTGAATCTAATTAGATTAGGGAAACTTAGGTCAAACTAGAAGAAAGTTAGGAAATAAGATTGTAAATAACCATAATATTTATAAATACCGTATACAATGACAAGAGTCATAGACAGAATATTCTCGTTCATAAGAAACTTATCCATTTTTTTTTTTTTTTGGAAAGGAAAAAAAAAAAGACACATGATTTACCAAATTCTTGAGAAGACTATATGTATTCTTTAGACCGAGGATACACTGTCACAGTATACAACAGACAGTGTGTTTTCGAATATAATGTACTGAATAGATATTTTTTTTTTTGTTCGACACACACACAAATGCTATTCTAAAGGCATTTGTCAGATGTAAATGTATAGATATTAATCGAAAGATTGTTAACATATTGTCAGACAACCAGAAACAGATATTTTGGATATAAAGTTGGTGTGAGAAATTTGTATAACGTATTATAACCTTATTTTGCTGCATAAAATTGTTAATATTACTGCTTCAAAACCATTGTAAAGAAAAAAAAGGATGAAGTTGTTTCCGAGTAAGAACTTTTTGTGTGAATAGGAAATACTGCGTTCATGATATATGAATCTTTGAATATCGGTATTTTATTTTCCCTTTTGTCAAGCCTATAACACATCAAGATTTCATTAAGATGTATATATTCAGGTATGGGTACTTTCATACGCATAATTGAAGAGACAGAAGATAAGTTACATATATGACATACATTGTTTATGGTGTTTAAAAACAAATTTCTTGATATTTGATATAATACACATCCCCTTGATTATATCATAAAAAGGGGGATATTGTCAGGAAAGAAATTTATCATTTTATTAGGACTTATCTAAGGTGAAGCAACTTTAATGATAATTTACATAGAACATAGACAGTGTAGGTTAATGAAGCTTGGTCACTGTATACATTAGTATTGTTTAGGTCTCAGGAAGTCTGGGCCATTCAAATCAATTTCTATAGTATCTAAGAGCATTGTAGGTTGTCCCAATTAGATATTAATATATTCAGTTTCAGAAAGTTCTGTTTTCATTCACCCAAGCAGGGAATGTAATTGCCTAGGACAGAGGATATGTGTTATTATTAAGCCATCTGTTTTACATAGTTCTATCTCTCCTCAAGATAAATCTTTTATTAAGATAGGGTATAAGTATAGGGAAAAGCTAAGCAATCGGGGAGAGCATTTTAGATATCAGTCATGAGCACATCTCCGTTAGGGCAGCGGTTTGTCGAGGCAAGATTTGAGGTGCGATACCCAGCAAGCTGCCGTCTCCGATCTCAACCCATTCGCTCGACGACTTCGAATTAGACGCTGGTGTGAAGGGAGCCTTTCCGTCAGGTCAACTAATCAACCCAGGCGTGGCGATGTCCTCAGCTAACCAAACCAGAAGCCTCACCATATTATTTAAGATACGTATTGTATGTTTGTAATTAATTTATTTGAATGTTCAACATGTCTGTTGTGAAGAAAGAGCAAAGACGGTTATTAAATTTTCCAATATAATTTTATTCAATCGTCTCAGATGATTATTTATTTGAGTTTGTAAATTAGCTGTGGGTCAAAAAAAAAAAATTTCACTCACGTGACAGTTACAGATTGACATACAATAACAAAATTATACTGTAAATAAACGAGACAGTTTTCTTAAAATTCACCTTTCTTTACATTTCCTTTTATTTACCTCTTGTTTCTTTATCATTTGCATTTCCCAGCTTTCTCTGTTTACTAGTCTCTGTTTTCAATTTCATAATTGCATATAATTTTATTAAATCATTATAATCAAGTTGACATGTTTCACATAATACCTATCTAAATCTTCTTTGAGATATTGTTCTTTGCTACTTCTGCACTTTGTATTTGTTTTCTTTTTCTTTCATTCAGAAAGTGCCACAATATGAACTTTGCATGTATCAGTCTTTTCAATATAGATATCAAAATAAATCATATCAAATTGATAGAGGTAACAAACCTTTTCCATAGCTTGATAATGGTTAAACCTCCACCAATGAAGCTGATAGATGTAAACAGGAAAGGCTGTGTGTTCATCGGTGTCCACATTGAGAGTGTAGGAGAGGACAAAGTTACCATCTTTGCTGAACCCCAAGAAAACATGTCTGCAAAAACAGGAACATTGATCTTTCACAAATGAATATTGATGCCTAGGCCAGATGTTGGAAACCACAACAAAGAGAGTGAGACAACAGCCTAGCAAAATCAAACCTTCCATATCAAACAGAAAAAAAATAGTGATATAAAGAGTGGCATAGCTAAAAGTGGTTGCAGAGGAGCGTGCATAAACCCCCTCCCACCAATCAGTGAAACAAAAAAAAAAAGGAGAAAAGGGGAAAGAAAACATGAGAAGATGTGTGTTGAACATTTCACTGTGTACAATTTTGCAGTAAATTTATTACTATTAGGTGGTTACAAACTATCCACAACTATTACAAAACACACTATTACTCCTATGTGCTACGTAATCAGCCTTCCCCAATATTAAACTCCATGATGGTTTCTTCCACAATGCTAATACATGACCCGCGGGTGTTTCACAGAGATGTGCGTAAAATTACGCAGGATTTTAAGAACAACAACTATGAACAGCCTAGTGGAACCCCTAAAAAAATTTTCTCTTGTTTTAATAAAGTGTGATTGTATTTCCCATAATCTCAATTGAATTGTTTGCAAAAACTATACTTCACATGAAAAACATTTTAAAAACATAATGATAATAATAATGTTAATCTACGCAGATATTTCTACGTTAGCTTAATGCAATTATATATGTATGAGAATCTCATTTTGCTTTCCACAGTCAAGTCATTCTTAAATTCACATATAACTTTGCACACAGCTTTGTGATACACCCCCCAGAACTGAACTTCATCTTCAAAGTATAATTTCTATTTTTCACTCACCCTTCCTCCGTCAGAAAGTGATCATCAATGATGGCCTTGAGTGGGATGCCCAGACGACCTGGGATCTTGCCAAAAATGGACCTGCAGACTGGGTAGGTTTGTCTGGTTGGCTGTAGGCATCCCCTCAGCTAAATACAAGATATGGAGGAAGTGAGATATGATCAACTACAGATTCACATAAAGAGAATGAATGAGAACATGTAAGTCATAACTCTTGTAAGGCCAAATGAGGTTCATACATGTAGATTCTCATGCTAAAGAGGGACCTACACATAAATGAGAAAGTTTGGTCTCATCAACTAGAAAAACTACAAAACTAGGAAAAAACCAAAAACCAAGACAAAATGAAACAAAAACAAAAAATAAAAATAAAACCGGCTGAAAATAAGATATAAATATATGTCTACATGTAATGCAAAGAAATATGCATTTTATGTAGTTGCACAAGAACAACCCATGGGAGCCATGGGTTACAGAAGTGTTTACTGATGTATTCAAATTTGTGCACATTTCCCACATTTGATAGTCGTAACACTATCAAATTTGTGTGTGTGCAACTTTGCTTTGACCTTTGTAAGTCTGCCTGTGAGTTGTCTCTGTTGTCTTTTTAAATGGTATGTTGTAAAGTCATGAAAGAACAACAAATGTCAAACTCCAACATGCTGGAGCCATCGAGTCTTCTTCTTATTCTTCTTCCTGTTGAGTGACCGCAATCAACTAGTTGATTATTCTGTCACTTGCAAGGAGGCCCGGCCAGGTTATTTGATGGATATCACAGATCTGAGATAGGCATGATCACTGTCTGAAGTTGAGTCAGAAGTCTGAAATATATTAGTAAATATCTAGGGCCTATTTATCACGTTTAATCTCATCAAAACAACATATATTCATACCTCTCGCATACGCAATCTTTGTGTAACATTGAAAGTCGGTCGAACGACTTTCCGTGTGTTCGTCAGACATGGAAAACCTTTCACTTTCCGTCCTGCCATTTTCTGCGACATCTCGTTGCCGTGATGATTGTGGGCACAGAGGCCGCACCTTCTGGCGTAGAGCCCCGACGATTCCCGCTGAAGCCCTTTCTGATTTTACTGAGCGCTCGCACAATCAAGTCTATCTAAAGATGTATTTGAGGTGTCCAGGCTGCTCCCAGCGTACGTCCCAGGTATAAATGTGAGAACTAGACCATTTTAAATATTTTGCCATCAAACAAAAGTGCATTTCGTAGTAATATCAACATTTCTTGCTGAAATAAGATAAGAAGACAAACTCCCAAGGACCAGCGGTAAGCGAGTTGCCGACAGTTAATTTATTGAGGAAATCTCGCTTCACGCGAGAAATTTGGGCCTTATGAATCCGCCTAAGAAGCTGAAAAAAATCTTGCTTTGACGTCGACGGGGAGCCGAAAGATGGTGTAACATGAAGAAGCCAGCGGCTTGTCAGGCATAAGAATATCTCAAAGTATATAGGGATAGATCAAGCCTGGAAATAAATAACATATAGACACTTGAATTCCCAATACACATCAAGTCAGAATCTCTTTCAGTTCTGAGCAGATAAAAATAATTCTCTCAGGATTTTTTCTCCTTCCCAATGCAATAGAAATGAATGGCATAAAAACTAGGCATAAAAATATCCCTCTCCGGATGTATTCCCCTCAAGGCTTAGGGGGGAGACCATGATTACTTTCAATTGAACAGAATGATATCCTGAGATAGAGATAAAAACGTTGCCCTTTATTGCTTAATATTCGTGAAGAGAGAGAGAGAGAGAGAGAGGGGGGGGGGATGAAGAGCGAGGGACACGTGCCATGTTTGAAATGTTTTTGTTGTTGTTGGTGTTGCAAAGATGGGTTTTGTAAATAACCCGATAAAAACTATTTTCGAAAAATATCAACCTAAGGCAATTTCAATAACCCTGTCTATCACCTTATAGAAATGTGGGGACATTACAATGCTAATTACATAATCCGAACATGATGGGCAGTACTACAGGCTTTAGAAATTGCACTTGAGTTGATTTTTCGAAAGTAGATTTTATTGCGTTTGATTTGATTTGATTTGTTTTATTTCAACAAGGTAGCCCCTTCAGTAAACATAATACTGTTCTTCCAAGGGGTGCTGTATAATATTAAACATGCATTTAAATTACAGAAAGACATATAACAAAATTCAAAAACATTATATTTGTATACATGCACCATGGTACAGGTTGAGTTATTGATCCATTATTTTGAAGAGGAGAAATGAATTGAATTATACATAAATTTAAAAAAAAACATTTCTACTATTCTTATGCTATGTAGTTCATGATTATGTATAAGACGAGGATACAATATAGGGCAACGTTAAATATTGGTTATGATATAAACTATATTACAAGTTATCACTACTATCTCACGGGTATGGAAAGAAGTAATCCTTAATTACAAAAGTTCATTGGGCATAATAATACATAATTAACGCATGAAGAAAGCGATGATATAATTTCGAGAGAAAAAAAATCCAATAGGATAAAACATCTGGTACATATTAAACATATATCGTTGGATGATATCAATTTTTTGAAAACTTGAAATATAATCACCATTATATTTATTTAGGATACTTTGGGGCATATTTTCATTACAACTGTATTTGGAAATTGTGGAGGCAATTTTGAAAATCAAATTTCAAGCGCTATAGGAAAGGGGCGAAATATTTAGTGAAGGGAAGAGGAGGGGGGGTGTGGGTCAGTACGGGGTTCGCGCACCGCCCCCCCCCCTCCCACAACAACAAAAAAGGTTGAATAAAATGTCACCAAGATTATCCCGGATTATCCATTTGGGTCAAAAAGTTTTGCTTCCATGCTTCTTTAACAAAACGATGTAATTTCCAAAAAAAAATATTTTGTTTCATGCGGATCACGAGCCGGAAAAGAGTGCCTGTCCGGATTTATGCCTTTAAATACAGCCAATTTCCGGCATCTGACTTGCCTGAAACTGAAAATTGGAAATGACAAAGTTTCACTGAAGAAACAAGAAGTAAAATTACTTATAAAAAAACAAAAAACGATTATCTCGTTATTTTCTTCAGCATGAAATACACTGTCCGATGAGGGCAGTAAAAAAAATTATCCCGCTTTGCAAAAGATCGAAAACAGACTGTGCCGCTTGGACCACCCTGTTTTCTACTTTTAGTTATTTATGTTAAAGACATATACTGTAAAATTTGAAAAAAAATATATGATTGTAAAATCCTCATCGGAAGAAAATGTTTATTTGAAAAAATAAGAAATAAAATCCGAGCTTCTCGAGGGACCTGGACCTCGTCCACAGGCACTTTTGCGCTCGTGTTGAGCCATGATATTAAGAATTAACCACCTTTTATTAATATATGAGTCATTCTCCCCATGACTTTAAAGTTTGGGAAGAAAAATTTGGCGCAAAATGCGCTAGAATAAGGCAGTCAGAGACACTAAAACTTCAAGTAGGCCTGCTTTTCACTTGTGATGTGCGCTTCGCGCGCATATATCTCTCACCTTCAAGATGGACCCCCATAGAACCCCACCCCCGCCTTAAAAAAACAACAACAAACAGACAAACATACAAACAAACAAAATAAACTTGTTTACTGGCTTGCGGGTGGAGTGTATCGGTACGACACATCCGGATCAGTGTTACTTGTTTTTACTTCTTTAGGCAGACCATTATGCCACTGTAGAAATCTCGTATTCGGTGAGATTTCAGGTATTAAAGGTGTATGCCTCTTTTCTGTGTGTGAGGTGCTGAGCGAAATAGAGAGGAACAGGTCCATGGTTCTTTTGGCTAAATTTAGACTTTCCATTTATTCTTACTATTGAAAACTATTGCTAAGCTAATAAAGCATATGTATAGGAGAGAAGACGTTCAGTTTTTCCGTAAATCTGTTATGTTAGAGTTGAATCTGACAGAGCTGAGGCTTAGCCGGCCGGGTCCCCGAATTGAACTTACACCTGCGCCGCAACGTACCCGTGGCCTTCCATTGACAGAGGCGTACGCCACCGCTGCGCGCCACGTCTAAGTACTGTCGGGAGGATCCCTTACCATCTGTTATTTTAAAAATTTAAGCAGGAAACAGGCAGCTGGAACTAACTGTGGCCATAAGGAGAGTAGTTGGAAAACAAGTTAACACCAACTATGTTTCCCACTGCGGGTCTCTTTCGAGGAGTGCTTTGTCCAGAGAACGATGAAAACAAAGGAAGATGCAGGAGGCCATACTGCCATTTCAGGCACATTCGCAGAGGTATTAAATTTTAATAATGTTTCAATAATTATGATGAAACAGAGTAACGTTAGTCTTAGACCGAAGTGTTCTGTCTCTAACAGTCGTCGTTAGCCTCGTATTCTGGTAGGGTCGGCACTCCTCCTTTTATTATAGAGACAGAAGCGCCCGAAGCGTTGTGCGTGCAATCTCATTGTGCTGGGCAGCACAACGAGAAAACTACCTCAAATCAGCGATTTTTCCCCTTTATTCATGAATATGAAAATATCATTATACACTACAGAGTATGTAGCTTACCGATTTCATGATTGATTCCTTTTTAACTCTTCATTTTCAGGTAAATCCAGGGTCCTAACGTTAGGTCCTCTCGGTTGAAAATCTGCTCAGCCAACCTCTATCTCTGTTCGCCTCCGTGCTTTTCGCAGGGAGATCAGCTAATTTGCGACTCTCGCATTGCAACAGTATTTGAACGATTGACCAATACGAAACAACAGCAACAAAAACGTCGTTCGTACGTTTATGCCCAAATGTACGTGGTCGATCGTTCGAATATGGCCGGTTGAAATGCGAAGAGTCGCGAATTCGCTGATCTCCCTGCGAAAAGCGCGGAGGCGAACAGAGATAGAGGTTGGCTGTTGCAAGATTTTCAACCGAGAGGACCTAACGTTAGGACCCTGGATTTACCTGAAAATGGAGAGTTAAAAGGAATCAATCATGAAATCGGTAAGCTATTTACTCTACAGTGCGTCCCAAAAAAAACTTTACACTTTTGAAATGGCTGCCAAATGAAAAATACATAATTCTGGAAGAAAAAGGTTTATATGTACGGATAGCTCATGGACTCAACTTTCATATGAGACCAAAAAGGCCGAAAATAATTCATGCTTGGGTGAGCACTGCTCACTTTTGTAAAGGATATGAAAATTAGGTTGCGCAGGAATTGCACCTTTCAATTTGTGAAAGGTGAGTCCTTTGGAGGTTACAGAATTGAGGGTGATATGATGAATTCATGATCAGTTGCAATCAGTTTAGGTTTGCTGAGTGAATTTATGGTTTATCAAATCAAAATTTTATGCATGAGTGAACGGGCATTGCATTCATTATTGTAGCATTGTGCCTTTTTTCCTGGTAGACTCAGTGGTGTGTTCATGGGAATCAGGATTGGGTGGAAGTACATGTTGCAGGGGAGGTGAGATAGGGTAAGACTTTGTTGGCTAGATGGGATAAGGGTCAAGAGGACAGTATGCCCCCCTCCCCTCTCTCTCTCTATCTCTCTCTCTCTCTCTCTCTCTCTCTCTTGCTTCCTGTGTGTTCGTGCATATCTTGACAATTCACATTCTTTGGTCTCCACTCCAAAATATCCAAACCACCTTCCCTTATCCCTCATGAAGAGAGCAAGATTGTGCATCGGAGGACGAGGTGAACATCTGGACCATTGAACTAGCAGACTTTGATTTTTTAGTTTCCATTATCATTTAGTTTCCCCCTTTTTTCTTTTACAAGATGGATGAAACAGTTGCAAAATTGAAATGAATAAAAATCAACTGAAAACAAAGACTGACATGTTCATTTTACCAATTTGTGTTGCACTGTACCATTTTTTTTTTGTCTGAAACTCAACTGCTAAAATGACTGGTTGGTTGGATAAACTTTGATTGAGTGATTGACTGAATTATTGATTAATTATGATTCATTTATTGAATAATTCATTGATTGAATCAGCTGAATGGTGATTGAATGCTTGATTGATTAATTGATTGACTGATACATTGATTAGTTGATTGATACCTAAATGTTGATTGTCTTACTTACGGTATTGATTGATTGACCGACAGAATGCAATGGACTTCAGGTGTCAATGAGTGATACCAGTCCCAGTCCAATTTTGGAAATGCAGGTAGAATTCGGGATAAGGGAATGTGGTAGGGATATTTTGGAGAGGAGACCAACGGATGTGAGTTGTCAAGATATGCACAAGTACACCCAAGAAGAGAGAGAGAGAGGGAGAGAGAGGGGGGGGGGGGGGAGCATGCATGTCCTCTTAACCCTTATCCCATCTACCCAACAAAGTCCTACCTTACATCTCACCTTCCCTGCACCATGTACCATCACCCAATCCCGATTCCCAAGAACACACCACTGAGTCCACCAGGAAAAAAGGCACAATGCTACAATAATGAATGCAATGCCCGTTCACTCATGCATAAAATTTTGATTTAATAAACCATAAAATTCACTCAGCAAACCTAAACTGATTGCAACTGATCATCATATCACCCTCAAATCTGTAACATCCAAAGGACTCACCTCTAACAAATTGAAATGTGCAATTCCTGCGCAACCTAATTTTCATACCCTTTACAAAAGTGAGCAGTGCTCACCCAAGCATGAATTATTTTCGGCCTTTTTGGTCTCATACGAAAGTTGAGTCCATGAGCTATCCGTACATATGAACCTTTTTCTTCCAGAATCATGTATTTTTCATTTGGGAGCCATTTCAAAAGTGTAAAGTTTTTTTTGGGACGCACTGTATAGTGTATAATGATATTTTTATATTCATGAATAAAGGGGAAAAATTGCTGATTTGAGGTAGTTTTCTTGTTGTGCTGCCCAGCACATTGCACGCACAACGCTTTGGGCGCTTTTGTCTCTATAAAGGAGGAGTGCCGACCCTACCAGAATACGAGGCTAGCGACGACTGTTAGAGACAGAACACTTGTCTGCTACTTGTTTCACGAAGCCGTGTTTGCTAAGATCAATGCCAACATCCCGACTAAGACACCTCTGACCCTTTCATATCTTTTTCCATCGATATGCAGCACCATCACATGTCATTAATTTGGTAGATTATGGCTGGCCAAAATGGAAACTAAATAGAATTAAAAATAATGCACATCTATCTTTCCTACAGGTTTCTAAAGTCAGTAATTCATCCTTGCTTATGTATGAATATTATATTTCATATGTTTCATATGAAATGATCTGCAAAAGAAGTTTCCTAGCAGGTTTCTCCCGTAATTTTGACATCTCACAAAAGAACGCAATTCTGCCACATCAGGCAAGGCTTAGTCAATGGGATAGTCTGTAGTTTTCAGACTCGTATTCATTAAAGAATAAAGATAAGTGATATCATAGATTTTTACGCGAAATAGTTTCAAGACACATATATCTTAGCTTGTAATTTAACAAAATTTTGCATTTCAATGTTTTGGTCAAACCATGATGCTGGATAAATCTTTTATTGCCTCCTTTTTTTAAAATCATGAATGTAAGTGCTTATTTTGAAAAACTGGTGTCACGGGGGTACCCATCTTACGTTCAAAGCGATAATGAACGTTATTTCTTAAAAATGAATTTTATAAGTTTTCCTTTGGTGTAATCTGCCTAATTTGAAAAATATCTTGCACCCATACATTGTAACCCTTTACTACTATTTCTAATCTTTGCATTCTCCCCTTCATTCAAATATTTGCAGTTAAGATAAAAATCCTTTTACAAAATATATGTGTTACTGTGATCAAGGCTGTGTGTTGTCACATTTCCTCACCGATGGTATCGATATCACAAGATATTTAGCTAGTATGCTCTTCGTGAAACGGTTTAGCAAGATTAGAGTCATCTCTGTAGTTAGCGGACAAAGATATGACTAACTTGGCATTGATTTCCAGAAACAGGCCCTTGAATACTTTATGCCAACTATCAAAGCAAATCACTTGAGGGAAACTACATATAAGGCTCATTCAATTTTCCACTGACATACTCCCTGCAGAAAACCATAAATGTTTTTTATAACCACGCCACTTACGATGAGATGTGCAGTATTGTGTCAAAAATATTTCATAATCAGTACAATTCCAATTTATCTGAATAAATCCTTGCAAAATTTAATGAAAGAATAAATTGCCTTATTGCCAAAATGAGTATCAATTATCTAATAAAATAACCATTTTATCACTTTTACCAGAAAAATATTGTTACTATTTTTTATATTATAGTCCCATTTGAGAACCCATTATTGTGTCAAAAATATTTCATAATCAGTACAATTCCAATTTATCTGAATAAATCCTTGCAAAATTTAATGAAAGAATAAATTGCCATTATTGTCAAAATGAGTATCAATTATCTAATAAAATAACCATTTAACCACTTTTACCAGAAAAATATTTTTACCATTTTTTTATATTATAGTCCCATTTGAAGAACCTGTGGCTGAGCCAAAGTATTCTGGAGAACAGAAGACAACTAAAGCCAGACCGACCATTGAGAGCAGCAGTTTACCTTCTCATCGCAGACCCAAGGACAGGACCCCAACTGCCAAACCCATCCAGTATGTCCCTACACCACTATTCCTCTGCAAGAAGCCCATCAAAGATGCCTTCGCCGAAGAATCAACAGAAGAAGAAGAGGAGGGTACCAAAGATGATGGGTCACCGTCAGCTCCAGGGAAGGGGATGTCGACTTATACCCCGACTCCTCTGGCAGAACTGGAGGCTATGGCAACAGCGGATGATGACCAGGCTTTTGAAGAGGATTCATTATCAACAGGTGCTGATGCAGGAGATCACATTGATGTTCAGGCAGCAAAGACAAAATCTAATAATTACCAGGCTGTAGCATCTTTGTCCACTGATGAGGAGGATCCAAGAGCAGAAAAGCCATCTGTGTCAGAGGAAGAAGGGGAGGATATGATCATAGAGACCCATACTTATGGAGGAGTTACTGTGACAACCAGAACTCCCAGGAGCTTATGTCAATCTTCCCAGGCTGCTGATGAGGAAGATGATGAGTACAACCCATTTTCTTCTGTTATGGAGTCAAGCGAGAAGAGTAGGCCTTTGACAAAAGATAATAAAAGTAGTGATGGAGGTCATAATGGCACATCACAGTTATTTTCTAGAGATAAGGAAGCCGTGAGTATACACAACCTTGAGGCAAACTTCGAACCGTTTTCCAAAAGTGATGAATACCCTGCATATGGAACATCAAATGATTTGATGGATGATAGTGAAAGAAGGGGAAAGGAATTCATGGGATATTCCAACTCTGCCTCATATTCCTACAGTGATGCATCTAATGCTGGACCTTTGACAAATCTAGAATATCATCCTTCTTACAGCTATACACCTTTAGAAACTGATCAAGGAGATGAGCTCCCAGCCTACTCAACATCACAAGGTGTTAATGAAGAAGATAATTTTGATAGAGATCTTGATGGAGGTTATGATCTGGATAACCTTGAACAGTACCATGAGGAGGAAACAAATAAAGATGATATGAAGAGAACGTTTGAGAAAAAGAGTCGGGTTGATAAGCAATTATCTCGGGAAAAACCTCTTGAAAAGAGTGATAATTCCAAAATGAAGCGTGGAGCAGAGAAGAAAGTTAAAACAAGTGCTAAGAAGGCAGTTACAGCCTCATCTCACAAAACAATACAACCATCCAAAGGAAAACAAACCATTGTTTCAGGCAAAGAAACTAAAGTGTCTCCCAAGGCAAAGCCAAGTATGGGGGAAAATAATCCTAAAAAAGTAATGCCCAGCAACAAGAAAGTACCCCACAGAAAGACTGAAGTAAGCTCAACCCCCAAGGCAGGTAATGTAAAGACAGAGAGTGGAAAGGAAGCCAGGGAAAAAACTAGCTCATCAACAAAAGGTCCATCTTCAGATCATGACAGTTGTCTTGAGGTCAAGGTCAGTGAAAAATCAAAACCAAAGGTATCAGCTGAGCAATTAGCAAACTTTTTCAAAAAGCGTCAAGAATCCACAGGCTCAAAGCCACTTGGTAAGAAAAAGGGAGAGCTTAAAGGGACTACTCAAGCAAACAGTTTGGAATTGAAAAGCACTGAAGAAAGAAATTCTGTAAAGGATGCCACAAAGGGAAAAGAGCACAGAACAAATAACCAGAGGAATGATCCACATCCCTCAAAAAAGCTGCTAAGTGGTGATACCAAAGAAAGTATAAGAGGAAATCAAGGAACTCCAAAGACACCCTCAGGTGATCGTAGCCTGTTTCAGTCACTTGGAAAACCTCCAGTTAAAGTTGTACCAAAGAAGCCTTCTGTCAAAGAGTGTGATGTTGATCTGTTTGCCACAGCTAATGACTCGAGTTCTGATGACGATGGTGATTCAAGATCAAAAGTATCATCCAAATTAAAAGGGTCTGTCCATGGTGCTCCACCTAGAAAAAGATCAGTATCATCTGATAAAAATAAGCATACTCATGAAAGTGAGAACCTTGCAAAGAAAAAGAGAACTGCTTCTCCTTCCAAAACAAATGATCCAAAGCGCTTAAAGAAATTGTCTACATCTTCAGTGAAAAAGGAAAGCACTAAAGTCATTGAGCTTGATTTGTTTGGAGATGACAGTGATGGTGATTCAGATGGTATAAATTTTATCTCAGATGGGGAATGTCCAAATTATAAAATTCCCAAGAAATCAACAGAGTCTTCCATCAGTAAGAACAAGGGCTCTTCTCCGAAGTCTCTAAAACCTCTCCAAAGGACAGTGGCTCGATCAAATTCAGCTGGGGCATCGGGATCAGCAGGGAACTTCCTTCCAAGTACAAAGGTCAAATCTTCAAGCCTGAATTTTTCTAAGGCTGATCCTTCCAAGAAACCAGGCAGTGCTGTAACTCAAAAGAGTACAGCCACTGGTCAAGGTCAAAAACATTCCTCAAAGGGTACGTTGTCTGTAAAGAAAGACCACTCTGACAAACAAGAGAAAGTCAAGAAAAGTCATACCACAAAAGATATTTCCCATCAGAGTACAAAACACCAAAAGGTCAAGAATCTGTCACACAAGACAGTATATGATATCTCTAGCTCTGAGGATGAAGACAGTTCTGACTTGCCCAATGGTTTTGCATCAAGTGACGATGATCATGATGTGGGAGGAGCTAATGATGCTGGTTACCATGGTAATGAAGGAGGAGATCAGGATGATGAATACATGGCAGAAATGAAGAGGTTTATGGAGGAAAGTTCTTCTGAAGATGACATATCTGATGAGTGCTATCGGATATTCCAGGAAGACCAGGGTAGTGCACCAAGGTCAAGCATTCAAATGCAAAGGGTGAGATTTTCTTGTACTTTGAATGCATTTATCAAGATTTATGATAAAACACCTTTCATGACAAATGATTTTCTGAAGATAAGTGTAAAATATGCTATTATAGAAAAAACAGAGAAAATGTAGCTCTGAATTGAAATTTCATCATTTGCTTTTGAAAAGTTGCAGTTTAAATCAAATCAGTTTCAGAAATACCTGCACTAACTTTAAAGAGATGAAAATGTTTTCAAAGGCAAAGTGAACAAAAATAGTAATTTGATGGTGGGTACATATATATATATAGCGAGACAAGATTGAAACAGAAAAAAAATATATGATAACATTAATTTCATAAGAGAAAAAAACAAGAAAGTATTTTAGTTTGAGAAGACATCCTTGAGAATACATATGTTTTATTATTCCTTTATGTATTCACTTTTTAATTTCAGAAACGACCAGAAGAACAAAGAGATACAAATTCAGCTCCAGTGTCTGTGGGGAAGCAGCGAGTGGCTCATGCTTCTAAGTTTGGAGTAAGTCTTTCAGACATTTAAGAAAGGCTCGTTCGCTAGGTATGAGTTGCTTTTGGTGTAGCTCTCGAAAAAAATGCCTCAGAGCAATTCCACGACATATGGGACACAGAGCTCAAAATTTGAAGTCGCACTGTGCCCTGTTAATTCCAAATGAAAATCTAAAATTACTACAGGGTCTTCTTTTTATTACAAATAAACATTTAAGATAAAAAAATTGCAATTCGACCTTCTTACGGAGAATAACAAACAAAAAATTGAACCTTTGGGACTATGGTCCGGGAAATGTGCTTTAAATGCCTCTTATATTTAGTCATTTTCTCAGATCTTTTTTCATTTAATTGATTTTAATGGATTATTTTAACAGATTTTGGGTAGTAGTGAAACACTAATGGAAATGTGTGAAACCTATCTTGAATTTAAGTGTAATGTCAGTTGCCAAAATTTCTTCAGTAAATTTTTCATGCTACTAAAAGAAATTAGTCAAATTGCTCATTATTTTGCACATCTCTTCTCAGGAACCTATGTGTAATGTCAAATGAATTACATAATCCTTACAAGTCTGAGACTTATGATATATAAATTTGATTCTACACCATTATTTTCCATGTCCTTTTTGCGCAACGTCAGTTACCAACACATTTTCGCGTGCTGTGTGATAAGAAATGCAGTTTGATAAAAACTGTCCATGTGTTTCTTCCCTATGATCAGTTTAATTAAAGTAATTAAAAGCTGAAGCAAGTGTCATTCACAAAACTACAATATAAACAATACCACTAGGACTCTATTTTGGTAATGTCAGTTACCGTGGAATTGCTCCTCGGTGATTTTCATCTTGTATTCAGTAAGTCATTCCCATCAGCCTTTTGGGTAGGCTTAAAATTTCCTGCAGTTTCATCAGGTTAGGGGGTTTCTGAAGTTTCCAGCTATTGCAACATACAATTTGGCATCGAGTATCCTATTTGTAGAATGGGCTTTTGTCACTTTCTCTGTGGAGTAGCCAACCCTTAACCCATAGCAGTACAGAGCTTTCTTGAGGTCTAAATTAATCATCTTCAATCCTCAAATTGGCAATAAATTTTTTTTTTCCACACGTACATAGCTTGAAAAAAATAAATATGGATATAACATAAACCAAAATAAAATATAATTGTAAAATTTAATCAGAAATTGCCAATTTGAACATGGAAATATTGATTATGTATTATTCACTGCGTTGCCAATTTAAAGAGTTTAATGATTAGTAACAGTTAAACTGCTCTAATTCGAGAACGCCACACTATACGGCATTGGGAATGGGCTCAAATTTTCCAGTGCATTTTTCTCTTTCTGCTCATGTATAATATGTACTGCCCAACATTCTGGACCAACAGATACTGCAAAAGTGTTTCCTAAAGGTGACACTGTACCTCTGTGGGTTAACCCACTAATCATGATTTGATTTCAGTATAACACAGATTTTCCAAAGACCCTAGCACGAGTTATCTCAGGCTTAGTGTTCACCGGGTCAAGTGTTGTCCATGATTGTTTATTTACATATTTCCCAAGGTTTTCTCTTTTTATCTTACGCTTTCCCGCAGAACCCGAAACGAAAAACAGCCCCCAAGAATCCAGCCATCTCCCGTCCCAGCCCTGCCCAGATGTGCCACAATCGCTACCGTATGATGGAGCATAGACAAGAGAGGGCGTCCCTGGAAAGAGAGTCAGGAGAGAGCTCAGCCGGTGCTTCATTCACGGGAAAGAAGAGGATAGCTCATCAACCAGGTTAGTAACATAGGTATTGGTCTTCTTTCCTTCAGGAGGAGGGGGGGGGGGGGCTGCCCATCTGCTTTTGGCCTTGATGAATTTGGTCCAACACTTCCCTGTTCAAAATGGTGTATTGCTTTTTTTGTCCCCGGCGTGATTCTTTTTTAATCTCTATATTCTTTCTCTGTTAAACATGTGCAAAATGGCAAACTTTTCACTCCTGTAAAAATCATCTGAAACAAAGTGGGGAAAATAAATGCAGCTAGGAAATTTATTCCCACAAGCATGTTTTACCAGCTAAATCATTAATGTTGATTTACTTTTTGGGGTAAGTACAATAATTCCTAGGGGTTGACCTAACAAAGCATAATAGTTTTCACATCACCTTCCCAAAAATGGTAGACTGAGTTTAACTGAAGCAGCTTTCAAGAATACTAGGCAATTATTTTCTTTTCTTTTGTTAATGCACCATTTTCTCTATGAACTCCTTACAGGCACTTCTAACAACACTCTGAAGCAGCTGACACTGGGGGCATCATCCTCCAACAAGACAACCATGATGACGGCTAAGATGGGCAAGAGGGTTGCACATATGCCAAAGACAGTAAGTCTCTATTGTTCTGTCCAAAGAGAAGAATTGTCAACCCGTCAGATACGATTTGATATTGATATAACACACATTTTCCCTAGACCCCTGCCTGAGTTATCTTAGGCTTAGTAGTCTACACTTTTAGGCACATATCGTCAGTGGGCTGTTAAAACCTCATATCTCAAAAGTGAAAAATTTTGAGAACAGCTCAGAAAAAGCACTATTTTAGAGTTATGGCATAAGTGGCAACCTTCTTTTGCCTGGAAAGAGTTCTCTACAGGAATTAGGAGACTGTTTTCAGACAATATGAGGTTGCCACCATTGCCATAATTCGAAAATACAGCTCTTTCTGAGCTGTCCTCAAAATTTTTAAATTTTGAGAACAGCTCAGAAATTTTTAAATTTTGAGATACAAGGTTTTAAAAACCCACCGATGATATTATTATTTGTTTTGTCAGCAGGGCTATAAAACCTTGTGTCTCAAAAAAAACCAAATGTTCAGGAGAGTGAAAAGACATGACTGCCAAAACACTTTAAGCAATGGGATTGTCTTCCCTTTGCCATGCCATGGTGCTTTATTTTCGGGGTAAGAGAGCTGGGATTTGGACAGACATCACTTGACTTATTATCTGGAGATTAATACAAAAAAGTAATTTTCTCCAAAATTTGAGATGCAAGATTTTATCTCCCCACTGATGATATGTGCGTGTGTAGTCTCCCCTTTTAAGAAAATCCAGGCATAATCTTGACACTCAACTTTCAAACGGTGATACTATTTTCCCTCCACTGAGTTTTAGCCTTGCGTGCATTTGCTTGTGTAAAGAAGACAGGTCCTTTCATTGTCCTTGAATCTCATAAAAATTATGGTGACCACATGGTGATAAATAAAGTGCACTGTTTTTCAGTTGTATTTCGACTGAAAACTATAAAGCCTACCAATCATATGAAAAATTATTTTGTGTAAAGCATGTACGTGTGAAATAGCCAAAAAAACTTAACCTGGCATTCTAAAAGGTTAATTAAGGAGTTTGATGAAAGTAAAGGATAACATAAGACTACACAATTTGGGCATGTGCATACCTCGACTAGTCTACCTCTGATGACACCAGTCACTCTTATTTGAAGTAATATTTAAAGCTCATATTTTGAATATAGTAATGTGATATTGAATCCCTAACATACAAAGTAAAATGTTGTTTAGTGATTGTTAACTTTAAGCCCTACTGCTCAAACATACTCATGAACATGCTCTTCCTTTAATCCCTCTTCACTCCCACTGTATATATAGGTCAGCAAGAGACCAGTCATTCCTACAGACTATGGCAGTAAGGTTCCCATGAATATCAGGCAGAGATACCTTAATGTATTCATTGATGAACTACTCAAGACAGCTGAGGAAGACCAAGATGCCTTTAATAAGGTAAGTTCTTCTTTCTTATGAGATGTAAATTCTGCCGTCCATTGACAGAAAGAAGCAACTCGGGAGAATAAGTTTCTTTGATAGTAAATGAAGAAAATTTGTCACTGTTTTCTGAGGAAATCTGTGGGGTTGCTTCCATTTGATATGCCCTTTTTCAGAAATTGGGGATCATGTGACCTTAATTTCTTCATCATCATTTAGAGCATACAAACAATTACCCCAAATCAGGAAAAAGTTAATTTTGAAAAAAAAAAAATTAGACTTGCTTCCTTTTGTCATTGGACAGGAGAATTAGTTTCATGTGGTGGAATACGTATAAAACTAAATGAATCTGTATGACTATATTGCTTGGGTGTCGCCCATTAATTTGTAAGAACATGCTTACAAATTTTAGGAAGTAACCTCTTCCTTTGCCTATTTTCACAATGACAAAAGTTCTTGCCAACCCTTTTTAGCTTAGAACTTGGGAGGGTATGACCTTCCCAAGAAAACTTAGCTCCAGTGTAAATTCCTTTTCCACATCTATTTTCTGTAGGCCTTGGAAGAAGAGAAGTTGGTATACCAGAGGGCCTCCACCAAGAACATCTATCTAAACCTATGTGTCAACGCCTTGAAGAAGCTTAAAAACCAGACCGACAGCAGGCTGCAGTCCCCTCCGTCCACCCCAACCGTCCTCTTTCCGTCCAAGGTGGTCTCACATGAGGCTGTGCTGGGTGGCAAACTGGCTGCACAAACCTCTTACAGTATCCACAAGCACTCCAGCATTGACAGCGAATGCTTTGAAGGTAGGTTCAGTGTAGCTTTTGTCCTGGTTTTTGTCTGTTTGTGAGACCTATGTAGTGGCTGAGCTGTAGTGTTGGAAAAGTTTGGATCTAACAGCTGCTATATTATGTTGTTTGTAATGTTATCAAGAGAGATATTTGAACTCGTTTCTTTTACCTCAGGTATTTGCATATGTGATACACATCTTTACTTTTTATCTTGTATTATTTCACTCAGCTGTGATGTAATGCAATGCAATTATCTATGATCTGAATTTGCATGTGGAGTGCATAAAGATGGACTTTGTATTAAGTTGATGAAGATGATGATGATGTCAATGATGAAGATAATGATTCAGTTTAACTCACTCCTGTAAAAGAAGTTACCTTTGCATAATTAAAGGTAAGCATCCAATAGACCAGTGCTTTCAGGTCCTCTTCAAAAGGACTTTTTATTAATGCCCACATGGTTACCAGTGTATCAGCCTGGTAGCAAGACCACTGCTCTATTGCTTAGCTATCATGCAAATATGACGCTTTACATAAGCTTGTTTATTAATTGTTTTATGAAGGGATTCACTTGTATGAGAAGTTGGAGCGCTACATCCTAACAGAGGAGCAGCTGAGAGAGAACGGTTATCCTAGACCTTCAGAAGTCGCTGGCCAGGCTATCATCTACAAAGAAGAACAGAACAAGAAAATTGTCAGTAGCGATCGTAAGTGTACACCACCTCCTTCCTCTCCCCCCTCCCCCTTTTTCTCTCTCTTTCCTTGTACATTGATACATTGACTACTGTATTCTTTTAGACTTGTCTTCTTTTCATAGCCCCCTGTCAATATTTATGTCTTGCTCTCGATAGTATATTTTTGTGGAGCTAAACCTTGCGAACTCAATTTTGTCTATTAAGGGAAAGGTTGCATGAGTTCCTGTAAAGCTGTAATATACATTTAAGTCATCAATACCCATTTTTACAGGAGTTGCGAGCATGGATCTTAGTACCAAACAGAAGTAGGAGATATATTAACCCAATGAACATTAATTTCCTCTTTCCCATAAACTTAACACAGGCCAGCCTATGGGTTAAAATCATATTAAAGATTACAGACACATTCGTTGTCGAATTCATCATGAATTGATTTTCATAAACTATATACAGTGTAGGTGTACGTTTGAATGGCCATAAACAATTGCGTAAACTTTCATCCCCATTTTCAGCCAATCAGCAAGTGTGCTGTCGATGTGGCACTTCATTCCTGAGGAAGCCTGATGGCAAGTACATCACCAGAGAATCTTGTACCTACCACTGGGGCAGACCATGGACAAGGAGAAGTGAGTGAACACACTAAAAAAATGCTCTTGTGGTGATGGTTATAGTTAGGAGTGGTGGTGATCATGATGGTGACTGCGATGGTGATGGTAATAGTGATGATGGTGGTGATGATGATGATGATGATCAGATTATGATGGTGGTGGGGGTGGTGATAGTGATGGTGGTGGTTTTGGTTATGGTTATGCTGCTGCTGCTGCTGCTGCTGATGATGATGATGGTTGTTATACTGGTAAATGATATTGTACCATATTGTTTCGAGAAAAAAAAAGTCAACAGGTACATGCCTTGTAATGGAAGATTCTGAATGTCCAATTTATTAATGAGATAAGAGACAAAAAATAAAATCTCAGTTGACTTGCCAGTTAAAACCTGTAGTGAGTGATAGATTGACTGTTTATTGCTTCTGTATAAACTAAGAAAGGTAGTGATATATTGTATGATAACATAAATGTAGTTTCTTCAGTTGATTTAGTAGGGTTTTTCAATGGTTTTTCAAATTAGTAGAATTCATATACAGTAACATAGGAAACACAAATACATGTTATATATTGAAGAAAGTGCAATGCATGTAAGCAGAATGCTTGTGGGGGGTCCATCTGAAGGCACAAAGCGAGGGAAACATGGGATAGAATGAAGAAGACTGCAACATAGTAGTGATAGTTGTGGCAATGGAAAACAGTGGCAAGGTATGAGTGCAGTTATACACAATACCAGGGTTCTCACTAGAAAAAATCCACACACGGTTCCCACTCTGCGCAAAGCATGGAAGTTTCGGAAATTTTACGGAATAACACCTAAAGTTAGGTGTGGCCGCAGTATATGCAATAGTAAAAGGATGAAAAATACTTCTTGGTAAGCAGGAGTTGTCTACTAATGGCATAAAAGTAAAAATACATTGCCAAAAAGCAAAACAATCTGTGACATTTATCATTATTGTTAGGAATATATACTCCAATATTTTTTTACCCTTGTTGCCACGCATGGTGCAGCAATTTCACACATGGTTCTTCCTTGTCTGAAACCCTTTACGCATGGTATTGGAACCATGGGTGTTATGTACTGGCGAGAACCATGCAATACTGGTGTATTTTCAGGCATTCTGTCAAAGTGACACTGGAAATATAATCAACATGGTCAAGTAAGGCATTGGAAAAGTTCAGGCCCACTCATCAGGTAGTGATGAGTATAGGAGTGATTTGATATTTCTAAATGAGTATCAGGTACCTTAGAAATAGAATGAAAAAATGTAGTAAAGATTCATTTTGAGGTTTCCAAACAAGTGACAACTTCCGGGAACATCTCTCCATCTGCTTCATTTTCAGTTGCTGGAGTTATTGAGAGTCGATTTTCATGCTGCTCTGGGGACATGGAGACCAAAGGATGCTGCATTTCAAAGGTATGCCTTTAAAGCCACACTGCTGCATCCAGCATGTTGCTATGGAAGATTCAATAGAAATTGGATCAGGGTGCAGTCATACTCAGCAACCTTTTGTCTTTCTAATGATTAAATAACATTTGAAATGGTACAAACTTATATTCCATATAAGTAATACCTGAATGAATGAAATCTACTTGTTTAGTGTTGTTTAGAATATCAAAGTGGATGAATATTTTTTATTTAATCCTCCTCCCCTCCTTTTTAATGAAAAGTATTGATTGAAAGAGCCATTCATCCCATATGTCAAAATAATGAATTTATGATTTTTAAAACTTTATTTTATAGAGTGTTAAAGTATAGATCAATATAAATATCTCATATTCCTCCAATATTACCTTTTCATCCTTGTGTTCATGTCATTAGCTTCATGTGACAGAGAACAAGTATGACAATCTCTCCGGTTTCATGAAGACAATGCCTAAAGACATCCCGAGGAACGGTCATCCAGGGATGTACTCTCTTGACTGTGAAATGGTAAGTCCTCTGGAGCAAAGATGCGTCTGTTCCTGAAATATCAGGGGGATATTTCACAAAGAGTTAAGTTGGACTAAGTCGCACTTAGATTCCTAGTTGCATGCTGTATATTACGCATTACCGCACTGGTCAGATCATGCTCAGGGGATGCACACTATTGGGACGTCTATCAATGAGATTACATGTTAAATACTGGATGTGCATTGGTGCTTACGCATGACTTTTAGTCCAACTTAACTCTTTTTGAAACACCCCCCCCCCCCCCCCCCCCCCGGGTTCTCAATGCTCTTTATAATCTTAGGTTAAGCCCTTTGATTTATATTTTTATGGGCATGTTGCATGTTTATTTCATATTACTTTACAAAAACATTGCACACTTGAAGAATGGTCGTCCAGGGGTGTACTCACTTGATAGTGAAATTATAAGTCCACTGGAGCAAGGATCCAATATTACAGGATGCCAGTTTGCAAGCTTTTCTGTCACTTCTACACTTCTCCCTATTGCGCATTATCAGCATCAGACATCTGAGCTGTGGTTTTACAGAATTATATTCCTCTCATCTTTGGTCCAAACTGGACAAAGGGTAGTATATCTTATATTCCCCCATAGACATATTATAGGATATCATTACATGAATGGCATTAGGCCCCGCCTCTTTCGGATCATTTGAAGGGGCTGATAAGCACCCGTTATCGCCATGATATCGATGAGACTGTTGCATATGTTGCGTGTATCAGTTTTATTGTGACACTTTTGATTTAATGCGCATTTATTGCACATTTATTGTGCATTTATTGCGCTGCAGTTAGATGATGGGCGTAATGTTTCAAAACGTGTACCAACGCATGCTACTTGTTGGAAGCATCTTACAAAATGAATTATTCATTTTTGATCATGAATATTAATGGGTGCTTAGGTCGGCCTTCAAATGAATCTGGACAAAATGCCGGCCTGTATTCCCTTCTTTCACGAAAGCCTGACATATTTTGATGAACATTTTTACAAGTGATTGAGGAATTGTTGGGCTAGAAATGATTTTCACCATGACTTCTGACAGATGATGTCCTGTACAGAGAAGTAAAATACAGTATCACTTGATAAATATGATCATTCAGATCTTATGTTTACCTTCTTTATTGCACTGAATAGTGGGAGTACAAGATAGTACAGATTGTTGGTTGCCCGGCAGAAGGGAACAAGCGCCCTTGACCGCCAAAAGGGAACAAAGAGACATGCAGTCAAATATTGAGATGTTTGAGAAATCTATGAATAATTACTTCAAGAAATCTATACCAGATCTATTCTGGAATGTTCTTGAAGTAATCAAAGATTTCTTAAAATATCTCAATGTTTGACCGCATGTTTTCTTCCTTCCTTTTTGCCGGTGAAGGGCGCTCGTTCCGAGTCCCTTTTGTCAGGCAACCGACGAGATGTGAGTAACCCTGATGAGTAACATTTCCTTGTTTTGCTCTAGATATCTAATATGGGTAGTAACAGTATTGGCTCCTCCTACTTTCAGGAGATATATGACATATATTGCCCTCAGTAGATCCGCACTGCCCTCCTCTCTGACTTAGGCAATATGAATCCAGTTACTTGGTACGTGGTACTTGATAGAGTAGCCTCCAAAACATTCCTACGGGAATTTTAACTGGAGGTAGCAGAGGGCAGACTCAAGATGAGAGTTTAGAGTGAAGTAAAATTGATTTGAAGGTCTGTGAGTTCTTATATTCTATAAATGATTGGTGTAGGCTATTCCAGGATTTGATTGTCCAAGGGAAGAAGGAGTTGCCATAAACGTCTGTTCTTGTTGATATTATTTCAAAATGTGATGTACGTCCTCCGCGATTCCTTTCTGACTTGGGTTTTGGGTAGTTGGCCATGTTGCATTTTGTTAAAATAGACAGATGAGACAGTGAGCTTCACGTCTGTCTTGGAGGGTGTTATTGAGACAATAAGTGTCATATTATCCCAAGGCCTGTCAGTATTATGTGAATATTAGTTATTGATACTGATATCAGGGATGTAGGTGTTTGAGGCACATACTTCTGGTCTATTTGCATAAACACAGTGCACGTTGAGTTCATTGCCTTGCTTTCCTTCGTATGAAATCATTTCTTCAAATGATGTCAAAGCTTGGGTGATTTTTGAAGCTATTCATCAGAAGAATCCCATTTGAATAGCAGATCTATGAAAACACTATCAGACATGTCAAGTCTCATGCATTAGGCATGAGACTCCCGCATTGGGAGCTCTTGCTCATCCCCCCAAATCTCTTTCTCACGTCTACATCACAGGCTATCCCCATTATATTATATACAACGCCTGGTGATCTCAAGGTTCCCAGCCTAAAATTTCGCACATTGCTGGTCTTTGACCTTGACGTCCCTGCATTATTACTTGCTAGATTATGGGAAGCGAATGGCTTTGCCAGGATGAACTCATTTCCCAAAACATCACTGGTGATCAATATCACAGCTGTGCTTGCTTGAAGTGCCCTGCCCAACAAATCTACAGATATACCTGCCTAAAACTTAGAGCACCACCAGTGTTGAGATTGAGAGATCTATATGCAATAGAAAGTATTCAGGTTTTTATTCTGATGGAAAGCAGGGGCAAACTGGGACTGAAATTTGGTTTGAGTTAGAGAAATTTGAGGTCATTGACCCCTAATCTATCAGACTGGCCTTCAGCCCTCTTATTTCATTTTCGGACTAACGAGCCTTCGGAATAACGAACTGTAACCCTCAAATCGACCCTATTTCAAGCCCAAATATCCAAGAGCATGCGCAGGAAACACCCCAAGCTCACCAGGCATCACCAGTCTACCTCTAATAGAAGATATTGGGCTCCATGTTATGAACTTGATTCTAGAAGAAGATGTATTAGCCTTACCTTACAAAGGAACTCCTATTAAAACTTAAAAGATTTACTATTTGGAGTACATTTGCAGTGGAGGTTAAGGGGCTAATCTTACAAAGAAATGCCTAACTAAAACTTAAGATTAACTATTTGGAGTATACATTTGCAGTGGATGTTAAGAGGCTTATCTTACAAAGGAACTTAAGTAAAATTTAAGTAAAGATTAAAAACTATTTGGAGTACATTTGTAGTGGAGGTTAAGGGGCTTATCTTACAAAGGAACACTTAAGTATAACTTAAAAGATTAACTATTTGGAGTACATTTGCAGTGGAGGTTAAGGGGTGATGATATCTCTGTAAAGAACTTAGAGATATCAGAGATCTATTAGGCACTATAAGAATCCAAAATATTATCATTATTAAATTTGGGGGGGTTCTTTTTTTTCAGGGTTCTTTAGCACCACTTTACCTTCTGATAAGAAAAACACAAAAACACAAAAAAGAGGTGAAGCTTCAATTTCTGATGTGTAATAGATCCCGGCCATGAACCTTTTTCTTATTGTGGTATTTTTTTTTTGTCTACTTTGCCTAAGCAAAACAAAACGTTGAAGCAGGAAATTCATTGAGTTCCACCTTTCATATCCTGCTATTCTTTCAAACATACTTTCCAAGTGGAGAGTCAAAGTGGTGTTAAAGCCTTTTTATAGTTTGGTATTAAGGCCCTGAAAACCTTTCATCATTTCTGTCATTTTAGTTGATAAAGAGCAAGACAATAACTATTGCTAGCTCTGAGGTGAAAGTGAATGCATAGCTACCAACCATTCTCGTTTTTTCCAGAAGCAATTGCTATTTTATTCGCCGCTTCACCTCAAAAACGTCCTTACGATATGTGAGTCCCCGAAAAGATGTTTATTCGTAAGTCAAGGAAAAAAGAAAATTTTGTGTAAAATGCATCATTTTTTCTTCAAAACCTAACCAGAAGGAAGGTGGCAGTAACTCCAAAACAATAGTCGAGTGGATTTTTGTTGGAAAGACATTGAAACGCATCATATTTGTTAATGAGCTTTTCTGCACACAATACATTTAGGGGTGTTTTTGCGCTGACTTGACAATATGGAGTACTTGTATCTTTTTCCTGTTGGAGGAATCTCATGAGAACATGATGCAACATGTTTGAATCCAATATCCATTTTACTACCAGAGTTCAAGATTGTTATATAGGAATCAGCATCTGGTCGGGCAGGTGGGCGGTCGATTGCAAATCTTGGGGATCGAAGTTCTTCATTTTTGAGCAATGATCAGGAAATTTAGCACATACATTGGGCAGGGGTATTAATCACCTTCAGTGTTTTTTCTAGTTTTTATTCTGTATGAAAGTAAGTTGCATCTTTCTAGCTCTCTTAAAGTGATTACACAATGGTAAATTTTTTTTTGATATATGATCGAGAATAGAATTCTAAGAAGACTAACATTAAAAAATTGATGATTTTCAATCGAAATCAATGCATTTTGGCTTATTTTGTCATAAAAAGTCAAGAGCTGACCAAAAAATTTGAGCATGAGGTATGACGTAAAAGAGGGGAACCCAGCTTTGCGCATTGCAGTTGTGCTGCGCGCTAGACTGTACAATATGTATTATACCTTGCGCGCATTTTGCTAGAATTGTGCGACAAGGTACCCACGTTGACGTCATTTTGACGTCAAAGTGGGTACCCAGTTGAAACTGGGTCACAGCTGAGGGGTCAAAAATATCCTGAAATCTTACCACATGTAGGGGTTTCCTTGGCAACACGACTTTTTAAAAAACTTTAAGCTGATGATTTTCTGCTAATAAAATCATGCTCTTCCAAATGAACTAACATTGCTTCAGCATTGGGTACCCCCTTTAAGACAATGTGTCATTTGGCCTTAATACATGGTATGTTCCTCATCCAGCTGTGTCTTCAAGCCAATGTCCTCATTTATTCCACAATTTCCTGCAGTTGTTTAATCAGGCATGATATTTCTTCTCCATGTGGCTGAATAATTGTATCATTTCAAAACTTCAACCTATTTCTTCAAGAAAGAATTAGAACATAATATAAAACAAGTGCACAAGCAAGTTAGTTATGTGATGTTGACTCTTATTGGGGTACCACATTTTGTTAGACAGTTTTTCAATTAGGTGTTCTATCTTTATGTCGTGCGAAAGAACACATCTGGAAAGCAAAATACAAAAAATCTGACATTTTGGAATAGAATTTGAGCAAAGATCATGCCATTAGAAGATCATATATCAATTTACAAGGTCTACATGCTACCTGCAAAATTATCAATCATTGTTTGAAAAATTTGATTTTCAGTAATTTTCCATTTTGCGTTCTTTTGCACGACAACATAAAAATAAGATGCCTTATATTCATTGTAGGTGTTATATTTTATATCAGTACTTATATTTGGGCATGATGCCTAACTCTAACATGGCATTTAACCTGTCCTCATTTAAAAAATAACTGGACTTTTTTGCCTGAGCATACCATATGCTTGTCGATAATCTGTCACAAATTTGGTGCTTTGAGCTACTTATGTTACATGTGCAGTGTATTATGAAAGGGATAATAATAATAATAATAATAATGATAATAATAATAATAATAATAATAAGAAGAAGAAGAATGATAAGAATAATAATGATAATAATAATGATAATAATAATAATGATAATAATGATAATGATAATAATGATAATGATGATAATGATGATAATAATAATAATAAGAATAAGAAGAAGAATAATGATAATGATGATAATAATGATAATAATAATGATAATAATGATAATGATGATGATAATAATGATAATGATGATGATAATAATGATAATGATGATAATGATAATGATAATAATGATAATAATGATAATGATAATAATGATAATAATAATAATGATAATAATAATAATGGTAATAATAATAATAATAATGTCTTATTTACCCAGGGTAGCCACTTCAGCTTTTATCAGCTGCTCTTCCAGCAGGCCCTGCATAACATACTGTTATTATTACCCTTTTCCATTCTCACATACCAAGCGCCTGGCTAGAAGGCAGAAGATCCCATTTTTTAAAGTCTTTGGTATGACTTGGCCAGGGATCGAACCCACGACCTCCCAATCATGAGGCATATATTCTATCAATTAGAGCCAACATGCCGGGATAAGGCATATTTTTCAACACAACATGTATAATATGAAAACTACCTTAGTTGCTTTGATGTTTACACCCTCTACATTTTTCTGTTCAATAGTGTTACACAACGATGGGTCTGGAACTGACAAGGGTTACGGTCGTCGATGAACAACTTAGGGAGGTTTACGATACTCTAGTCCAACCTGACAATGATGTAGTAGACTACAACACTAGGTAGGTATATTCATGCTCCCGTTCTGTTTTTTTTTGTGCAGTAGCATCAAAGAATCTGATCTCAACATGTCACCTTCGAGCCTGTCACCCACGGGCATTTGTGCTCCAGCATAGATCCTAAATGATGATAATAATTAGATATATTTAAATAGCCCAGCTGCTATATTAGTATACTCTACTGCACTGTGATAACAGAGCTCCCAACAATATAACTGCATAGACGTACTACTGGGAGTCCACCGTTAGCCAGGGACCTAAGTTTCAAAGGCCACTGCTGACAGAGTGCTCTTTCTGAACAATATAAGAACAGCCCCTGTAATCCAGCCAGTAGTGGAAGTTATAAACTGATTAAGACTCGTAGGACCCGGGTTCAAGTCTGAATCATGTCTTTCGGATGGTGACATAAAAGGTCGGTCCCAGACGTAAATAATCATATCTGATTGATGCACGTCTGTAAAAAACCCAATTTAACAACAACAACAACAACAACATAGGTTGTATTGCATTGAATAATAGCAGCAAAGATTTTTTTTGGTTTAAATTTGCAAGAAAGCTGTAAATTCCATACTTGAACATAAAATGCACCCTCTGTTGTTTCTAGGTTCATTTCTCCAGGAATGATCTCAATAACAATGTATGTCACCAACTAATCTTGTTCCCAAGGACACTTTTTCTCTGACATGCTTGAGCCAGGGACCTAAATTTCAGACACAACAAGTCTATGAATACATTGTCTCATCAATAATACTTTCATTTTCATTTTCATTTCATTTCATCATCATATCAAAATTGAATTTGGAACACAAGTTGAATTGCACCAATAATTATTGTTATTATTTTGTTTGTGTCTTGAGCATCTGTGGAGATGATTATGTTGTGCTTTATAGATATTGTGATTGTTATTATTTGATTTGATTAAATTTTGTTTTATTTCAACAGGGTAGCCCCTTCAGTAAATATAATCCTGTTCTTCCAGGGGGCCCTGTATAACACATTAAACATACATTCAAATTACAAAAAGACATATAACAAAATTCGAAAACATGGTGATACCGTAATACATATATACATAAATACATGCATTATTATTATTATTATTACTATTAATTATTAATTATTAATGGCAAGAAATACATGTAAAAGGAAAAGCTGTATTTCCCTGGAATGAACATATGCCACACACCCTCTATCTGTTCCGTAGGTTCAGTGGCATCACGGAGGATGACCTCAAACATGTCTCCACCAAGCTAAGAGACGTCCAAGCAGTGCTTCTCAACATGTTCTCCGCTCAAACTATCCTCATTGGCCACAGTTTAGAGAGTGACATGCTAGCATTGAAGGTATGAGAGGTTCACATTTGTGAGGGCAATACCCCGCAGTGTCCTGTACACTATGTCTTCTCTAAGGCTTGTTCACATAAAACAAACAAACAAAAAACGGGGCAAATATTCTCTATTTTTGCCTCCTGGCTGCAAAAAGGTATAGACCGATCAATTCTCGTATATGACGCATATGACGTATGTATGTCTGTGCAACTCAACTTTTGGCAAAAGTCTCTTTTGTGAGCGTTGACACATATAGTGGCACTATTTATTATGGGGTGGTTTTTTTTTTTATCTTTTCATTTTTAAATTTACCGATATGTTAACCCATTCGTGTCAGAGGGTCCACATTTTGTGGTTTGGTCTAATAACTTTTGATGCAGAGCCCTAAAAATCATACCAAATACATGAGAAGAAAGAGCAAAAAATTCTACACTTACTTTTGTTGCATCAATATTTGTTGTTTGATGCTGAAATTTTTTTAAAGGAGAATAAGCATTAAAATCCTTAAATTGGCAATGCGATGAAAATGTTGAAATTACTGTTTTTCCCTGCAAATTGGCAACTTTATGACTTCTCATCATACATTCTGACAATTTATATTTATTTCAGATACATGATGTTTAATAAGAAAAATGTAGCAATAAAAGAAAAATGTTGGTGTTGCCAATTTGAAGAATAAAAGCTGATCAAAGTAGGCTTTAAATAATTCCTGTCATGAGTGGGTTAAATTGAATATTCCTGTGAGGGTGTTTCAATAGGAAAATGAAAAAGTGAATATTATCAACATTGCTGTGATTTTTTTTTCTCTTCCAGTTGCTGCATAGTACTGTGGTTGACTCTGCGATAGTCTTTCCCCATCGACGCGGTCCTCCTCTCAAGAGGGCGCTAAAGACCTTGATGGCAGAGTACCTCAAGAGACTCATACAGGATGATGGTGAGTAAATATTGTTAAATGGCATTCCAATGTTTTGAATAAGTTGCAGAGGGTATAAACAAGAAAATCGGAGAAACAGGTTGATGAAATTTTGAGCAGCAACAGAAAATAAAGTTACAGGTTGTTAAAAGGTTGTAATTAAACTTATGAATCTCAAATTAACAAATGAATCTTCAACACAGCCATATTTGGAGACACCACTCTTATTATTGCGTCAGTACCACAAATAATTAATATTCCAGTTCTCTTGTGACGGTCCTAAATCCTTTGAACACTAAGCACATGTTAAGGTCTATGGAAAATGGGTGTTATACATGTAAGGCCTTCTGAAATCAAATCGTGCTCAACGGGTTCATCCTTGAAGCATTACTGGAAATATGTCATGGAGGGCCTATCTGCTTTCCTGGATGAATGACGGTAAATGTTGTAGGTGTGAGATATTGGAAAGTGAAACAATTGGCTCATGACAGAAAGACTTAGACCTCTTTTACACCAAGCGTCCGCGGCCTGGCCCCGCAAATTTGTGCGTTTACACAGGGACCGCGGCCGCGGCTTGTATCTAGATCCTTTCAAAGTTTCTTCGTAGGAGCGCTCTACAATTTGACAAAGCCTTTTT
This sequence comes from Echinometra lucunter, assembly GCA_029962745.1. Lineage (NCBI taxonomy): Eukaryota > Metazoa > Echinodermata > Echinoidea > Camarodonta > Echinometridae > Echinometra > Echinometra lucunter. The sequence continues at coordinate 23,284,559 of CM057157.1, forward strand.
TATTCCCGTGCGTCCGGTTTGTAATTCTACAATATTGGCTTTATGACGTCATTGAAAACGGAAGATTGCCCCGTATTTGGCCCCGCTCCGCGTTAACATCAAAACTGGCCGCGGTCCGGCCACGGCTGAGACTACCTCCAGAGCTGGGCCGAAATTGGCCCCGCATTTGATTTTTGACCTTTTACACCAAGGCTGGGCCACGGCCCAAGGCTTGGTGTAAAAGGGGTCATAGAGAGGCATTTTTAAAAAACGTGACTTACAAAGCCGCATTACATGTGCTCATTGTAATAACTTCAATTACCGATCGGACTTGCAAGTGATATTATTTTTTTGACCCTACTCCACAGTGGGTGGCCATGACAGTGCTGAGGATGCCAGAAGTTGTATGGAACTCATGATCTACAAAGCTAAAGAAGATGCTAAGGTCAAGAGGAAAAGGTGACATGACAGCTGCTCTGGAATATGAACTCATTTAACTTGGCACTGTGAAGAAATATAGGAAGACTTTCAGCCTGTATTCACACTTCTTCTTTTTTTTTTTTTTTTTTTTTTTTTTGTGCTGCATGCTGCTAAGAGGTGTCTGTGAAAAAGGCACTTTGAGGAATAACTATGATGCACTGGCCCACGGTAGCTTCATAGAGGTTCACATGATGTCATGGGGAAAAGAATTATGAATATGGAATGTGGTGATATGTGTTGCTATGTCAGGAAGGAAAGTTTACCCCATTAAAAGCTCTTCTCCAGAATCTTATGGAACTATGCACCTCAACCATTATTCACACCTTGTTATTATTATGAAAGCTTCTTGGAGGCAAATGTAACAGCAGCATCCTGAGGTTGCTCAGATGCTCTTGATCACCATACCTCTCTCCTCTGAAAATTTGCTTTCTAGAGATTATTTCTACATTAAGACCACTTTGATTTAAGCTTTTTAGTAGTAATAATTATAGTAACATAGAATATTTGGGAGCATTAAAAACAGTAAGTACTATAGCACATACACAAACAATTATATGAAAAGAGCGCAAAATATTTCTAATCTCACGTAGATCACTGGGGAAAGGGCTAAGATTTGGGGGATTTTTAGAAGGTGGCAAGACAGGTTATTTCCCTTATGGCAAGTGGAATGTTGTTCAGCTTGTCATTTAAAGTAAAAGGTTGACATTGTGAGAATTTTAAAAAAATCTCATTTTGCTACTTGACAATGGTATAAACCGAAGAGTTATAGTTTTAAGATACCCGTCTGAAAGTTTCAAAGTATAATGTCGACGGAAAGTATTTTTAAATATTAAAAATGTAAACCAGTGTTTGAAGAAAATTACAGTCTGTGGTCGTTGCACAAACAGGACATGTGCACAGAGTTCACCTGCACAGTGTATGTGTATGTATAACATGTACATGTATAGTACGGTGGTGTGTGTATGTGTGTATGCATATCATGTATAGTACAGGGAGAGAGGTGCAGCCAACGGTTTTTCCTTTGAATTGGTTGAAAATGCTCCTCTAGCTAAAGTGTCTTGTGAGACCAACACTAATAAAATCACCGTTTGCATCTTATTGACTGTTTTTCATTTCAAATTATGGTTGGTTTCAGGGTTTCTGAGTACAAATACAAGTACTAATACACATGTTTCATCTTAGTTTGAGAATTTTTAAAATGAGCTGCTCACAAAGTTAGCCAATGCCTTTAAGCTCTTTCATCAGTAATTTTTAGTCATTTCTTCTTCATGAACATCCAAGGATATAAAATTTGTCGCTGTGTTATGCATGGAAAATTTATTAGAGTAGCTCTCTTCCAAAAAGTGGAATTCTTCACCAGCACACCTTCAGATCTGTCAGTAGTTGCAATAAGTGTGAAGTTAATTGCTTCCATGAAGCAAGTATCAACAAAATGCTCTGTGAGGCATTACCAAACAATCAAAACTTATCAGATACATTCAGTGTTGCTATGTCAGCTGTGCCTTGGGACACTGCCTGGAAAATAAGTTTTGTAGTTAGTGGAGTTAAAAGCATGATGTGACGAGAACCAAGTGACCTATATGTAAGTTACTGCAAGGTCCTCAGAAGATTTCATCCACTTTGCACAAGATGAGTTTTAGAAAATTACAATTTGTGAAGTACATGATGTACACACACATGTCTTTTTAATGGTCGTGTAGATCATCTGTTGAAATGGGGAAATATTACAAAGGCTCCCTCACTGATTCATGCAGAAATCATAGAGGAATGATAATGATTTATTGAACTTGTGGAAGAGCTGAATACTTGAAATTGCATTTGATCACTTTTTTATTGTTTGTTGACATTGTATGTTGTCCATAAAACTTGATTTTGATATACTAGTCAAAATATGCTAGTAAAAATGACCGTAAGCTGTCAAAAAATCATGTTTTCTAGAAATTCTATTTCTTTTGCAAGTTCTTTTTTTTTTTTTTTCATTTTACAGATTTACCAGTGCAATGTTTTGAATAATTTTCATGAAAAGAGTAGTAGGAAAAGACAAGCAATGTCAAGAAGTGTTATTGAAAGATGAATGTCCCTGAGTTAGATTATTGTACATGTTTTACTCTTCATGAAACAAGATTATTGTAGCTCGAGTTGTGTTAACTACATATGCATGTATGGTCTATGGGATTTTTTTAAAAAAACCCATTGAATACTAAGCTTGAGATAACTTCAATTGAGATCTACAGAAAATTCATGTTACACAAAATCATATTACAATTTCTAATACCTCGGTGCTTTGTCAACTACATATGCATGTATGGTCTAAGGGATTTTTAAAAACCTATTTGAATACTAAGCTTGAAATAAATGCAGTTGGGATCTACGGAAAATGCATATTACATCAAAATCACATGTATACTGCAATTTACAATACGTCGGTGCTGTGTTAACTACATATGCATGTATGGTCTAAGGGATTTTTAAAGAAAATATTGGAATACTAAGCTTGAAATAAATCCAGTTGGGATCCATGGAAAATGCATGCTACACAAAAATCACGTCGTACTCAGTGGGTTAAAGATTTAACCTTTGTATTATTACTTTGCAAAATATTCAGATTTTATGGGCATTTACTATTTCTATTCTTCCTTTGATTATTTTTTGAAAATTTGTTGACTATATAATCTCACCATTCTTTGTCACAGGCATGATTTATTGTACATGTATGTACTATCCATTACAACTCTTCAAAGAAGAAAAAGATGTTAGAATAGCAAATTTATCATAATTTTTTGAATTTGTTATCATTACTTTGTATCAGATGATTTGATCTATGTGCAACTCTTTTGATTCATTTTCAACTTGCCATGTTATTTATTTTCAAAATTAAAAAAAAATAAATAAAAGAAAGCAATTATGATGCTTAGCAATTGTTACCGATGTCTATGTTTCAGTAAAAATATGTTTTGCTTGAAGTTGAAAAAGTATTCGTCATCTGTAGAGAGAGAGAGAGAGAGAGAGAGAGAGAGAGGGGATATTGATTAGTAGAAGAATCATACACTCGGAAAAAATGAACGGGCAATGTGCCACTTATTGTTTGATTTATTAATTTGCAGATATTTCAGTTGACTCTCTCTCTCTCGAATTTGGTTTTGACGGACGCGTATCAACCAAATATGATTACTTACGTCTGGGACCGACCTTTAACGTCACCATCTGAAAGACGTGGCAAATGTAGATTCATATCTTGCCAAAGGACATTGGTGCCGTGGCAGGTATTCGAACCCTTGTGGTTCAAAGTCCAGAGACTTAGCCACTGGACCACAACACCTCCCACTGGGTCACAACACTGATATTTCAGTTCAATCTTTCCATATTTTTTACTGAATAATTTCATAGTGAAGTAAAATGAGTTGCTGTGATGAATACAACCAATTTTTCTCATTTTTTCTTTCTTTAGTGAAGCAGATATTCATACTACTTGTTTTAATTTAGAGATCAAGAGATCAGTAGATACTAAACAATTTTTCAGTGATGAAATGTCTTTTGAATTATAATTGTAATTACCTGTACAATAATAGGTAATGAGTGAGTGACTCTCTCAAAGTGAATAACACAGTCAAAACGGACAGGAGGAGAGGGGAGAGAGTGAGGTTGCATAAAATGAAGATAAACAGTATTGAATGTACAGTGCATTGTTGTCTGACTATCTCTAGGGTTATTTTCAGTCATTGTCTTCACTGCTTTCAGCGACGCACCAGGAAAAGATGAGAAGAGTTGACATCGTTCTTTTGATAAACTTTCATCAAAGACATTTTTAGAAAATCTTATGGTGTTAGCACGGCAGCTTTTAATGTGCATATCTAGTCTTCAAAGTCATTGCCCCAAGCAAATTGAAGAAAAATAAGAAGAAAATAGTTTTCATTATCACTAACAAGATAGTGATTGATGAGAATGAATAAAAACAAATCCTGATGTTCCTTGCAAATCGATCGGAAGGAGGTGAACATAGAATGATTTCCTGTAATCTGTTTATCCAGAGTTTGGGAAACCCCCTTTCTTAATCCCTCAGATCCATCAACTCTCGATCGGTCTGGATCGTTTCCAAAATTTCAGCAAGTGAAAAAAAAAATGGAAAAAAAATGCTTTTATGGCCTGTCTCACCTTGCCCATCAAGCCATTTGAATTATTTAGCAAAGCCACTTTTATTAAATGCCTTAGATGTCTTCTTTATACTTTGACTTTAATACTTTCATATATAAAATTTGAGAAGATAACAATGGAACCAACAAAAGTAATTACAACACGATAAAAACTACTTTCGAAAAAGCCTGTTGTATTGCCCATACAAATCATGTTCGGAGTAGGTAGTAAGCCATTGTAAAGTCCGCACATTTCTAAAGGTGACAGAAAGGGCTATTGAAGTTGCCTTAAATTGATTTTTCGACAGTAGTTTTATCGTATTTTACTGCCCCCTTCTCTCCCAAAATCCATATCTGTGGGAAATTTTAATTATTTTTCACCAAGTCATTATACATGTGGATATGCAAAACCCACCAGGGAAGCAAAGAAAAGGAGGGGAAAAATTCCCTTCTGATAAAAGTTTAGAGACTGCATAGTATTTTCCCATATGATTTTCATCCAGTTTGGAGTAAAACTTACTGACTTACTGGCAATAGTCTGACCCATTTCTACTTTAGATCTTTCTTATTTATCTATTTATGTTAGTGTGCATGCATATATTAATTTATTCATTCATTTATTCATTTATCTATCTATATACATCTATATATCTATCTTTCTATCTATCTATCTATATATATGTCTATCTATCTATCTATCTATCTATCTATCTATCTATCTATCTATTTATCTATCTATCTATCTATATATCTGTCTGTCTATCTATCCATCTATCTATCTATCTATCTATCTATCTATCTATCTATCGAGGGTGGCCGGGGGGGGGGAGCTTTAAATAACGAACTCAAACAACCCTAGGAATAAGCCTGCATGCAGGATGGGTAGCCCTGGATAGTGAGTGGTTCATGAATGTCAAACACCAAAAGTAATCTTAGGTAAAGCGGAAGTTCATGGTCAGCGGTAGGCGCCTTTGTTTTCTTTTTTCATTTTTTTTTTCTTCTTTTATTCAGTGTGTTAGGGGAGTAGAAAGGGATTTCACCCGCAAAGCTCACCCACTTTCCGTGTTGAGTCGAAGAAGGAGAAGAAAGAGAAGAAGAAGAAGAAGAAGAAACAACCACCTCATATGGGCGAATTTGACAATCTGACAACCTCTGACCAAAACTTTGTTTCTCTTTATGCAAGAGGACATGATACGACCCCTGCAACACTCTTTCACTCGATGGGCACGTTCTCACCTATTTCATGAAGCGACCAAGACAGTGCCTTTACTCGATGGATTTCTCTACATGTAGACTGCTGTACATCCGTAGGTGTATCGACAACTTTTTTTTCATTGTCTTTCCAAACATTTTATAATCACGTCAAAATTAATGATTATTTTGAAAAATGATCGTCATGAATGTTAAACTCAAAGTACAGAAGGTATTTTGTGCCCCGTTTCATAAAACTTGTTATAAGTTTCTAAAATCATTGCATCTGATTGGCTGAGAGTAAATTTATCACAGAAATGTGGCAGTTGTAATACTGATAACACGTTTTATGAAACGGGGCCCAGGTATGTGGCTTATTGTGCTGAAAAAATATAATACTAATAAATACATTTAAGTTGGTATAGTTTTCTGTTTAAAAAAACATGTACAATTCGGACTTTGCGTTTGAAACGAAAAATGTAAACAAATTCTTCTTGCCCTAGCCCTCGCTACAGCTTTGTCAACTCGAAATAGTATTATAATAAATAAATAACTTGATATCTGTACCCCTCTTATACCTCGACTTTTAAAGGCAGTACTAGTAGCGAGAAAGAGAGATGAATGAAAAGAAAAACTGACCCTGTTTTCACACATGGCCGTTTTAGGGGGTCTTTGGGGGACAGAATTTGTTTCGGGGATAGTACATGTCGTGGGGCACATTTTTTTTTTTTTTGTACAAAATGTGTACTTATTTCTAGACCCAACTTTGTATTTGCGAAAATATATATGGGGAATGTAATTTGTGTTATTTTTCAAAATTTGGATTGTTCATTATATTACTGATATGGAAACCGCTTTGTCTGTATTTTATTTTCTGAATTTCTCGTGTTATTTCCTTTGTATTTTTCTGTTTTCTCTCGTTTTCTCCCTCCCACTGTTCTTCCATCACTGTTTCTGAGCGCAGACAATAAACCGGTGATCGTTTTCATCCGACTTGATGCAATCGAATCGAATCGAATCGATCAATTTAATCGATTTGACACTCAAGTCCGTAAGTTTGACAAGCTTTTCTTGTTTCTTCCAGTTCAGTGAGATGTATGTTATGTATAATGTGGAATGGAGCAAGGTACCGGTACTCCTTCCTTTTTAATATGGGGGGGGGGGGTGTTTTTTAAGAGAACGGTCGTGGCGTATAGCAGTAGAGGTGCCGTAGTCGAGTGGTTTAAGGCGCTTGACTGGAGACGCGAAGGTCCGGGGTTCGTCCCCGGCACGGCACTTATGCCCTTGAGCAAGACATTTTATCTACATTGCTGTTTATCCTCTATCAAATAAAGTGATGTGCTATATGCATATTGACATGACCAACGTGTACATGTGTTGTTAAAAAAAAAAAATAGCACATTGTGCAGGGAGTGAGGGCACTAGCTTGCGCCACACCTCATGGAATGGCTAAAAAAAAAAAAGAAGAAGGAGAAAGAAGAGAGGGGAGAGAGAAAGAGGGAAGGAGAGGGGAGGGAGAGAGAGGGAGAGAGAGAGAGAGAGAGAGAGAGAGAGAGAGAGAGAGAGAGAGGGAGAGAGGGTTGGAATCAGAAAAGTGATAAAATAGAATTACAGCCCCCAACGTCTTCCCTCGATGGTCTTGTTCATATTAAATAATAATAGCAATAGTTTCAGTGGAGTAGGCTATCTGATATGGAAAACTTTCTGTAGACTGTGTATACATTGTGTATTCTTTTATTTATGTTATATATGTAACATGCTGCTGTTGTGCTTCATTTTGTTTTGATGACAATCCTTTATGCCACGATTCTATCTTAATTAATTTGAATTATAAATAGAATGTGACTTGTGCAGTACCGCTTGATTGTGGGAACCCCTTGATGTCTGAACCTATATAGGCCACGCCACTGATTTAATATTGTTTTCTGTTTTTCTAATACCGAAATTTTTTAAAAAGCTTTATGTTACAGTTATGAAGTTACATAATACATATTCCAGGTGAGGATGGAAGGGGGGGGGGGGAGGAGGGGGGGGGGGAGGTGGCTATGATTGCAATGATCAAAGTGTGTGAATAAGTGTTGACTTTCTTTGTTGTGAAGTCACGTATCGTATCATAAACACACCTAGTGTAGCTACCGTCATTCAGAGAAACTCATCAAAGGGGTGACGAGTTAGACCCTCTACACGTCTTTTGAATTCAAAGTGTAATAATCAATCAGCAAACTGTTAGCAACTTATAATAAGTGTCAAGTAGTCTTGTGCAGGATATTGTAGCCTTCAATTATCATGATTCATGATGGTCGAGTTTAGGTCTTCTCTCATGGGCCGAATAACGAAATATAGACTAACGATGATAAATGTCTTCGAACACTTTTGTGCTTCAAATACTTCCTTCACTCTAAATTTCGACTTAAATCAGGGATAAATCCGAATTTCGAATAAAAATATAATCAATTTAGAAATCAACCATATTGATTATAATTTCTCATATAATTTTGGATATGTGCCCAATCACAATCTCCTAGATTAATTTCTTTTTGATCTAAGAAATTTAGAGTATTGTTTTCATTGCAAGACAGTCATTTTTATGGAGGTAAAAACTTAAACCATGCATGCTTGTTGAGGTCGACTAAATCCTTTAAAAAAATGGAAAAGATCAAACTTTGGCATTTCCAATGGAACACATGGCCCAATGTCATAACTTTTTGATTTTCCACTTATCACGCTTATGCAATTAAAAGTTAAATTTTCTCTTTTTGGTGATATCTTCTCGTTTGGCCTAGTTTTGCTGTTTGTTAATTATGAACACATACTGATCTGGGCCCCATTTCATAAAACCTGTTATTAGGAACAACTGCCACATTTCTATGACAAATTTACTCTCAGCCAACCAAATGCAAGGATTTCAGTAGCTTGTAACAGTTATTGCAACTTTTTTTTTTTTTAAGATAATAAGTTTAATGAAACTGGGCCCAGGTGTATAACAACATGCCCCTTCTGTGTACACATGTATGTTATTCATTAAAAAGAAATGATTTGTGAAAGATATCAATCCTACTTCTCACCAATGCCCTATAAATCTTTCTACATATGATAAAATACGTTGTAACGGCAAAAATCTACTGCGTAAGATGCAGTCACAACGAAACCTTGTACATGATGCGGCTGTGGCACTTATAACTGGGCGGTAATTGATTTTATTCAAAGGAGGAGGTTAAAAGAAGAGAAACGAAGAAAACTTTCATCGATCGACAAAGACGTTTGGATTTGCCTCGTTTTACCCGTACATGTTGTATACAATGAAATGACGGATTAGTCCCTTTCTTTATAGTACCGCGCTATCCACTGGTGTGCTTCAAAGATTTGCATAGCAGCCACACCACGTCCGAAGTTTTTCATTAAACGAGAGTCTTGTGGTGAAAGAAGACAGCGAACATCTTCAAAAGCAAAAAGAAGTACGGAGATTCGGCAGTAAGATCAACCGAAAATAGTCACTTGAAGAAGGTGACATTCTAACGAAAGGAAATTTTCTAGAACCAAGGAGCTTTATAACTTTGGCATGTTTGGTGTCTAGATTCCATACTGAACGTGTCATTTGCCTTGTTGAATAAGATGTGGATCTTATTAGCGATAGTCTTGCATTAATATATTGATGCCACATTGACTGCAGTGTGTTCTTAGGATCTTCAAGTCTTGGACATTACTGAACGGCTTGACTGATATAGAGCAAGTACCTGCTTGAAGATAAGAGACCATCGACTTTAAGTCCTTTCTGAGGGCCTTAGAAGTAAATGATTAATGCCTGAATTACATTACTTAAAGGTACATCGACTCGGTTTCGAACCCTGGACCTTCTGGTAAACAGCAAATGAGAGAATCGATGAACAGTGCTCAAACAAATCAGGATTACATCAAAAAGGTTTGCTTTCCATCTTTTATCTGAATGATGTAGGCTTACACGTCTGTAAAACCCCAGTCACATGCAACATCACGACTCGGCCGGGAGTACATTCACATAATTAAGAACTTAATAGTTTTGCAGAAAGGAACCATACACAGGGGATGCAAAAATAAAAAGAAAAGAAAAGAAAAAAAAAAGTGGTTACTTGCAGCAGGCACTTCCAAGACCATGGCCATTAGATCAATTTGAATCAGGCACTAGAAAAAAAGTCCTTTTGAAAAGCAGTAATTACAAAGGCTAATAGCTGCCTGAAACTTCTTTGGATTCCTCGGTAAATATGTTCTTATTGTGATTGACGCTGACCGTCATGCCGACGGAATACTGGGTCAATTAGGCGGAACCAAAAGTGTATACCTTTCTTTTTATTAGAACCCACTTACTGCCCAGCTGAAACCCCGAAAGTGACGCCATGTAGACCATCATTAACATTGTATTGACACCCGCACCTCCTGCGGAGTATATGACTTTATGTTTGAATTCTTATAATCTAGTATATACACGGGTAAACTCACGTTTCTTTACTTCTGGTTGTACACGTCTGTACGAGCTAATGCTAAAAATCTCATAATTAACAGGGAGGAAGATGATTTGTTTGGTTTAATTTCTCGATTTGGGTTTTTTTTTTTTGTTTTGGGGTTTTGTTTTGTTTTTTCGTTCTTGTGTTTTGAATCCAATCTCATATTCTTTGCAGAATCTCGGGCCTATTCATTCCGTTCAAAAAACAACGTGTAGTTACCCATCTGCAGATAAACTATGAAGGGCTAAAAAAAAAAAAAAAAAAAACACACAGCACTATTCACTGTAGTCATGGTAGTGTAGCCCTACGACATCTTAAAAGGACTTTGCAATGCTTTCTCATTGTTCGTGCGTCCATCGAGGCGTATCCAAAATTGATAAGGGGGGGGGGGGTCCTGCATGGATGGGTATATTATGTGGTTCTTTGGCTTTGGGGTGTCTTTAGACAGCTCCAAGTACCGTCAAGTTGTATTTTTCGGGGGGGGGGGGACTAGTGTACGCTTGTTCTGTGGCAGGAAAAGGAGACATGGAAGGACACGCTGGATCCATCAGTGAAAGCCTTTCAATTAACCAGCATTACTCCTTTGAGAGTCTACATATATAGGGGGCGGCGCTCTGAGATTCATCACCCATATAGATCTGTCAAGCTTCTAGGCCACGTCAATGAAAATTTTCAATGTTGCTCGTATTCAAGACCTGTCAGGAGAGATTGGTTTTGTTTGTAAGTAATGGTGTTATTGGGACGTGGAAATAAAGAATCATTCTATCTTCATGGTCATGATGGTCTATTGCGTAGGCACGCTGAGATGAAGACATAATTTGGTTCTTGGAATAACTTAAAGAAAAGGAAAGAAAAGAGAGAAAGAAAGAGAATAAAATCCACGACCGTCTCTACAGACCATTTCCGCACCCCATTATCTCCATTTATCCCATTAAATTTTTAGCAAGTAAAGCAGAAACACGGGGCTCCAGAATTAGTTCAACTATTTTCATATCCAAGCGGCGAGTAAAGAGTTCTTGACAGGGATCATATTTTTATATGAATGAATATGTGGGACAATTGAGAGAATGATAGCGTAGCATGATTCAAAGTTCCCCAGAGCTGTCCTACCATTTTAGAAATTTTTGCAAAGGTTGAAAATGTCTCCCCCGGGAATATATATATATATATATATATATATATATATATATATATATATATATATATATATATATATATATATATATATAGATAGATAGATAGATAGATATAGATATATATATAGGTAGTCCACTGAAGAAGAAGCTAGAGTCTGAGTAAAAGAACATTGAAATATATATATTTAGATAATCGACCGAAGCCTGAAACTCCGTTTCCTTTTTCTGCTCCATCTCGTGTTGATACAATCTGTTCAAGAATAAAGAGTTGGTCAAATGTAATAACAAGGAAAAAATTCTGCTGAGTTTGCTGGTAGTTTGGTACTTCTTTAAACTAAGTACTTCTAAGGTAGGGTCTAAATTCCTTTTAATCATATTATTTTCTCTGTTTTCCCCCTCAGGTTTGTTCAAGAAAGGCAGCAGTCAGTCATGGAATGGACAAACACTTTAAGAGATGATGAGAATGAAAGTCAACCTTCTGGACGGAACGAAATCTGTGATAAGTAGTCATTATCGGGGAAACAAATATTTTGACGAGGCTAACATTTGAATAAACATTTATCCCATTCTGTGTGTGCTCGACAAACATTGGAGATAATAGGAACAAATGGTAACCATGACTTCTTTTATTGACTCCGCTGATGACCCCGCGAACCCGGGGGTCATCGAGCCGCGTGACGTCAGCATGGGGGCACGGCCTGCGGACGATGAGCGCTGTGAAGAAGAAGAGACATCAAAGAAGACCAGAACAACCTTCACCCTGCCTACTTTAGTCGAGCTGCCCGATACATTATCAGATGAACGCGCAGACGGGATCTGTACGGATATGTGGCGAAATGATGGCAAACCAAAGTCGGGGCGACCTGGAAGAAAGTATAAGCCCGCACAAAGTCAGCCTTTTGCAAATGGACACCATCATCATCAACATCAGATTGGTGGTAGCGTCGGAAACAAGGCGGCATCGTCACCACTCGCGTCGTCACCGTTGTCGTCGCCGAGAGACTGGCAGTCGTCGCTTCGAGAAGGGTCCAATGGGCATACGACGCCATGGAACTGCAGCTTGGCCAGTCCAAAGCCGTCATCATCTCCAAGGAGTCCTCGACCACCGCGGCGATTACCGTCCCTCAGTCGGTCGGACTCGCAAGAATCCGCCACTACTTCGCCTCGAGAAAATGACATCCTGAAAGCTGATGGTGTAAGTAGCGGACACGATAACATGAACGCGAGTGAACTGAAAGAGGACGCCCAAGATTATCACGAGGAATGTCCGCTTGACGGTCGCTTCCATCACATACCTTTGCCAACATCGTCGTTATTGTTCCAACAGATCATGACAGACTTCCATGAACGGCCGAGTGCCTCGCTAGATACTCGCAGCCCTGGGGATTTAATGGTGAGGAGGTCTTCGTTAGCTCGAACTACGCTCGGTTCTCCACCACTGTTGCCGGTGGATGAGGTACCCGACGAGCTTTCCCGAATGAGCGAACTCGGGTTGGACATCGAATTAGCTCCACCTCCTGGTACTGGTAGCAATTATGAGAAAATGAATACGGAGGAGGCGACATCAGATTTCGGTGGAAATGTCGATCATCACAACCAATCTACTGATATAGACAAAAAACATCACCCGCAAGCTATGCTTAAAATAAACGAAGATAATGAGAGTAAAAATCATAAAAAGAAAACATCACCACGCCGCCATGTAAAATTCCCAGCAGAAAGTAAATATCCAACTTGTCCTATCACCGATGATGACTCAACTGAAAAACCAGGTATAATCATCAGCGTTCCTACTGAAGACAGTCTACAACCAACTGCGTTGCAGGGGCAACGCGGCGGTCAGAGAAAAACGCGGCCGAAGTTACGATCTCGCGATGCGGAGACCTCGGTGAGCGGCGAAAGTTGCACTACCGGGTCGTCGGAGATGTCGGCATCGTCACCGGAACGATCACCGAAGCCGAGGCGGAATACCAGCGACCAGTCGTTGAGACATCGTCCGATCACACCTGCCCGAAGCCATCATGAAAGTGAAGGGACCATCAACATGAAAACTGCTGGACAAATTATCAGGTTCGTGAACACCAACGTTGAAATAGAGAGAGAGAAAAAAAGATCATATAAATCAATAATAATTAATTATCAACCTAATGGTGATTCTGTATAACAATGATGATGATGATGATGGTAGTAGTAGTAGTAGTAGTAGTAGTAGTAGTAGTAGTAGTAGTAGTAGTAGTAGTAGAAGTGGTAGTAGTACTAGTAGTAGTAATGATAATGATGATGATGATGATGATGATGATGATGATGATTATAATGATAATGACAAAGTTATAACAACGGCCTATTGTGCTGCTCCTGGCACTTCATGATCATAATGCGTGATACACCCTGTATGCGTCATTTCACTGACGCTTTGTGTGCGCTGCGTCAAAGGACTACGTCAACAGTTGGTGTGGTCAACTGCTATAGTTAAAAATTCGGATGATCATACATGAAAATCCTTGAAATCTTATCGTTATAACTTGCGAAAGAAATATGGTTTAATTTTCTCTTTCTCCGGCTTAATCTTGATCTTACTTTTAAAAAAAATGGGGATGTTTTCTTACATTCTGAATTATTTCATAGATAGATTTTTTTAAATCAAATTGTTTATCTATCATTTGAGCTAGTTGGTGATAAACCAACTTAACATTGTTTCTACAGTGGCATAGATTTTTCATTTTGCTATTTGTTGACATGGGATAATAGATTGATCGTTGTTCCTATGATCGAGGGTTAAGTTCTTACAAGGCAAACTAACTGACACATTACATATGTGATAATTGTGATAAGATAAATTATGGTGTGCTCATATGGTCTGGAATTTAATTAGAACATGTAGCACCATAATGAAAATGAGCATACTGTGACTTAATGACGGCAATATGACTTCTTGTCATATGATAAAACAAATTATCAGATTTCCAGTTTTCTGGTATGCACCATACAAGCTCATATTTCCAGTGCATGTCTAATATATAATTTTCGGCCTAGGAAGGAGGTAATCATGGTAATAAAAGAAATGAATATCTAAATCTAAGCTTGTTTGCCCCTCAAAGTTCTATTCGTATTACTCAAAGGGCAGAGGTGTGGCAGCACTTACTCAGAGTTAACTGCCGAGTATCATCGTGTTTGACCCAGTTGTACAAAATAGTTATAAACGACTTATCAATTAAAAACATTTTCACTGCCTTCTCATGCTAAATAAAGACTTCAGTTTTTAGAGAACGTGGAGAAGGATGTGAATCGTAATAAACAAAGAACACTCCACAGTAAAATGGGAAATAAAGTTATATTGGGTGGCCCAACAACAAGATCCGGTGAATGAAATGCTTTTGTGTGAAACGGTAAGGAACATCAGTAGCATTTTGACCGTGTGTAATGAAAATAATTATGCGAGAAATTGGGAGGAAACAAGTAATAGTAGGCTACTTGAAGTAGGTTATAAGGAAAAATGATACCAAATCATACTCGTATACGTTAGAAAAAAAAGACGAAGCACACACCTGGTTAACGTCAATGGCGTTAATACCTCCGACTGTGCAGGGAGCGAATAAACCTCTCAGATATTAGAGATTGGATCTGATAGGCTACTGAGTTTTAACAAATAATGATCAGGATGATGAAAATATAAATAATTCTTTTCGAAAGAAACAGTTTTTTTTCTGTTAAATAACCGAAATGCACGAATAATTACTATTGCAGTAATCGTAATTGAATAATGCTACTTACAAGTAATAAAGTATGCAGACTTAAAATGTAATAAAATATTCCGAACCCGTATTTCAATCAGTGGATATTTTCACATATATCTATTCTTAAGTATTAAATCAGACATTGACAAGTGACGTTTGATTTGACTATCAAGGTCAACCACTAAATCAGCAATAATCCACTGTTCTGACTAAAGAAATTCTGTTGACTCAGTTCAAGGCTCAGTGGACAGCTTATAGC
The DNA here is from genome assembly GCA_029962745.1 of Echinometra lucunter. Classification (NCBI taxonomy): domain Eukaryota; kingdom Metazoa; phylum Echinodermata; class Echinoidea; order Camarodonta; family Echinometridae; genus Echinometra; species Echinometra lucunter. The sequence goes on from CM057157.1 coordinate 23,299,946, forward strand.
CCTTAAACGACTTTCTTTCACCGGAGATCAAAATGACAAAGCCAAAAAAACTCTTTCCTATTCTCAGTAGACCTTCCTTGAAATAATTGTGGTTAACCTGAGAAAGCTAGTAAATTTCTTTACGTCACTGGCGGACCGCATCCTGTAGTATGGATAAAATGGTTAAACAGAAGCCTTCAAAACTTAGCAACTACCCAAAAAAACCATAAAGACTGACGTCGCCTCTTTTGCCAACATATTATTGCCCATTCCACCAGATATGCAGATACACTCGTTTTAAATCGCTTTTAAAATCCCCCTTTTTTAGAATTCATTCTTTTCAATTGGTATTTACCAAATTTTATTTGTGATTTGTGTTTGCTTTGTATGAATTGAATTTACACTATGAAGCGAACTCTTGCAGCCCTTGCGCTGCTTGTTCGATATTTTTAATAACAAACCGGTTCAATTTATTCAATTTTTTACAAAATCTTAAAAGGGTGTAAATATCCTACCATCCTTGGGTTATTGAGTACTTAAGGTAATATGCATGTTTCCAGGTGAAAATCTAATCTTATACTGGGTAAATTTTTCACAGCTTGTGTACATTGGGCCTGGTGCTGGGTAAGAAGAGTCATGCATTCATTCAGATTCATTCAGATTGATTTATTGGTCCATTAACGAAATTCGTTTTGTTGGCATTACATTCAAATATATAACATCAGAAAATGATATACAAACAATACATACAAAGTTGCAATTTTACAGTAGCATGGTCATACGGAGACGTGGCGTCAATTCAGAGAATGATATGAATATATGAATAAACTTACAATATTGATAAGATAAGAGGGATTCGAATTAATTTCTGAGATAGAAAAATGAATTAGTTTTGGTCTTGAAAATATAATGGCATAAATCAAGATTTTGGAATAACACAGGATAAAGTAGGAGTTATCTTTTTGATCATGATATACTTGGTACAGTGAAAGGTGTAATTTAACTGATGAATATAAGACTACATGACTGTGAACATGATGAGGAGATGACTATTGAAGTGACAAGATATAGGCTTAATTAATTTGAATGAAGTTGTTCATTGTATTTACGAATCGAAAACGGAACGAAGGAATTAAGGAAGCGAGAAGTTCGAGCCTTCGTTGATCTGTACCGCTTTCCTGATCGCATTAGAGTATAGCACGGATGGAGGGGGTGATTTCTATTTTCCAGAATATGTGATACCTGTTTCAGAATCATATCAGTGCATTCGTGTGTCAGGTTTATCACTTCACCAGTCATCTTGCCTGCATAATTGGCTATTCTCTGTAATTTCTTTAGATCCTCCTGTCTGCATCCACTATACCAAACCACGCAACTGAAGAGCATGACACTTTCTATAACTGACTTGTAGAATAACCTCAAAATTGTTCTGTCAACATTGAACGAATATATTTTCCGAAGAAAGTACATTCATTGTTGGGCCTTTGCATATAGAGATTGACATTGGTCTTTCCATGATAGTTCGTTATCAATTATTGTGCAAAGGTACCTGTAATTCTTAACAATATGTATTTCCTCTCCCTTGAAACTGATTGGATTTGTTTGACCTTTGTTTAAACGGAAATCGATAATCATCTTATTCGTTTTAGCTGTGTTCAGTACCAAGAAATTGTCTTCACAACCAAATTTGCATGTTACCTTTTTTTTTAAACCAAATTTGGATAGACCTTTAGTTTAGTTTCACCCGACTGTTTTCAGAGTGTAAAAAAGGACATTATGCTGTTTTTGTTACCATTGTCATTTATCTTCTTTTCATTTCTACATTTTGGTCTCTTTCATTCTTTCTCTCTAAATTTTTATATGAATTTATTTATTCATTGAATTATTGAATGATTGTTTGATTGATTGATTGATTTATCTATTTCTTTCTTTCTTTCTTTCCTTCTTTCTTTCTCTCATATCATCAGATTCATCACTGCAGCTGCGGCTTCCTCCACAGCTCCTGGTCTCAACCGAAAACAGAAGCTCCTCCCGTCCGAAATTCGACTCCCAGTCGTCGACCCCAGCCAACGCCTTCTTCGCCGTAACCGTGACGAGACAATGCGACTTGTGAAGCAGGCAGTGGATCTCAAAGTGGAGGGCGAGGAGAAGTCAGACGTATACAGTTGGGACGAACTTCGCGATTGCCGCTATCTCAGGACGAAGAAAAATCCCAAGGATTCGAGACGGAACAGTCTGCTTGGTTTTAACGAAATTTAATACATTTTTGATGTCAGGGAAACTGTATCATGATACTCGTTATCAGGGACATTTGAAGTAAAAAAGACACCCTACACACCAAGAAATTGGGGTGCAATTCTGCACCCTTAGGGATGCAGACCGCTGGTACAATAGCAGCACCTTATAGAGTGCAGATCTGCACCCTGAACTCGATCCTGCACCCTCAGGGGAGCGGATTTTGCACCCGAATTTCTTAGTGTGTAACAATCAAGTTGATGAGATTAATTATTACGGATTCGTCACCCTTATGTTTGAAAACAGATTTCCGCCCATGGATTCTAGATACGCCAGTCACACAGATAATATTGACACACTACCTACAGTAGACCGAAGATAAAATTACATTTTCCCGAACTGCCAGCATTTGGTGGGTTTGCAGCCTTATGAAATCGATTGTAAGGTGTGACTTGAATGTTTAATAATTATGAGGAGGAACAATATGAAACGTTGCTATAGAGTTATTTTTGTTTTTGTTCATGTTTTTAGAAGCAGTACATCAAACAGTTCTGAACTCGAAAATAGTAATGAGAACTTTGTATTAAAGGAAACCTTCCGTTATATCATTTTGCTGTATAAGGAAATGCTATGAACTATGAACTAGTCTTTGATAGTGTAACGCTTTTTGACGATAAATAAAAAGAAATCGTATATAACTGCAACTCACCCGATTACAGTATCGATTTTTCATTGCTTTGTATTACAGTAATCTGTTCTTTGTTACTTCTTCTTCGCCATCTTCTTTTTCTTCTTCTTCTTCTTCTTCTTCTTGTTCTTCTTCTTGTTCTTCTTCTTGTTCTTCTTGTTCTTCTTCTTCTTGTTCTTCTTCTTCTTCTTCTTCTTCTTCTTCTTCTTCTTCTTCTTCTTCTACTTCTTCTTCTACTTATTCTTCTTCTTCTTCTTCTTCTTCTTCTTCTTCTTCTTCTTCTTCTTCTTCTTCTTCTTCTTCTTCTTGCTTTTTTCTATCTTCTTTCTTCTTCTCATTCTACTTCTTTTTACTTTTCATTTCCTTTTCTTCTTCCATCTCCTTTTTTTCTTTTGTTCCCCTTTCTTCTCATAGTATCCTCCTCCTAATTTTCTTCTTCATTGTCTTTTTCAACTCCCTTTCCTGGGGAGCGTTTCATGAAGAGTCTTGTCGGTGATTTTCACGAATTTACTCTCAGCCAATCAGATGCGAGGATTTTTCATTAGCTTATAACAGTTGTCAGTGAAAATCACTGACAAAACTCTTCATGAAACGCTCCCCTGTTTCCTTCTTTTCTTGTTCTTCTTCTCTTTATCTTCTTCCTGCTCTCACACTTCTTTGAATACGATTCTATGAGACAAGTGAATTCATGTCCAAATCGTACATCGGATGTGATTAACACGCCGCCCCTGGTAATGGTTTTAGGGAAAGCTTGGGAATTTCCATATCAATATCTCCGGAAAAAGAAAATGATTATTTTCTTATTTAAGGAAGTGCCTTGTCATAAAAACACAGACAACATCCCTTCTCTTTCAGGTTAAGAGGTAATTTTTTGTTTGGCTTTAATTTGTTTTCATTTGATGATTTCATTTCAATCTGGTGATAAATTGACTGACTGTCTGACTGATTTATTTGACTGATAGATTGAGTCATTTCAATCAATACATCACGCACATACATACACGCATAAATACACACACATACATGCACGTTCGTTCATTTATTCATTCATTCATTCATTCTTTCTTTCTTTCATACATACATACATACATTCATTCATTCATTCATTCATTCATTCATTCATTCATTCATTCATTCATTCATTCATATCGTGGGGATGCCTTTTGGGGAAATTACGGAGAAGCAAGTGGATGACCCTGCCCCTCAAGACACTGCCTCTTGAAATATAGAGGTTTTTGTGAAAACGAAAACACACCTTGGGGTGTTTCATGAAGCTATTCGTAAAGTTACGCACGTAGAGATAATTATGTACGACTGGAATATGAAGTGCCAATGGGATGCCCAAAGTTTTTTCCTGACGTTTTAACAAAGTGTGATTGCCTTTCTCATCTCAATTAAATTATGGCAAAAAATATTCATCGCACTAAAAATGTTTGTAAACAATGGTAACATTAATCTGTGTCTGTATATTTTACTTTTCACTGATGCGATATATAATGACTGAGAATCCCATTTGGCTTGGCATATTCCAGTCGTTCGTAAAGTCGTTCGTAACTTTACGAACAGCTTTATGAAACGCCCCCTGTATGTGTAAAAACGAAATACACCATGTATACGATGTGGAAATTTGAAAAAGTATGGAATTAAATGTACCACGTGTCAATTAGGTCGAAATACGCGATTCCAATTGGCTGAAAGTTTTTGAGTTCGCCTTTCTGATTGAATCAAAATCCAATGAACAAGTGCAATCTAACTGCTTAAAAGGTTAACATAGTCGAGTTGCACCGCGTATTAAAAAAAAATGTTTTATTAAGAAGCGTCTTGATCATAATAGCTAAGTTTAAATGCAAGTGGAGGTGCCGTGGTATAGTGGTTCATTCACTTGACTCTCAATTCTAAGGATTGAGGGTTCGAATCCCAGTCTTTCGGCAAGATATAAATCCACACTTGCCATTCTCCACCCAGGTGTAAATGGGTACCTGGCAATTGCTGGGATTATAATAATTGCAGGACCCTCAGGAAGAACAGCAATAATAATTATGCTGATGAGGTTTCCCTGGGTAAACAATATGATTTTAAAGACAGGCATTCTTCTTCATCTTTCCTCCTGCCCCTTCTTCTTCTTCTTCTTCTTCTTCTTCTTCTTCTTCTTCTTCTTCTTCTTCTTCTTTTTCTTCTTCTTCTTCCTCTTCTACTTCTTCTTCTTCTTCTTCTTCTTCTTCTTCTTCTTCCTCTTCTTCTTCTTCTTCTTCTTCTTCTTCTTCTTCTTCTTCCTCTTCTTCTTCTTCTTCTTCTTTTTCTTCTTCTTCTTCCTCTTCTACTTCTTCTTCTTCTTCTTCTTCTTCTTCTTCTTCTTCTTCTTCTTATCTTTCTTAACCTTCTCCACATGCTCCTTGTTTTCCTTCTTCCTCGTCGTTTTTCTAACCCTTTCCTCCTTTTCTTTTTCTTCTTCTCCTCTTTCTGCCCTCACACATAAGGGACTAGTGAATTCATGTCCAAAATGTTCATCTGATGTTATTAACACGCTTTCCCCAGTGAAGGTCATGAGTCGGAGTATTAACACTGTTTTGATACTTTTGTTTGAGCCTGGAAATGACATTGAATGTATAGGGAGCTGCTTGGGATTTTCCAGATCGATATCTCCGATAATACTTAAATCATATTGAAGGAAGCGTTGTCGTTCAAAACATCAAAAAACCTATATAGGAATTTTGTTTGGGTATATTTATGTTATCATCGTGTTTTTTTTTCTATTTTTAGTGATTCATTGACTGGCAGATTGAATGATTGATTGGTTCATTTATTAGTTAATCAATTAATGCATTCATTCATTCATTTATTCATTCATTCACTTATTCATTCATTCATTCATTCATGTATTCATGCATGCATTCATGCATTCATGCATGCATTCATTCATTCATTCATTCATTCATTCATTCATTCATTCATTCATCCATTCATTTCTTCATTTGTGGGGGTAAATTTATGGGTAAATCATGAAGCAGTAAGTGGACCTTCCTTGCCGCCCCTCCTCACGTAATCATGGGCCAAGCATTCTTTACAAAAACGAAAAATCGTGGGATGTTAACAGCAAAATATTCAGCATGAGCAAAAATTTAATGTCAATTAGAAAGATAGGACAGTAATCCAACTCAACACAACTCCGAACAAACGTTTCTGGCTAAAGCTGACAGTCCAATACACAATTCAGGATACGTGCACAAGTCTAAGTGGTAAAGGTCTACATGGCCATGTTATCATGGTTATGATTGTTATTTTTTTAATCGGCAGAGGTACGATGATAAAGTCAGACATTTCTTCGTTACATTTCCATCCGATTAATCAAAGAGTTAATTCTATATTCAGCCATAAGAATCCCTTCGGAAAATCAAAAGACTCTCATATCAGCGCATTATTACTATTAGGACATCCCTCTCTATCTCTCTTCTCATCCCCTTTCTCATGTTTCTACCTCTTCGCGCCATCAACTCGTTTTCCCTACTCCTCTCTCTCTCTTCTTCTCCTTGTCTCCTTTACATCCGGGTAGCAGTCAAGTGTTTTAAGTGTAAATGCTTATGATACAAAATTAGCACATATACAAATGAAGCACTTACAGGTCATGACTTTTTCGATGTTTAGAAAAGAAACTATGAAAAATGAAATGCCTTGTAAATCAGCATCCCCCCCCCCCCCACCTTCTGCACTGGCCAGCGCTCTCTGTACTTGCCTGCATCTCTTTCTTTATCAACTTCTTCTTCTTTTTCTTCTTCTTCTTCTTCTTCTTCTTCTTCTTCTTCTTCTTCTTCTTCTTTTTCTTCTTTCATCCTTCTTTCTCTCTTTCTTTCACCACCATGTTCATCCATCTTAATTTTGCTCTTTAGGGATTGTGGCCTCCCAGTCCCGTAAATCGTAACTTTTTTTTAAAATGTTTTTTTTTTTCGGAGAGAACGATACAGTTTAAAAGTTAACTATGACAGGGTTTTTTTTTCTTTTTTCACAGCAACCATGACGAGGAGATCCGTAGGCGATCCGCAGGCATTAGTTGATCTTGTTGTATTGTTTTGTTTTTATTTTTTTTTCTTCTATCATTGCTCGTTTTCTTTTATCATTTGTTATTTGCTCCTGGAAATAAAATAAGATTAAAACAAAATAAAATCTGTTGGTCCTTTAGCTGCGTACTCACAAGCAAGCATGCTTTCTTATAGCAGTCAGGTCAAACCAACCAGACCAAACCAAACCAAAATGAAATGATAAATATTGTGCCCTCTATTGTTGAAACAAATGTATGAGCTCGTCAGCAGTCCTCGCTCATGTGGAGTGAACACAGAGAAAGGTGTCTTCGAGAGACACCCAAACTGTCGCATTCAGTTACATTTTTTGATGTGATAAAGAATTCAGCAACATCAAGTGCAAGCCTTTTAACTAGTCATGATCGAAATCAGGGACAGCGGAAGAACATGAAGAACAGGGGACTGTGTGCAACAAACTGCTCTGAAAGAAAAGAAAGAAAGAAAAAAAGAAAAAAAGTATGCATGCAGGCTGGAAAAAAACAACAACAAAGAATCTGCAGGTCAAAGCAAATTGATATAAATGTAAGAACGTTTAAATGTTTTAAATTATCATTTATTATTAAGCTGTAACGCTCTCCCGTTGTCCACTTTCCATTTTGATTCTACAGTCCACTCATAATATCTCAAAGCATTCCAAAATGGGCTCGGAATATATTTGTCCAAATGATATGTGTATGGCAGTCGAATACGTGATCGAATTATCCTAGAACAGGAGTCACACTATATAAGTATAGTATCAGTGACGTGGAGCAGGCAGGTCTATACAGCAATGGAGGGGGGGGGGGAGAGAAGGGGGTTGATACTATCATTATTGCTGGGAGAGGGGCACCATTCCCATGCACTTGGTGAATAAGGTAGCCGAAGGGCTCCTATTATCTTCTTTCATCCTTTCAGATCCTTTCAGATCCTTTCATTTTTTTCATGATTTCCCTCTCTCTGTCTCGCTCACTGTCACTCGCTGTTAAATCCTCATGTCCCTGTGTGCCCCCCTCCCCGTTGCTACGCCACTGGTAAGTATACCGATAAACATTCCAAGAAAACAAAAAGGTTGAAGGTTAACTCGTTCGGCCAAAGACATATCGCCACAGGGGGACGCGTAAACTGGGTCCACGAAATATTGAGCAATAGCAATGCAACGGACAGAGACCGCGTGAGATTCTCTCTTTGAAAAGTAACAATGATGATAGGTTAAAGTGGATAGCCTATAAGCTAAGGGGGTGCGAGGGCCAATGAACCTCATTTTAGTTGAATGACAAAAAAAGAGGGAACGTTAGAGAGATAGAGGGGGTGCAGCGGCGAAGCCGGGGAGAGGGGCGGGGTGGCACGTGCCCCAACAATTTCCTGTTCCCAAAGATTCCCCCACCAATAATCCCAGAAACAAAAACAATGCAAAATAAAACCGCCCCTGTGCCCCCTACAGAGAGGGCATGCCCCCAGTGCCCCCTACTGAAAAGTCCTGGCCACGCCGCTGAGGGGGCGGGAGAAAGGAAGGGGCCGAAAGAATAGTGAAAAGGACCAATCCCGCTTTGTCTTCCCATTCACTGAGTGACACCTTTGATATACCCCTTTCCCCATGCATAAGACCAGTGCCGCCTCATTTTTTGATGTAACAGGCCAGTGGGTGATAGTAATGACCTTCAACTGCCTATTTTCGGTAGAAAGTGTGTATTTTTTCTTTTCTTTCATTTTCTTTCACCCCTCCTTTTTTTTGGGGGGGGGGTGCTTTTTTGTGTTCGGAGCTGGGGGGGGGGGGGGTAGATGGGCTTTCATCTTTTGTCTACGTGGATATGCATAATGATTTATTTGTTATTTTTCATGGAAAAAATTGGCAACTATGCAGATTTGGATGGCTCTTCATTCACTTTTTCAAGGAGGGCAACGTATGTTTAAAAAAAAACATTATGAGACTGAACGTAGTGAAATGAATTTGATATGCCAACATAAATAGGGAAATCCTTTAAAATACACCAATACTGGCTACTTGATGTTTGAATTTATCGTTGGCTAATTGGGAATATCCGACAAATAAGTGGTAGATATCAAATTTAATGATGATTATTCTATGTGTATTTTATAGCCAATCCGGTATGATAGAAAAGTGGGGTTATTTTACCATGTTTACAGAGCTATTTTGCGTCATAGTCATACCACGCAATTAAGTGTTTTATACTTCCTTATTTTTGCTTTCATTCGAAATGATTAAGGCTAAAACCATAGTAGGCCTACGCACTGTTTAGTCCCATAAGTGTATTTGTTCATTAAGTATCATTTTAATACTATTTTCAGATTAATAGTGAATGCAGAGTATTTAGTGATCTTGAAATGACTTGATTTGATGCTTTTTCAAAATATTATGATGAACCCATGTTATTGTTATTGTATACTGTCTACATGGTCTAATGAGAGTGTGAGTGTATGACCTAAAAAGAAGGAGAAAGAAAAAATTGAACTTTAATAAATTCATTTTCTTCTCATCCTGCTAAATTGTGGATCTATGTTCAACATCGTTGAGATCAACAGGGGGGGGGGGGGGTTGGGGCATGGACACCTGCACGTCTTAGTCAGTGAATGAAATGCTTGCCCAATCAACGAGACTGTTCCATCGATTACTACAGTATTCTACTGTATTTTTTTTCAGTTCCCTTTACTTTTTCATTCAACCCCCTTCTTTTCTTCTTCTTCTTCTTCTTCTTCTTCTTCTTCTTCTTCTTCTTCTACTTTTTCCCTCTCTATCCCATCTCTCTCTCTTCCTCTATCATGTCTATCTTTCCTTCTCCCTTCCTCCCTTTCTTTCTTTCTTTCTTTCTTTCTTTCCGTTCGTCCTTTATTATGTTTATGGGGAGTGGCGAAGCAAAATATGACCCACCGTAATTTTGTCATTAATGATATACTAGTCTTAGAACATTCTTCTTTATTCACTATGATTAAAGAACGGGATATCCACACACAGCATACTCGGCAGAATTTTTAATAAGGTTCGTTAAAAAAGGTTCTTCACTAAACATAATTCAGGCAATGCCCAATTTCGTTTGACGCCATTGGCTGATTGAAATTCGGTTTGGGATCTTCCGTGTAATTGACCCCCTAACTCATAAAACCGGTCTTCAGATGAAAAGATACCGGCCTCCAAGCCCAAATAACGACCGGCCTTTGGGGAAACCCCCAAACTTCCCATCGGCAAGTCCACCCCTTTAATCGACATGTCTACAAGTTTTCAAATTACTTGTAAAAAAAGGAAAGAAGAAGAAATAAAAAACCCTATGGCAACATTGGGTGGATGGCCGAATGACCGCCAGCAATTTAACATGGCAGACAACCTCTTCCACTCGAATTATCGTTGATTATGCTATATCCTTGGCCAAAATAATGACATTATGAAGGATATTAATCATGCTCTCAAAGCTTTGCGCATAATAAACCTCCAGATTTTGAAATTTCCTGGACTGAAAGTGGTACGGAAGTGTTCAGCGACAGGTTTGGGAGAAGTGAGGCTTATACGGCATGTATTGCGGTCTTGCACAATATATGAGTAACATGAGGAATGTTTGGACATCAGAGAAGTTGACCAGGAAAAGGGGGACAAACTTCCCCCGCTGTCATAAAAGAGAAGATGAGTCAAGGATCAAGATTCGAGAGTAGACTGTAACCCCGGTGAAGTGACCAATTGTGAATTTAACCGGGGGGGGGGGGGGTACCGGCATCCCGCCAATTTTTTTTTCTAGTTTAAAACTCAATTTTTTTGCACATGCATAACCTTACGTCCACAAAAAAGAAAGAAAGAAATGTCCCCTGTTTCAAATCCAATTCTACCAAATGATTACTCGACGAAATGCAATTCTCTCTTATTTCCGTTTGTAGCTTTTTTTGAAAAGTGCTCCCCTTCTTTCAAACAACCCTGGATCCGCCCTATATGCCTTTTAAAATGAGTGCCGCGTGTCGTGTTACGAGACCAGTTGTGGTTTGGACATCGGACAAGTGGACCGAGGAAAGGATAAATGAATTCCCCACGTGTCGTTTTACAAATTATGAATGAGAAGTTCATTAATGAGTCCAAGATAACAGATTTTACAGACGTGTATTAATATAATTAGATATGATTAGAATGTATTGAGTAACATAGATGAAGTAACCAGTGGATTCAGCTGGGCGGGGGGGGGGGGGGGGGAGCAGACGTGCATTTTAAATTTCTTAATCTTGAATAAGGGACAACTCAAAAATTCGATTAAAATCTTAATCTACACATGATCGAATAGATTTAGAAATCAATCTTATTGATAATTTCAATCGACTTAGATTAATTTCCAATCTAAGCAACTTAGAATGTACCCATTTCAAAGCTCACCTGCTATGTCTAAAGTCCAAAACAACAGAAATATTCCCCTATTTCATGTATTTCAAATATTTTTTTTTCTATTTCTTGGATTAATTTTTTAATGTGCCCCCTTTAAAAAGAATCAGGGATTTGCCCTTTAATTCTATATGAGAATATTGTGGCTTGATGAATGTTTGGATATCAGAGAAGTTGATAAGGAAAAGGAGAAGAGCATTTCCCCGCAGCATGGGAACACTGAAAGATGGTTCAAAGAAATAGTAATGGAATGCATATCTTGAGAAAGTGACAATTTTCAATTTTTAAACAAACAATAACGCAATGAGAGCAAAGCTATCATCAGATATTGCGGGAAAGAACAATTTTTAATGCAGCAGCTCCATGGGAAATGGGGGCACGAAGAGAGAGAGACAGAGACAGAGATAGATAGAAGGGGAAAAAGGGGAGAAAAGGGTAGGGGGAAACGAAAAAAATGACCCTCACCCAGAAACTGCCCCTTTCATCCCTCCTCTATCTACTGCCCTTCCCCCCCCCCTCTTGTATATCATTCACAAAGTAAATTTTTTGCCCTTCCCCATGATGTCAGTACACCCTTAATGTCGACCTGTGGGGGGGGGGGGGGTGTTAACAAACAAAAATGTGTCCCCGTTCCAAATAATTCTACCGAACAGTGCCCTTACAACTGCAATACCCTCATTTCCTCCTTATTAGATTTTTTCCCCCAAAAATTTCGCCCCTTCTTTTATAGAACCCTCAATCCATCCTCGGGCTTTATATGAGTGTCAAGTAACATGATGGATGTTTTGACTTCTTAGTTGATGGGAGGGGGGGGGGGCGAGCAGTGTTTCCTTATGAATGAGAAGTTGAGTCAAAGAGTGTGAGTATCAAAATTGCGTATTGAACGTCGGTGAACATGGTGAAGTGATGAGCTTTACTTATCAATTGGTGGATTCACCGGGGTATACATGGTGGGGAAGGGAGATCAAAACCAGCCCCTTTTGAGATTCGGTATCATGTCTCAAGTATACATAGCCACAAAGAGTGCGTCTTTTCCCTTTAAAAAAAAATCTTAAATCAAAGCTGACAAATGCAGTACAAGTCATGTGCTCTCTTATCTCCTGCTTATAGTTTGCGGCAATTTAAGCCTTTTTGCATAGAACCCATCATTTTCCCCTTTGCCTAAAATGAGTTTTGAGTAACATTACAAAAGTTTTGGCTTCGCAGAAATTAACGGGAAAAGGAAACCGAGGAAAAACATTTCCTCGGTGTCATTATGTTTTTTTAAAGAATGATATTGGGTCAACTAGTCAACCTGCCCACTGGAATATCCAGCGTCGTTGAAGGGGGGGGGGGGGGGGGGACCAGTCTGCACCCTTTAAGGACCCGTAGAATACCTAAAGCACACGATAAAAATGCCCCTTATTCTCTGTTCAAATCATCCGTCCATCAGACATTCAATGCATTGTTCTTTTTTTTTTTTTTTTTGCTGCTTTAAAAAAAATGAATAAATAAAAAAATGTAGAAGTGAATCCTTAATAAAGAACTGTGAATCCGCCCCTGGATCTTAACAAAACAAATGTTTCGACATCAGAAACATGGGCAAGGAAAAGGAGAAGAGAATTTTCTTAATGTTATATTTGTATGGATGATAAGATGTATAATTGAGAATAGAATGCATTGCGCAACAGATATTGCGGGAAAGAACAATTTTTAATGAAGCAGCTCGATGGAAATGGGGGCACGAAGAGAGAGAGAGAGAGAGAGAGAGAGAGAGAGAGAGAGAGAGAGAGAGAGAGAGGGAGGAAAAGGGGAGAAAAGGGTAAGGGGAAACGAAAAAAAATGACCCCACCCAGAAACTGCCCCTTCATCCCTCCTCTATCTACTGCCCTTTCCCCCTCTTGTATATCATTCACAAAGTAAAATTTGTGCCCTTCCCCATGATGTCAGTACACCCTTAATGTCGACCTGTGCACTAAAAAAAAAGGGGGGATTAACAAACAAAAATGTGTCCCCCGTTCCAAATAATTCTATTGAACAGTGCCCTTACAACTGCAATACCCTCATTTCCTCTTTATTAGATTTTTTTATCCCCCCAAAATTTCGCCCCTTCTTTTATAGAACCCTCAATCCATCCTCGGGCTTTATATGAGTGTCAAGTAACATGATGGATGTTTTGACTTCTTAGTTGATGGGAGCGGGGGGGGGGGGGGGGAGCAGTGTTTCCTTGCTTTTTATGAATGAGAAGTTGAGTCAAAGAATGTGAGTATCAAAATTGCGTATTGAACGTCGGTGAATATGGTGAAGTGATGAGCTTTACTTATCCATTGGTGGATTCACCGGGGTATACATGGTGGGGAAGGGAGATCAAAACCAGCCCCTTTTGAGATTCGGTATCATGTCTCAAGTATACATAGCCACAAAGAGTGCGTCTTTTCCCTTTAAAAAAAAATCTTAAATCAAAGCTGACAAATGCAGTACAAGTCATGTGCTCTCTTATCTCCTGCTTATAGTTTGCAGCAATTTAAGCCTTTTTGCATAGAACCCTTCATTTTCCCCTTTGCCTAAAATGAGTTTTGAGTAACATTACAAAAGTTTTGGCTTCGCAGAAATTAACGGGAAAAGGAAACCGAGGAAAAACATTTCCTCGGTGTCATTATGTTTTTTAAAGAATGATATTGGGTCAACTAGTCAACCTGCCCACTGGAATATCCAGCGTCGTTGAAAGGGGGGGGGGACCAGTCTGCACCCTTTAAGGACCCGTAGAATACCTAAAGTACACGATAAAAATGCCCCTTATTCTCTGTTCAAATCATCCGTCCATCAGACATTCAATGCATTGTTCTTTTTTTTTTTTTTTGCTGCTTTAAAAAAAATGAATAAATAAAAAAATGTAGAAGTGAATCCTTAATAAAGAACTGTGAATCCGCCCCTGGATCTTAACAAAACAAATGTTTCGACATCAGAAAAATGGGCAAGGAAAAGGAGAAGAAAATTTTCTTAATGTTATATTTGTATGGATGATAAGATGTATAATTGAGAATAGAATGCATTGCGCAACAGATATTGCGCGAAAGAACAATTTTTAATGAAGCAGCTCGATAGGAATGGGGGCACGAAGAGAGAGAGAGAGAGAGAGAGAGAGAGAGAGAGAGAGAGAGAGAGAGAGAGAGAGAGAGAGAGAGAGAGAGAGAGAGAGAGAGGGGGGGGGGGGAGAAAAAGGGGAGAAAAGGGTAAGGGGAAACGAAAAAAAATGACCCCGACCCAGAAACTGCCCCTTTCATCCCTCCTCTATCTACGGTATCATGTCTCAAGTACATAGCCACAAAGAGTGCATCTTTTCCCTTTAAAAATCTTAAATCAAAGCTGACAAATGCAGTACAAGTCATGTGCTCTCTTATCTCCTGCTTATAGTTTGCGGCAATTTTAGCCTGTTTCCATAGAACCCTTCATTCGCCCCTTTGCCTAAAATGAGTTTTGAGTAACATTACAAAAGTTTTGGCTTCGTAGAAATTAACGGGAAAAGGCAGTAAAACATTTCCTCGGTGTCATGATGTTTTTTTAATGAATGATATTGAGTCAACTAGTCAACCTGCCCACTGGAATATCAAGGAAGGAAAAGGAGAAGATAATTTTCTTAATGTTATATTTATATGGATGATAAGATGTATAATTGAGAATAGAATGCATTGCGCAACATTATTGCGTCACCATGCACCTAAAGTCCAAGAAAGTTATGGTCAGGGTCACTGAAGTGACCACTTGCATTACGTTATATCATAGCAGGTTGAGTCTCAAGAGTGCACTTTCATCTGTCGGATAAAGACAACTTTCAAAAGAGCTTTTGCAAACTTCAAAACCACTGTGTCAGTGACTTAAATTTCAAACAGGTGTGTTCCCTCCTATTCTTACAGAAAACTTAATTTATGTTTATGTTGGTAAGAACACTATTATCATTTTCATTATTATCATCATTATCACTATCATTATATTTTTATTACGATCGTCATTATTATTGTTATCGTTGTTATTGAAATATGTTTATATTTGTTGAATATGGCCCTGTTTAAGAACACCCCACGGAGAACGGACGAACCCATAGGCGGCGATCTCGGGGGGGGGGGGACATGTTCCCCCCTCCCTCGATTTTTTTTTTCTGGAGGGATCGTCTCCCTCTCGATTTTTAAAGCTTAATACATTATTTTTCTATTTTGAGTCAGGTGACCAATTTTAGGCCTACCACTTAAATATTTTATAGGCCTAGAATGTATTTTGATGGCAAAATCAGGCTTCTTTCATTATTTGTTGCGGTTATTTTTAGCTCGCTCGCTTCGCTCGCTAGCATAATAACGTTCATCCCCCTCTCACTTCTCGAATCAGATTTTCGGCGGAGGCCTTCCGTGTTTCTGTCCCTCCCACTTGTTATATGAAATCGCCGCCACTGGACGAACCTGTATAAATATCTACTAATAAATGAATGAATAAATAGCTAAAAAAAATAAATTAATTAATAATTAAATTAATCAATACAAGTTGATAAACAAGAGAAAATGAAGAAATGTGACAGTGAGATAGTATGACAGTATCAAGTTTTACCTCAGGTTTAGCACTCTTATTTTAATACCGGGGGGGGGGGGTCCTGGAGATTTTTTTTTTTTTTTTACCAAAAGTCCCAAGCAGAAGTCAAAGCCAAATTGATATATTCTTTTTTTAGAGCTAAGCGAGATTACCATGCATTACATACTACAATTTCAAAAGGAAATTTGAGTCATTTGAGTAATAGCGGCAGGAAAATGATTTTTCTTTGTAGTCTTTCTTGGTTTTCTGGGTGAGTATAAGAATGTTGTTGTTCTGGCCTTCGTACGCTCTAAGAAAGACACGAATCTTCCAGTTATTTTTTTCCCTTTTCTAGATTTATAATCAAAACCACCAAAGCATTAATTTTAATGTGCTTTAAAAAAAAAGAATGATGAGGTATTTGTAACTATCGTTTACCCGAGACTCGGATGTTAACGGCGCCGGTGGGTTTGTTAGATCATGGATCCTACTTGTAAGTTTTAATAGGATCCATGGTTAGATCACTTAGTGCAGTATACTTGACCAATACGCAGTTATGTGGGGGTTGCATCGAGAGTGTCTGAACAATACCGTGGATGATGATACATTGTGAATGTTGTTTTCCTGTGTTACTTGGTATGATTAGATATGCAGATGTCCATTGTTGTATGTCCATTATTGGTATATAGTCATGTGTTTAAATATGTAACGAAAGATGAGGCATAAACGTCATTATCTGTTAAATGGAAACATTAGTATGACCATACTCACAACTCGAAAAACGAACATTGAAAACTACTATGATAATACATTTTATCAAATATCTTTTATGAAATATTTAATGTATAGAATGATAATGATATATCAAAGCAGATTATTTCATATTTTATAATATCTCAGTATATTACTGATTGCGAATCGAGAAAAATGACACGTGTCATTCAGAATAGGCATATTGTATAATATAGAAATTACAATTATCCCCTGGGTTGAGAGGTGCAGACAAAGATAAATGCCTTGCCAAAGTATTCATCTGACCGTACGTTGTTTCCAGTCTTAAAGTAAAACATCCATGATGTACACTTTCTCTCGAAACAACCCCTCCCCTTCAAACGATCTGTGAAGGAATGAAAAAGTGAATAAATGATAAACATAAACAAATGAATGAATGAATGAATAAATAAATAAATGAATAAATAAATGAATTAAAAAAACAACAAATACATGAATATATAAATAAACGAATAAACAAATGAACAAACAAACAAACAAATAAATAAGTAAATAGATAGATAGATAAATCAATCAATGAATGAATGACGGATGAATAATGAATGAATACAGCAATAAGGAATTAAAAATGACTACATTAATAAATGGAAGACATTTTTAAGAATTTACAATTCGGACAATAAAGATTTTTTATTCATAATCATAATTTATTCGCGCATTTCTATAAGTAATGATTAAGTTTGTACACGTATACACAATAGTATACGGTATGGAAAGCACGTTTTGCTTCGGACAAAGGGTCGTATGTACTAGCTAAAATTGTTCGCATTAATATCTGTTTTGGCGTCTACCTAATGAATATATATATGAACCGTCTGTCGTGGTGACTCATTTTGAGCGCTTTTCGAAATTAATGTTCCTCCCCTGAAAGCGATTTCATTTTTCATCAGTAATATGTCTAAGTGGCCGCAGCACAGTCGTGCGCTGTTCATTTGCCGTAAATAACACGGGATATGAAAGAAGGAGTACCTAGATGCCGGGATGATATCAATAATCAATCAAGTTTGATTGGGGGACATTGTGAGTGACCTTTCAGTGTTACAATGCGCTTTCCAATTTCTTACATGCATGCTCCATACTGGTGACTTACAGATTTTGCCTGTGTCCGTCATGGGGGGGGGGGGGGGGGGGCAGGATTTTAAAAGGAAGGGCATAATACTGACAAGCGTGGAAAACGGTTATGAAAAATTTGAAAGGGACATATCAAAGAACAAAGTAAGGGAGGGGTAATTTATTGTTCTTTTTATCAATCTTCTTTTTTCCCCTTAGGGTTTGCCAAAATCAATCATTATAGGGGACCGATGGGATAGTTGCGATTCTGAAGTCGTTGCAACAGTATCAGAATCAGCTCATTTCGGCGCCCTGGATGGATGATGGGCAGCGATCCAAAAAAAAAAAAAAAAAAAAAAACAGAAAAAAAAATTCCCAGATGATTCGTTTGAATAGCTCTCTTTAAACACTGTTAAAATGTAAAAAGTCTCTGTTAAAAAACTTTTTTTTTTGTATCTATATGTTTTATTACGTCAACGGTCAACAAAAACAAAATATTAACAAAAAATAAAAAAAATAAAAAACAATTACAATATTTACAAGTAAATAATACAACCATTAGAAAAAAAACACAGAATAAACAAACAACCCCCCCCCCCCAAAAAAGGCGGAAATTTATCTCAATGACTCAGACATATTAGAGTTATCTTTTACACAGTGTCCTAAAAATGGAATGTTCTGGCCCGAAAATATAATGTAACATTAGGATAATAACTGAAATCAATGTAGCCACTAGATTTATGTCACCATACTCAAATTACAAAACATGTATATGACCACTTTGACACAGTATAGGGTCAGAACTCCGATGGCATGTATTCGTATACTCAAAAGAGTTATAATCACAAAGCAAACAGGATAAATACATACAATAATTCATTTTGGAAAAAAGAAGACTAAACTTAAACTTCAAATTTCCATTTCTTGAAATGAGCAGAGAGTTTGTTTCTTTTTTTGGCCAAATAATATTCAGTTTCCTGTTGCTTCTTAACAAATGATCTGAATGCACCAAAATTTGGAACAACTTTGCTGAATTTACAGATAAAGATGAAGTACTTTAATGATAAAAATAAGTAAGATATAAATTTATCAGTCGGGTCACCAAACATTTTTGTTTGAAATTAGACAAAGTAATATTGGAATCGAACTTTTGTAGTAAAATAGTTAATAAATCTTGCCACAGGGGGAAAACCTTTTCACAGTCACAAAATATATGAACAGGCGTTTCAGGGTATTTGTTGCAAAAATCACATAAGGGGGAATCTTTTCTTTTAATCTTGAAAAGAAAATAACTTAATGATTCCTCTACAAGATACTCAACTTTTACTTTTAGTAACACGCTTGTTTGGGGAATTTCCATCTCTTGTCAAAATGATGATGACCTTGTCTGGCTCTCCAGACATTATCCCCATAGCTGCTACATATCGTATATCGTATTACAACAACGTAGACATGGTAGAGGATGGTTAATATTATAGCCGCGTTAAGATGTGTGGGGAATACCCAAAAAAGACTAGAGAAAGAGCGAAGCATTTCCTGATGTCAGGTGATGAGTCGGTAGAAGATGAGGGTTGGGGGGGGGGATAGGTTGGTCGATGGGAATGGCTAGATAGCAATGTGAAGATGTGTGGGGATTACCCGAAGATAAGAGAAATAGGGAAGAATTTCCTGATGTAAGTAGATGAGTTGGTAGATGATGAGGTGGTTGGGGGACTGGATGGGTTTGGTTAATGAGAATGGTTAAATAGCAATGCTAAGATGTTTGGGGGAAAACCCAAGGAGGATGGAGAAACAGAGAACCAGTTCACTTGTTGTAAGAGGAAGATGTTGCCTCTGACTCTTAAGAGCAAAGTATTGTGAAAAGTGTAATTGGAGCTAAGCATGGCGATCCGAACATAAGATGACGATAATGATGGTGGGTGGTGGTAATGATCTGATGATGATGATGATGATGATGATGATGATGATGATGATGATGGCGATGATGCTGCCGTTGTTTTTGAAGAAGAAGATGATGATCATAATGAGCATGATCATGATGATGACAATAATGATGATGAGCATGAGGAGAAGGGGAATATGACAGCAGTTGGGAGAAGGGGGAGGGAGGAGGAGGGGGTGGAGCTGGGGTGGAGGAGGTGGAGATGGGGGAGGTGGTGGTGGTGGTGGCGGTAGTGGTGGTGGTGGTGGTGGTGGTGGTGGAGGAGGAGGAGGAGGAGGAGGAGGAGGAGGAGGAGGAGGAAGAGAGTATTCAATACCGTAACACGCAAAAGAAAGAAGAATTTTCATTTTTTTTCGGAGCTGAATATGGATCCGAGCAGGACAATGAGGTGATGGTGATAATGAAGATGACGACAATGATGACGATGGTGATGACGAAGACGATGATGAGCATGATGACGAGGAGGAAGGGGGGGGGGGAGGGTACAAAAACCACTTCAATCGAACTGTCATAATTATGAAGGAGAAACGTGGATTTTGAAAGTGATGGTTAATAAAAGAAGATGGTTAAGCTCTTCTAAGGTGCTGGGGAAAACCCGGAAAAAATTAAGAAATGGGAGACCAATGTAGGTGTTAGGAGCAAGATGTTTCGTCTAGATCAGGGGAGGAACATTAATTTCAAGATCAGGGAAGTGGGGAGTCGGGGCAAACACCCCTTCTTTATCCTGTTCAGTCCACTGACGTGTTTCTCAAATATTCTTGTTAGTTTTGTAAGCTATTTCTAACCCCAATGACATTCTCAATATTTTATATCAACTTTAAAATTTGAATAACTTTTACTGTAGTTAGTATCGATCGTCAACCAATGAAAACTGCGTATGATAATGTAGAATGATGAAATATAGGTTTAGCCTATTTAAATGAAACATGAGTCAAATGAAATGAACATATCACATAATGTTATAATAAACATGATAAACTAAGGACGTTCTTAATATAACACTTGGCTTTACGAAAGAGTTACACCACTATCTCCAGTGGCATATGCAGACATCTGCATCGATCCGGAGGGGAAAACATCGCATTTTACTATGATGCAGGCATTTATTACACACTAAGAAAAAAAAGGTACAATTTTGCACAAAATACAAATGCAAAACTGGGAGCTCCTTTTTGGGTGCAACTTTGTACCTCAAGAAGCTTTTGCACTGTAAGGGTGCAGTTAGCTATTTCGCACCCTAAAGGGTGCAGAGTTATACCCCTCAGAAAAGGTGCAAATTTGCTCCCTTTTGAATGCAAAATTTTTGCACCCTTAAAGGTGCAAAGTTGCATCTTTTAGGGTGCAAACGGGCATTCCCGGGTGCAAACAAGAACAAAAAGGTACATTTTTTGCACCCTTTTCATGGAGGGTGCAAGATTGCACCCAAAAAGATGCTGCCAGCGTTTCAATTAGGGTGAAAACTTGAACCTTTTTTTTCTTAGTGTGACGGAAATGACGGAAACTACTTTTTGAAGGCCAATTTAGAAGAAAAAAGTCTTTTGGAACTGATGTGCCACTTCGTACGTTTCCATGTGCAATCGAAGAATTACTTACAGCGATATGATTCCTTACTCTACCAATTTGGAGCATGGTTGCATGTTTTCTGAAAAATTTTGGGAGGGGATTCCGGAAACGCAATATTATTTTCAAACCAGAGAGAACATTGCACTGCAATATCGTTGCAATGAATGGTCTCTTTTGCAACGATCCAAAATGACTCCGATTTGAGTAGATCTATACTTTTAAAAATTAGTTTTGATGTCGTAATCGGTCTAAAATATTGATAAACAACGCGAACATGGCAAATAATGGCAAATCACATGGAAGGCTCTTACAAAATATTTTTCAGATGGAATCAAGTCTAAGATTTTAGCACTTACCCGTTTAGATTACGCTTATCGTCGCGAAAAAAATGTGAGCACTGTAAGTCTTATCATTTATTTACGATATTTAAACAGAGATTTGATATTCACCTTGAAACCATGAAGCCATTTATTATTTGTTTTCTCTGGGTTGGAAATCTGTTGAGGGAGGCAATCTGCCCCCTACCCCATGCGAACACGCCAGTGGTTCTCAGATACGAAGATGATCATCATCTTACTTGAGCAAATTCAGTTCAGATCGGATTATACCCCTTCAGTCCAATCTTGAGGGTGTCCTTTATGAGCTCACCATGATTGTACATCCCGGATCGATCATTTATCAAACCATATTGAAAAAAAAAATCATAAAAAAGAGAGAAAATAATAATTAAAAAACAAAAGATAAAAATGATATCAAATTACACTAATGAAAAAGAACACCACGTGACATCTTGCTCTCTGGAGTATCTTTTCATTTAGAAATGGTTGAAATATTCTAAAAATAGCCCAAAAGGGAGGATGTGAATTTATTTAATGATTCCACTTCACCATATTCACTCCAGGGTACTTGAAAAGTCATAATGACCATTTACATGAATGATGTACTTTTCTAATCAGACACAAAGCCATCAGTTTACACTTTCACGCGTCTGATGTTACATTTTTGGGAAATCCCCACGCAATTTACCACTCATGATTACAGCATCGACTGAGCCGGGGGACACTTTACCCTGCCATGTTTGGCCATTCTAAAGAATGTTAAACAAATTCTTTTGAAATCCGCTTAGGCTCCGAGGGTATATAGCACCGCGAGTTTGCTCAAATTCGACACAAAGTTTTAGGAATCCAGACTTTTCATACCTAAGCAACTATTGAACTACGAACCAGGCAAGGTTGAGGCTAGAATTCCAACCAACGTTCAGATATATTACTGATTTTACAATTGTCGTCGTCGTATTACTGAGGCTGTAGAACTCTCTCTCATCTCAACCAATTCTACACCATTTACTGAGGTTCTTCTACAATTCAAAAGGTAACAGAAGTTTTATTCTTGATCACAAACTCACAAACGAATCACTGTGAGATGATATAGCCACAAGTAAAACTATGTTACTGATTAATCTGATATATTGTCGATATTTTCTTCTTCTGTACTAACGCTTTTCATGAACATTTATCGTTCTTTCTTCGAACTGACTCTATGATATTAATGGAAAAGTTACAATTAATTTTGAAGTGATTACTATCAGTTATCGGAATTTGTACCCCAATCTTTACAATAGCAGCATCTCTAAGGGTGCACATCAACCCCCCCCCCCCTCTCCCGGGGTTCAAGCTTGCAAGTTAATATGGGTGCAAGTTTGTAAAAAATAAGTCTTTTATGGTTCAAATGAGCAACTATGGTTGTAGGCTGGGGTTGAGTTCTGCCCTGTTTAAATTCAAAATGTTCATATTTTGAATGTCCGTATATTCGTGGGTACTAAGCATAATCCAGTGGTGTTTTAAAAAAAAATCATTATTATTTATAATGCAAAATTTGTGTGTGTGTGTGTGTGTGTGTATTCAATGTGTCAAGATGTTGAGAACGTTAGGTCGAAAACTGAATTCAAATCTCAGTCGGTTATCAAGACGATGCTTTGGGCATTATTTAATCAGCCCCCTCCTTAATGACAGCTGTTTTATGTACATTACAACTATGTTTTGACAAATATATTACTTGATAAACCATGCAACATATAAATCACACCTCTACAAAGTTCCACATAGGCCTACATGTAATTTAAATCTACCTATAGCTTTTAAAGGATACGAAATACTAGTATTTCGTGGGATAATGAGTTCCAGTTAACGTCCAGGGGTTCTATAAACAACATACAAGTTGAAGAAAAGCACCCAAGCAGCCATAATGACGAAACATCTGAAGTAATGCGGGGGTGGGAGTGGCACCATATGAAATAATATGAGAAAACAAAATTGTAGAGTGATTGGAAAAATGGTAGGGATCGTACAATCTTACCTTCTGCTTCTCAATTTCCTGTCCCCCTTTTCCTCTGTTTTCATTTTCATATATATATATATATTTTGCGGGTGAGGGGCACCCTTTTCCCATGAGCTGCGCCAACTCTTCAGAATGTCCTGCCTGTAATATCGAACGGATTAAATGGACCGACCTATTTCTTCCTTCCTTAAACAGGAATGAAGGGAAATAAAAAGGTTATAAGCCTTCAAGCATCTGTATATTACTGTAGAAATTAGAAAAAGAAAGGACGTTAAAAAGTGAAAGGATAGTCGTTTTCACACCCTGATAAAGGAATGAATGTTAGGCTTACTCTCTTATAAAAAAAAGAAAAGGAGTGAACGCGTTCACTCTGTTTGGGGTGAATTTCAGAAGAGTGTGAAATTAGATTGAATTAAGAGTGAATTAAGAGTAAGAATGTTGATATTCACTCTTTATTCACTCTTTCAGGAGTGACCTCAGTGATCACTCAAAATTCTTAATTGATCATAGAGGTTACCCCTAAAAGTGAATATCACAATTTTTACTCTTAACGCACTCTTAACTGCTTAATATTCTAAATGCACTGAAATTCCCCCCTAATAGAGTGAACGTGTCTACTATTTTATTTTTAAGGGAGTACCCCTTACTATAGTCATGCCTGTGGGCTAGACATTGCACTTTTCATAGAGGGAAATTACTTACTTTTTCATTGTGTGCAAAAAACTCAACGGCAATGGGGTAACAAAGAACAGTTTTAGAATAATAGACACTGATAGAGGCTTTTTATTTTACGAACTGAATGGCCGAATGCAGATTACAGAGACTATGTGGAGGAGGGGGGTGCATTGGCAGATTATAGGGCGGGGAGGGGTAGATTGGGAGGTTATACAGGGAGGGGAAGGGGTAATGGTCTCCGGCGGACGAGCTATAAAGCGACTTGGGGGGGGGGGTGACGTAAAAACTTATTTTGCTTGTCATGTGCCCCTTTTCTCTCTTTTTTATTCTTTTTATCTTTCTTCGCTCCGATTAACCGTTCATTGAGGGCCCATGCCCCCCCCCCCTCCCTAGCAATTCAAATATCTTGAGAAATACATGAATAATGATAGTAATTATGTTAATACTCATAAGCCCTATAGCGCTAATGCAGTTACGATTCTTCTCATGCAGCGCTCACGCATAAGAGTGCATCATCTCATCAATTTGGAAAGAGTGTGGCCTACTTCACATCCATACAGTAGTTCAGTTCATTTCCCTCATCCTCACATCATTTGTGACAAGTAGGAATTGCTATGACACCTTAGAAAAACCCGTCAATGAATTGAGTCTTGCTTTTTCGATTTCCGATCTGAAAAAGTGATAACACACGAATGATCATTATTTATATCACGGGGCTGCAAACTGTATTTTCGGAAGGTATGGGAAAGAAATCGCTAACACAGTATTCATAGCAGCCGATGCCCATTTTTATTGCTCCGGTGGGTACCAATGTTCATTTATTGCTATTTTTGTTTTGTCAGACCGTATTTTTAGAAGTATTAATATTAGTTATTATTTTTTTTAAATGTCACTGATTTATGAGAAAATATATGGATTCGGTTCCTTTTGATATGTCTATATTTCGGAATTTGGGGAGTCATAACCTCAATTTCTTAATCATTATGCAGAGCCCATGCATATACATACAGAAAGTGTCCCAAATCAAGAAAAAAGTAAATTTTAAACAAACCCTGTGTGACTTCCTTTTGTCACTATAGAGGGCAGATTATAATTATTGTATGTAGTGGCGGCAGTGGTGTTGGGGAGGGTGTACCTTGTTAAAGCATGTCTCTGTTCCATTTCCCTGGTTAAAGGCAGGGACTAAGTATATCGTGAACAGCCTCTCTGTTATAATCTGACAGGGTGGCTGTGCCCCCTCTGCCCATCTTAGTCTCTGCATGGTCCCGTCCCGTCCCGTCCCTTATTATTACAAATCTGGTTTAAACGGTGTAATAAAATACAATTTGCCTGTCATAGAGATAAAAATTTGACTCCTCCCAGGGCTTCATATTCTCAGAAGGCGACTCGGGGTATTACTTGACCCTTAAAGCATCATTTCCGTAAAAGTTCATTCATATATGACCTAAGCAGTAATTGAAGTTCATGGCCATACTAACTTGAGAGCCCCGCGGTGGAAGCCACGCACCAGAAGAGGTTACATACTCTTGCTTGAAACACAGTCTAAGCATACTGGGAGATCACAGCAGGAGGGGTGCATTGCTCTTGCATTTTGTTCGTAAGATAGATGCTCCGCATCTTTTCTTTGGCATCTCCACGGAGATTGATACATCATTCGCCACGCGTGGAGATAACGAAGAAGCTAGTGCACGGCCCCTGGATAAATTGGCCTCGTGTTCTGGATAAATCAATATACATCTGTGTGACATCGGCGGCGGGCTGCTGTGAACTTACGCTACGCTGTACAGCCTGGATGCCAGTTGTATACCTTCCAGATTATCCCCCAAATCCAATCGACTTAACGGACTACATGTAGCTGTTACCGTATCTCTTTCTTCTTTCCCCATCTCTCTGCATGCGCTCAGATTGTTGTGTTCTGTGAAGTAACTATACATAAATCGACAGCATGTACCACCACACGATCAACGCTTTCACCAACGTGATTTTGGCGGCAACGCTTTTATCTTGTATTCTGTCGTCGCTAACGGATGCGTGCTCTTCCAAGTCGAATCAAGAGTCGACAACATCGAATCCAGGCCCACGTGGAAACCATGGGTTTAGGTAAGCACTTCAAAAAAGGATTCGTGAATTTAGGACGGGAAGGGGGGGGGGGGCAAAATCAACCAGTGTTCCTCCTTGAAATCAGATAGCCATTCCTTACGCAAACAGCTCCACAAAATATACCCCCACTTCCATGACTTCTCAAATATTCGGCACATAAGGCACCGTAAAGTGTAATGATAGCATTTTTTTAGGGCAGGGGCGGCCTTCTCAGATATCTTCCTGAATGGTGCCTCTTCCCATTTTACAATATTTCGGATTCGCAACGGAATCTATCATCCTTTCTTTCTCTTTCTAGATCGAAACGCCAAATCCGTTACATCTCCTATAGTTGCACTTTATTTTGATCTGTCTTATCTCTTTTGTGCAAACATTATGCTTATTGCAATTTTTTGGCTCTTTATGTAGTTCTTTTGAATTCAATACTTGGCCTACAGTCATGACAATGGATGTTTAATTTTATGTGTTGTTAATAAACGCATAATTTATAGATGTAAGAGCCCCTTATTTTTAACTATGATTTAGCGTACTCAGCTCAGTATCATTTGGGATGTGGGTGCCACAATATCTGCTGTACAGCTTAGGTGGCTCTTATCAATTACTGCTTTACCAATCCTTTCATGTGAAATTCTGAATAACCTGTTTTTTAAATTTCAGGCTCCGCCGTGAGGGAAGCATGGGAGAAGATAAACTCCATACAGTTGCGACATTTCCTGAATCATCAATCATGGTCGATGAGCTCGCCCGTTTACTCGAACAGGACATCGATGACGAAGTATCGGTAATCGAGTGGACACTCGAGGGCTATTCGGTCGAGGATTTCTGGAAGCTGCTAAACATCTACGATAAAGATGGTGAGCATTGATACTTTCAATTAATTCAATTCAATTCAATCCAATAAATGATTTCGTCAAAACACATTTAGCAGTACAGAGACTGATTTTTTTTTTTCATTTCATTTATTTCTACAGTAACAGCAAATAATTGACAGAAATTTTCACTTTACAAAATCAATAAAAGCATAGAATACGAACGATTAAGATTCACTATATACAGCTTTAGTTTATATGTTTTAGATAATTAAGTAAATGAATACATAAATTGTGGCGGTAACCTTGAAAGCAATGCTTGCAATTCAGGTTCCCAGAACAAAATTGATAGACAATATCAATGCAAGTCGTAGAGACTGTATAATTTTATACATAGCATCACATCGCAAGAAATCACAATTTACATCGTAACACATGCAAGCTTCACTGTAAAAAAATATATTGGGTAAAATTTTAACCCGCACGAGGGTGATTATACATGTATGTCCAACCAACTTTGGGCATTTCTTTGGACGTTTCTTTTTATCCAATTTGATGGAAATTTTGCTCATTCTAAAGTAATTAGTGCTTATTTTACCCTAACTGGACAATATGCTTCCCGCATTGAGTTAAAATATTACCCAAATTTGGTTGGACATATTATTACCCTCGTGCTGGTTAAAATTTTACCCAATAATTTTTACATTGTGCCATCTATATAAACATAATTGTGTATGTTAATCTTTCTCTCTTTGACTTCTTTCCCTCCGTTTCTTAATTTGCTCTCCCCCTCTCTCTCTCTCTTTCTCTCTCTCTGCCTGTCTGTCTGTCTGTCGGGGTCTCTCTCTCTCTCTCTCTCTCTCTCATCATACAGGTAATGACCAGATTTCAACAACCGAGATAGCTAAAGTACAGGCTGAACTGAGTAAAGTGCGGCTCTGAAATACACATGGACCTTTCCGACATAAAACTCATCTGAAATCTTAAGACAGAATAGTCATTTTTCTTTTTAGTCAAGTTTTTTTTTTCTAAACCACGCTTCAAAAAATAAGATGGTGGACAATGACAATTTACAGATGCCAAAGATTTGGACAAGAAGTTGAAATGATTATAATAGTATTTAGGAGCTAATGACTTGTTGGATGCTTAACAATGCAGTCTTTAAAACCAACAATCTTTGCATGAAAGAAAAAAATCTTTAACGTATCTGCCAAAAATATAATACAAGAACTGTCTCTTTTTTAAAAATGATTATTCCAATGTGAGAATACTTCACAGTTGCACCATTTCAGTAAAAAGAATTGCTCTTGAAATTCTCAGATATTGAAATTCTCAAATATCTCAGATACATGACTTGAAATATATTTTTAAAACTTGGACCAAATTGTGATGTCATATATTTTCATGAATATGTATTAATATCTAAACTCCTTTGATTTTCGTTGTTAGTGATTTTTAAAAGAGATTTAGTTTTTTTTTTGAAATACTAAAACTTCGATGATTCCTAAACCCTCGCGTATACACAGTACTTCCTTTTGGTACATTATCCCATTCTGAATACCTCCAGGACAGGTCCTTTGCCAGTGAAATATCATAACTATTAACCGCTTTAGATTACGTAATTTGCACGTATTTATCTACCTGAAAGTACTATTTTGAAAATGCAATCTTTAGTAATGAGTTTTTGTGTGGTATTAGCTACATTATGACTGAAATTTAAAAAAAAAGGAGAAAAAGGAATATATTCATAATGTTATAGTTTATATGTTTACTCCGTTTTACATTCTTTGAATAAATGGAAATAAACTAAATACGAGAGTCAATTTCCTGAATTGTCTCTCTATCTCTCTCTCTGCACCCAGGTGTATGAACGAATTGCTTGGTTTGAAAGTGATGATTTGCCGTGAAGAGCAACAGGTTATTTTTAAATTGCACTATGTTTGCGACCAGTCAAAGCTGTTAATCTCTGTCACCCTTATTTCCGTGTTATGAATACACTTTGTATGTCCTTTGCTCATAGAAAGGTGCTTCTTATTTATTAATGTAAATGGACTATTGTGAATATCAATATGAAAGACCATGCCTGTCACAAAGACATAGCCTTAAGTGCTGTGCAGGTACAAACATCCAGTATTACTTCTTGATAAAATATCTTTCCTAAATGCTATATTTAACCCCCTTTCTAAAAATGGTACTAGATATAAAGATATTGTATATGATGATTTTGGATATTCTTATATGCATATATTTATTGTATTCATGTAAAAAAGGCCCTTTACAATAGTATGAAGTAATAAAATGATGAATGAGAAAAGTTATTGTAATAAAGAGGAACATAATAAATTTTTTTGTTTTTGTTTTTGTAATGAACCAAGATGCATCACTTGTGCTTAATTTATCTTTTTTTTAGGGGGGGGGGGTTGAAATTAATATTATTGGTGCTCAAGAAATATGATTCTGCTTACCAGTATTTATGGAACTATTTTTTTTCATATGGTTGCAATAGAAGTTATCCGCTGGATCATTGTCCTATCAGAAACTAAAAAAAAAACCCACTTGAAATATATTAAAGCCAAAGGTGATGAGAGAGGTCTAGAGGGAGAGAGAGAGAGAGAGAGCCCACACACTCACACACTGAGGGGAGAGACAGAAGGAGAATGACCGGGACATACTAATGATTAAGATAACGGTGGATTAAAACAGAGCATTACAAAGTTTTTTGTATGCACTTATAATTGAGGAATAAAAAGATGATGAGATAATGAGAGAAAGATAGAGAGATAGAGAGAGAAAGAGAGAGAGAGAACTTGGAGGGGATATCAAACGGTATATGTAAGGAGAGAGATAGATATATAGATTGAGAGAGAGAGAGAGAGAGAGAGAGAGAGAGAGAGAGAGAGAGAGAGAGAAAGAGACTATTAGACGGGATAGAAGACAATGAAATGAAGTAGCTTGGACATTTGCCACGGCAGTCGGAAAGACTGATAGTAAAAGTGCAGAAAAAGTGGTTATAGTGAAATGTGATAAGAGGGGCAGGAAAGGATGTAATGTGACAGAGAGAGAGAGAGAGAGAGGGAGAAAGACTGAGGTGGGTAACGAAATAGACAAAAAGCGAGAGGGCGAAGGAGAGAGAAAGAGAGGGAGAGAGAGAGAGAGAGAGAGAGAGAGAGAGAGAGAGAGAGAGAGAGAGAGGCAAAACGGGGGAGGGAAGTCAGCATGAGTATTTGAGAAGTTCCTTGTTTTTACTGTTTAAAAAAATAGTAGGTGCTTGAGTGAATGATAAGAAATACAGTATTTTTTTTATAGAAGCATAAAGACATGAATCTATTATTATACCCTTGTGGCAAAATGTCAATTAAAAGAAAAAAAAAAACTTTAAATGGAAACAATTTTGTATCATATCTTTTTTCTCTTCCGATTCGACTCAACGGTTTGGATTAGATTACGAGGAAGTTGCGTTGGTGGAAGATAATGCGATAACTTAAATAAAAATTAAAGGGTTTTATTGAAAATTCCATAGTTGCAATCTTTCAAATGATTTGACATGGATTTAAAAAAAATGATTGACTGGAGTACGATAACATCATGAGAAACACATATATGCTAAAACTCTATATCAAATTCAATAAATTGAGAAAGAAAAGGAGAGTGAAAGAGAGATAGATGGAACAAGAACCAGCAAGATCTGAGAATGATATGGAGAAGATAAGGAGCCCGTTGCATAAAACTTTTGCCGGAGTTTTTTATGGCAAAATTTGAGGAAACTACGGCAAAAAAATTTTTTCCATAGTTTTCCATTACATAAAAATTTGCCAGACTTTTTTTTGCCAGAAAAAAGTCTGGCAAAAGTTTTATGCAACGGGCCCAAGGAGGGAAGGGGAAGCAAGGGAAACTGAGAGAGATGAGCTAGGAGGAAGAACATATTTTGATAAAGGAACACTTCATGGAAAAATATACGGGGTGGCCCAAAAAGAACGGAACACCCGTTATCCTTAATTTCAGCGAAATAAATGACACGATGTGAAAATTGTTTATTTGGTTCGAAAGAGAATTCATTTTCCTTGAAAATGACACCAAAATCATTAATTTTGGCTCATGCGTTCAGATTTTAGGGCTCATTCCGTGAGGCAATGTCATTTTCAAAATTTGCTACTTTTGTGACTGAAATCATGTGAGATGAAGGGAAAACCTTCCACCTGACGGCTTTCCAGAGAAACGGCTCCCTGCCTAAAGAATCTCCACTAAAGAATCTCCACGTTTTCAATTGTGTTGAATGTGGATAGTGTGGAGATGTATCAATATTACTGAACACTATCTGACAGGTCTGTGCCTCTGTGATCGTACTTGGTGAGCATCTATAGATTCTGCTCTCTAAAAGGAAAAGAGGAGATACTCTATATAAACTATATTCTCTCTCCATCGGAGAATCAAGTTAGAGTGATCACTTGACATTTTTTCAAAGAGAGATGGCATGATTTTTGTTACGTTTATCGCACGAAACATAAAACAAAGTTAACAAACAAGTTTTAGTCACTAAACACATTTCACCATTTCTGGAGACTTGTGATAGTGTATGGAATCCTTTGTTCCATTTCCATTCTGACCGTAAAATTGTCAACTTCCGGACCTAACGTTTTAGATTAGGGAATAACAGAAACGATATTTTTTGGCCATTTCCGGTCAATCTAAAATACATTTCACAAGGTCTATTGCATCCAAGAATTTTGCCTGATAGCATGATAGCCACTGCTGGTAGAAATTATCATGATTATCGAATTACTGCTACCATGGCAACTACTATAGCTGAATCACGACGTAACTTGCTTATACTACAGCGATCAAAACCGTAGGAACTTCAAAGTAGGGTCTTTCCCTGACATAGCACCCTTACTGACTTGGACGCCCTGTATCTCCCTCTTCATAATGTATTCTGGGTCATATCTCAAGGCGTTTTGCAACTATATCGACATATTCTGTTGTTACATTCAAATTTGGCAATTTTAGAATCGCTATCAATCATCTTAAACACAGTAAATTTTGTCATGATAAGTACCTGAAATGAAAGATCTTGAACAGTATCAGATAAATCAGAAGCCTATTCACAATCAGTGGAGATTTAAAGGAAGCGAAATTGGGAAAGAGTTGTGTTCATGACTTTTAACCAATCAGAATCAAGCATTAATTTTGGGGTTGTCTTTATCCGAATCAAGACCTGCTAAAGTAGTTTTCAGATCAGGAAAGGCAATGAACATGATGAAGACGGCAGTAACTTCCGCCAACCACGTGAGATTTATTTCTTCCCACTCTCCCTCTCATGCTTCTAATGATAACAACATCTAGAAATACAAATACAACAAAGCGCTTCCACTCTCTGAGATCTCTGACGTCATTATGTTGATCTACTGACTTCCACTTAATAAAAAAAATCATAGTGACATGCACACGTGGTCGAGTTCGCTTTTCGCGGGAAACTCCCGGGCACTTTACCCTTGCAAATGCACGGTCCTTGGTCGTCTGCCATTTCCGCGGCAAGGTCGTTCGCCGAGGGTATATTAGGTCGGATATCTTGTCCCAAGTTGTCACAACCATCTTCCACGCTTCGGCTCAGCACATTTCTGACTGCAACCGGAATCCTCTGAACAACTGGTTCTATAGTGAAGCCAATATTCCCAAATCCATCTGCGATCAATCAACGAGCCTTCAGATTTTTCATCTCGGGAGAGAATTTACCAGCACCACCCGTGACAATCTGCGATCCAGAAACCTTCTTCCACATTCCAATAAAGGTAACGACCTTATCTTATACATGTACATATAAATTTGTATTATAATTCTGCTCTGTTTTCAATAGAGACGAAATTTTCATAGCATGGATGACGATGCATGAAGGCTGAAAGTGAATATAAGTAACATTATTGATATGTTTTGATTGGCTTTGGTGTCGACTGGATCCAGATTTCAGCATGTTCAGCTACTTTCCTTTCATGTCTTTAACGATAATGCCTGATTCTCGCGAAGTGCGTGTTTCGAATCATTATGCAATAAAGAAGACTATTGTCTTTAGCAATAAGTGAAGTTATTATCTTAGCAATTTTACAGCCCAGCTGCCATGATTTTCCACTTGTCATGCTTGTACAAAATTATGGCATGGTGGCTCAATTGACAGAGCGTCCGCCTCATGAACGGGAGGTCGTGGGTTCGATCCCTTGCCGAGTCATACCAAAGACTGACAAAAATGGGACCTTCTGCCTTCTAGCCAGGCGCTCGGCATAAAGGAATGGAGAAGGGTAATAATAACATATTATGTTATGCAGGGCCCGCTGTAAGATCAGCTGATAGCTGAAGTGACCACCCTGGGTAAATAAGACTTATTATTTAATATTATTATTTCAGGATATGTTTATACACCTGTGGTAGTATATATACAGTGTACTTGGTCCACCCTTCATATGGTTCTTTCATTTCCCAACATAGCTCATGTCATAAAGTGTGAGCAAAATGTCTACGATCTGTAGGTTGTTATACTTCCATTTCTGAATCAAACATGAACACTTGAACTTTGAAGCATCGCAAACTTATTTCATCTTTCTGTATGCAAGACCTTGTTTTTTTTAAAAAAAAATTATGTAGTTAAAGATGCCATATATTTCATTGTATATATAAATGCATATATTTTTCTATTTTCTATCATTTTTCTTTTTTGCTTGATTGTTGTCTTATTTTAATGATTATACTAACTGAAACCAATGAAATAGAAAGGGATAAAAACAATTATTTCATGAAGTTTTAATCCCAAATGCCACATTTTCACCTTATACCTTAATAACGACATCGCCACCTGTCATGACTTGTGTTCCGATCTAAAATCATCTTACTGTTTTCGAAAGCTGAATAATGGTTGCTTATATCACTTTCAATAAAACTGTAATCTCTCTATTACCCCAGTAGAGTAAATGGAGAACGAGTATCATACTGTGTACCAGCATGGTGTGTATATTGACAGAAACCGATGCGAAATTGGTCGAAGGGGCTACAATGAGGTCACAATGTCCAGGCGATAAAACGGGTCAACTCCCCCCCCCCCCCCCCTATTCACATCTCATAAAGTTTTTACACTTCGACATTAGGGTGATAAATATTTGTACACGTTAACGGGCAGTCACAGGTGCTTATTTCTTGAGTTGGAAACAAGATGACGAAAATTAGAAAAACAAAAAATTCTTGTCGCCTTCTTGCATCACAAAATGTGAAAGTTGATGTATTTGATGCATTTGTTTGATACTAGTAGTAGTAATCAAACGTGCCAGACCTGATTTTTTAACCTCAACATATTCACTTCACTCTTCTTCATACATGATACACAATATAATAGACTTTTCCAATGATAGAATTACAAGTATTTTGAATGTAATAGGAAAATTTTGGGAAAATAAACGACGTTTGGAGGCAAACATCTAAATCGAAATTCAAGATACACAAGTAACAGAAAAACAGAAACCCGTCTACTCCGGAGGCCACAGTGCGGGTCAGTCCTCCATCGATTCTACATCATAATAGGCTTTTCATTACTTAAAATTTATTATACCAAAGTCTGAAATGACTTCTCTTTTCGGTTTCTTATCTATTGGTATATTAGCAAAAAAGAGTGTAAAGAAATGAAATTAGTGTGGGATCACAATAGTATATTTCTATTTTTGAAGCATATACTGTTTGACTCCTGTACAGGGTCATTATTGTATGGGTTAATTCATCTGACCTCGACGTGGCATGTGTGTTCTCGTTATTAGGTTTTACAGCTACACCACGTGTGTAGCTCCATGATGGGATATACTGTACATGATAATACTCAAAAGGTAATGTCCTCTATACAAAGGACCTGCCATATCCACCGCTACTATATAAATAATGTAAGAAACTATTCAATTCAATTCAATTCAATTTAATTCAATTCAATTCAATTCAATTCAATTCAGTTCAATTCAATTCATTTATTTTTCCTCTTTCGATCTTTCGTTTTTACAATGATGGTACAGTTTACATCACATATTAACATACATATAGATAAACTTGCACAATACAATGAATTAGAAAAACAAATTGAAAGGGAAGGAGGGCCGACTAAAAAACAGAGCTTGTAGGGTGTAGGCCCCCCCCCCTGTTAAAATTAATTATCATGAACTATTATTTTATGAAAAAACAACAACAATAACAACTGATTCAGTAATTACAAATTCATTTTAAGACGCAAAACAATGATAAATAAATACATAAAAGACAATCAAGGTACACGAACATCAAAGTTGCACAAGGTCACGCTACAAATTATATTCGATTGGGAAATGCAATTACCTAGTAGCTATTCAGAAGAAAGCTTCTAATTCTCCTTTTGAAAATTTTTGTATTGAATTGCATTGTATAATATCATTTGGAAGAGAATTCCAGAGTTTTGGACCTGTAAAAACAAATGTCTTTTGAGCAAACGATGTTCTATTTAGTGGTAGATGGAAGGAGCTCGCCTGGCGAGTGAAGTTACTATGAATCGAATCATTTTTTACAAACATATCATTAAGAGGCATAGGTAATTGTTTAGTTCTGAGCTTGTACATTAGCTGTCCAAGCTGAAAATACACAAGTCTTTAATTTTCAAAGTTTTATCATTCAGAAAATGATTATTCGTGTGTGCCCGGAAATCTGCATTATTAATAATACGAATTGTTCTTTTTTGTAATATAAAGAGCCTGTTAATTTGGGAAGTTGCTGCACTGCCCAAGACGATAAGTCCGTAATTCAAGTAAGGAAGAATTAACGTGGAATACAAGGATAACATAATATAATGGGGTAGGAAGTGTCTTAATTTGCTAAGGATACCAGTGTTGCGAGCAATGATTTTGTAGATATTGTCAATGTGCGCTTTCCAAGATAGTTTTTCATCAATGATTAGCCCCCAAAATTAAGTTGATCGGACCCTTTGAATGACAGTACCATCAACAATTATATCATTTGGCAAGGTCGCAAGCTTATTACGAAATAGCATGTAACTAGTTTTGTCTAAATTAACTACGAAGGTCCCAGCAGAAAATACATAGAACTACTTATTGATCCAAAGCAGTAATAGGAAAAAAAATCGACACTAAAGGACATGGCATTAAATTGATGAACTAC
This sequence comes from Echinometra lucunter, assembly GCA_029962745.1. Lineage (NCBI taxonomy): Eukaryota > Metazoa > Echinodermata > Echinoidea > Camarodonta > Echinometridae > Echinometra > Echinometra lucunter. The sequence goes on from CM057157.1 coordinate 23,336,235, forward strand.
AACGAATAAATTCACTTCTTTTTTCCAAATTATTAATATTTTTTTATATACCTTTTTAAACAGAGAATATAGTTATCGTTAATATTATTGTTGACGTGTGACTAACCCCTGACAGAGAAGCTTTCTCGCGTAATTGGCGCATGGTTTTGCTATCATCCTGAATTTTTCCGATCAGGGGGGTGTTTCATAAAGCTGTTCGTAAGTTACGAACGACTTTACGAACGACTGGAGATACCTTCTTGTGTGCTAATCAGATTCTCATTCATTTACATGTAACACAAGAAGGTATCACCAGTCGTGCGTAAAGTCGTTCGTAACTTACGAACAGCTTTATGACCCCCCCCCCCCCCTCCCCCGGGCCTAATGAAGACCTGTGCAGTTTCTACTGGAGAATATTCGGACCGTAGTAGTGACCGCTTCGCGTAATATTAGTCTACACATGATCTTAGCCAAAAGAGCATTCATACACCATCCATGATCGCTGATACAATCATACAAAATGTAATCTTCATCATTTCCCTTTTCGCGATCTTTCCTTGAACTTCTCCAATCTGAGGGATGGTACAGACCTTTATAGTTTCTCTATCTATCTAAAAAACTCTCTCTTCAGGTTCCTTCAATCTGTCTCCTGTTTGATTATCAACAACCGCGCTCGTCATCATGTACCATCAAGCACTCAACGCCTTCATCATCAACATGGTTCTTGCGTCATCTCTCCTGACGCTCAGCCTGACACCTCTGACGCAAGCTTGCGGCTCGAAGGGCATTAAACAGAGCATGCCGACCTATGATGAAGACAGTGACACTGTGAATATGCATCATAGCAGGAGAACGGGGTCACGGTAAGCCCCTTCCTTTATCTAATTAAATGTTTGTATTATTTTATCCACCAAGTGCACCCCCTCCACCTCTTCCCCATCATTGATATTGATGTCAATATCCTGTTTTTTTTACACTGCTTTTACGTCGAAGTGCTAATCTAAATGAAACTGAAAAAAAAGAAGAAAATATCCGGACCAGAAACGAGGAATCAATTTTACTTGCCTGTAAATGGTCTGATAAGTCGCAATCAATCGGAAATTCGATCCTATAGTTTGATGTCCTACATGCAACATATTTATTATCGAATACCATGATAAGTCTTATTGCCAGATTAATTAATACTTTTGAATGATTTTTTTCTATTCATCTTTTAGATTACGCCGTAATGTTGTCGTTGAGCAGGAAATCGAAGAGGAAGACGGCCTTACCACACTGGCAATGATCTCGAACATCGAAGCCTTCCACGAACTCGATTTGGACTCTGACGATGAAGTGTCAGTCATCGAATGGTCGCTAGAGGGCGGATCAGTCAGCGATTTCTGGGCATTGTTGACCAGGCATGACAATAATGGTGAGGCTTTTTTTTTCCTTCTTTTTTTTTCGAGTATGAATTTTTCATGTAGAGAATGCAGAAAATAGAATATAAAGGTAAGGGGGGGGGGGGGTTTACAATCTTTTTAGTAAGATTTCGCAGTGGAATTTACTTTACGTTGTATTAATGGTGTGTAATAAAAACGAGATTAGAATTCGAGTGATAAATGAATGGTCTTAAAATACATGCCCTACCGAATAATGCACAATGACCTACCCTGAAAACATTACAGTTCAGCTCCATAGAAATTCTTGCACTTTACTCCCACCCCCAGAAAGGGTTCCCATTTTCATTTTTGTCATGAGTTTTCAGTTTATTATTAGCTTCATGGCATAAGTTGAATTTAAAAAAATGTCAGTTCAATTTTGCACACAGCTTGCATTACCGAAATGTGCTTGTCGGCGGTTACATGAAAGAATCACAAATCACAGTTATTCTCACAAAATGCAAATGTGTGTAAACGAATGAAACTCACATTGTTTCATTTTTGTACTCTTCTTTTCTCCAGGTGATGAGCTCATTTCAAGAGATGAATTTGCGCCCGTTCAAGTTCAGATACGCTATTGAACAACGAAGTGTTTTTGAGGGACGAATACCCTCTATCATCTATCATGGGCGCATCCAGGATTTCGTAAAAGAAGGAGCACAACCCCGCCCCCAATTTTTTGTCAAGCAACCTCCAACCCCACAAAAAACTAAACTTAACAAAAAAAAAGCAAGAAAAGAAAGCTAATAAACAAAAAAACAACCAAAAAAAAAAAAGCAAAGAAAGAAAATAGATTGATCTAAAATGGGGCACAAGGTATACAATGTTTGCGGGGGGGGGGGGGTCAATGTACACTTTTGTTTCAAGAGGAGGGGATGGGCCGGAAGTATCTCCCTAAATCCATCACTCATTGATTTACCAAATATTACAATTTTAGGGGAGATGGAATGAGTTTATTTTGTTAATCTTTCATTTCTGTGTGCAGTGTAATATGAATTCCTATTCTGGCGATTTTTCTGGTAATTATTTTTGTGAAAATAAGCAAAATTTTTTGAGGTTTATTACATTGGTATTGTAAGTAAACCATACGCCATTTCAAGAGTTTTTCGTTATACTGGCCAAAGTATATGTTCTAGTATGCAGAGCTGTATTCCCGTATGAATGTATGCTCAGATTCCCTTTTTCACTTTCCTTTGTTTTTTTTTAAAGGCTTATTCAAGCATAGAAAAAAAAAATTAACTTTTGATTTCAAACTTTATATTTCATGTAATTATTATCTATGTATTTCATTCAGTCATTTTAAGACTTAGAATACAGTCATAATTTTTTGCTTGTTTTGGGGGGTCGTTTTTTTAATCTTCCTTTTCCCCCTTGGATTTATAGTATAATTATGATTTCTATATACCCGATAGCCTCCAGCCACAGTAGTTTCATATAGGCCTTTGGCTTTACTAGACGCCTTCCTTTTTAAAAAAATTTTAAACTGAAAACTGAACCGAACATAAAAGAAAATTCACATATGATGGTTTCACCAATAAGCTTTGAAACTGAATTGAAAAAAAATAGTACTATAATCAGTGTAATGTATGCAAACCAATACTATTGTGTTAAACTTTACTTGGTAAATCAATACATGTGTAAATTTTTAGATTTAGGTTTAATGTCTATTGTATTCTAGTATCTGGACGTATTTTGTAAATCTTTTTTGATTGTTTTATTATAACTTTAGTATAAAGTTAACCGAATATATTTTTCAAACTGAAAATTGTGGGTAATTATGATGAACATGATGTGAACTAAAGTAGTATGTTAGCACATCTGCATTCCTGTATATTCGTGAGTAAAATTATTTACGGAGACGTTTTGAATATTTTTGTAAATAAATATTTATTGTATTTAAAAGAATTATGAAAATCATAAAAGAGTAGTACCAAAGGAAAGAAAATAAAGCGATCGGTTTCAGTTATGATAAAAACAAAGATGACTCTGCATGTATACTGTTTGGATTATTACAAGTACGAATATCTTACGGTCAGGGCGAAGCACTTCCCCATGCTTGCCCAAGATCTCCCTCTTTGATTTTTTTTTTTTTTTTTTTTTTTTGGGGGGGACGTATGACTTAATGGAAAATTACAGAGGAGAGGAGAAGAGAAGAGAAGAGAAGAGAAGAGAAGAGAAGAGAAGAGAAAGGGAGAGAAAGAGAGATGGGGGGGGGGGAGGAGGAGAGAGGGAGAGAGCGAGAGGGGCAACAGAATCTAAGAAAGAGAGAGAGAGAGAGAGAGAGAGAGAGAGAAACAAAGAGATAGAAAGAGACAACAAGGACATACAAGTATGACATGAAAAGTAAGCCCCCCCCCAAATGAAATTCAGAAGAGAAAGTGAGAGAATAAAATTGCCCTTACAATTGATGTAGGAAAAAGCCAGGTAGATGAGATAAAAAAAAAATTATAAAAAAAAGCATGAAAAGAGAAAAGAGCATGCAGCAAAGATGATCATGATAAATATCTGACATTGCAAATCATTTCGAGTTATATCACAAAATTTAATAGGCATGTAAAATATTCGTCGAAAAATTTGCATTTATAACATGACGTGTAATTGGTTGAGATGTCACTGAGAGTGATTATTTTCCTCATCATGTATCTATTTGTAACTTCAGTTTTTGCACTGAAAATTCAGTTGTAAATTAACGCCTCGGGTGTGACTAAGGCCTTCTCTCCTTATAAACAGAATAAGTCGATAATCTTTCCCACATTTAGTTGCAGATATGTTATTCACCTGACGTAAATTTCACATTAATGCATGGGGGGGGGGGGGGGCTCGGGTACTCTTCCTCCCCCCCCCCCCCCGCATATTGACTAGCCTAAACCCCCAACACTGTCTCTTGTTCATTACCGTCTTATTTGGGTAGGGTTGGCACCTCACCCTACCCCCTACCCAAAGAGAGGCTAACGAACTAGAGAAAGAATCTTCGGTCTATGACATCGCCTATCACATACAAGGCCTTTTACTTTCAATTTTTAACAGACGACAGATCACAAAATAATATCGATCTTTGAAATTGATATTAATCGCATCGTCGCTAGGTTCGTAAGATCGCGCGCCGCAACGGACGGGGCCACCTGTTACAGGCCGTCGCTATAGGCGCGAGGTGCTCTATCACCGCGCAGGCCGGACCCTGATCTTGCAACAATGGCGGAATATTCAAAATGATGATACGCAGTTTCCATCACCAAACTGATTAACATTGAGGAAGGATGAGACGCTAAAAGGCAATGAAATTGTGACCTTGTATTTTGCACAGTGATAACGAGGAGAGGGGCACTGTGTTGAAAGCGTAACTTTGGTATAGTTTCCAGCCGGCATCAATGCATGTTAAACGGATGACTTTCTTCACGTATCTTTCGACTAGATACGCACGCCTCATCTGAGCAACGGGGGGCTTTCCGCTGAGCGTTCGCTCATCACACTGAATCAAGCAAAGGAATCACGGTGTTGTGCAGTTGACAGGAGGTTTGATTGAATTTGGATGGATTCATCCCTTCATCAAATGCTTATGAGGGACCAGTAAGTCTAAAGACATCCTTGCTTATTAGATGTATTTTTGCTGCCATTCCTGGCAGGTTTTGTAACGGATAATCTAGAATAAAAAGGCCTTCCTCTGTTTTTCATTACTTGAATGACTAGGCAATGTGAGAATTGAGACTGAGTCTGACTCTGAGAGTCTTAAAATTAACAAAGCTGAGTTAAGATGATCCATTCCACCTAAGGTTGGATGGTCCACTCGATTAATTTCCTGATGCATTTATACGTACAAGATCATAGCATAGTCCAGACCTCTCTTAAGTGTCATTTTTCGTTTAGATAAAGCAGTCTAACGATTTGTTAGCGTTTAGTGTTGTATTCATTGTAGGTCTAATGTTACTTGATACTGTTAACATGGGCGTCAGTCGGGGGGGGGGGGGGGGGGGGGGGGGGGACAGGGGGACACGTCCCCTCAAATATTGAAGGGTGGGGGACACAATAGGGCATATCCCCCAAATTTTGGAAGCCTTGTATTTCTATTAAGCTTTAACTGTTAATAAAGCACTAAGATACGCTCTATGGTTTTGATAATTGCACTAATTATTATAGATCATCAACTATTTTTTATGATATACCATGAGGAACTCAGCTAAGAATTGTGCACCTTCTCACTCTCCTGTCGATGTAGGCCTAAATCCTTGAAAATTCTGATCCGCTGTTGGAAACAGTATACATGTATACAGTGTCTCCCTAAACCACGGACGTCAATCAGGTGGGGACAGGAGGGTACAAGTTTTTATGAACAGAGACACAATAGGGTATGCCCCCTAATTTTTTTTGTGAAAAAAAAGACACCTGAAAAAGCTGATAGGGTATAATGTCCCCTCACAGGAGCGGCGGAGTAGGGGAGAGGGGCACTTTTAACCCCTCCCATTCTCCCCTTTTTACCCTTGAAAATGCCTCTTTTCAAACCTTTTCCGTGCCCCTTTTCTGCTTACAAGGCCTCTTTAGTGTCATTTTTCGTATAGATAAAATCGCCCTTCTTAAATTTTATGACAGCACCATTTGCCACCGTAAATTGACCCTTTTCCCTTTTCATAACTCTCTTTTCTCTTCTGAGAAGTGTGCCCTTTTTACTTCTATAAAATAACGTCCTTGAACTGAAATATGACGAGTTCCCCCTTTGACTGCTCTTTTTTATTCTAATTGTGTAATTCCCCTTCTGCTAAGTGCCCCCTTTCACTGTGAAAAGTTTCCGATTGCACTTTGGAAACTGCCCCATATGAAATCTGATACATGCCTCAATTTTCGTGGAAATCCGTACGGTATACGGCATACACAAAATGGGGCTTATGCCTATGCATATCCTATATCTGGAAATTAGCTCCTATACTTCCTTCACTATATATATGCGAAGGAGCGTAGCGACTGAGCAGAAGTCTTTTATTTTTAATAGTCAATGTATTTTAGAGCACTTTAGGAACTCCACACAGCCTGTTGTCCAGGCCTGTTGTAGCCTTCACTCATTATTTTCCACACTTGTTCCAACATTTTTGTTTCAAATTTGTGGCTGGACAATATCCTTGAAAAAAAAAATCTGAGGGAGCCCCTCAGCCCCAACCTTTTAGAGCAGGACATTATACATTTTGAACTATTTTCTATCGCTGTTTAGTTTGAAAATGATGATGTAGATCAATTTCATATCAATGTTTTGGGTGTTGATTACTGTATGACCCCACTGAAACTAAAAAGGTACTATTTCCTTAACCCCCTTTCAGCTTTGATCTTGAAAGGTATATTGTAAGTGAATTAATATTCTCACTTTTCCAAGAAAACTGAAAACGAGCTTTCCAAAGGTATTTAGTTCTCCCTTTCGCCTTTAAAACACATGTATCGATATTTAGAAACTAGTACTGGGCGTCATGATGATAATTAAATTCTTGCTTTTGAAACTTTATATGACACTCCTCTCCCTTTTCAGTTTGAAATCTTAAAAATGTATTAAAAGTGAATATTCTCACTTTTCCAAGAAAACTGAAAACAAAGTTTCCAAAGGTATTTGTTTCCCCCTTCCGCCTTTAGAAAATTTCGATATAATTTGGAAACTAAAAATGGGTGTCATGATGCAAATTAAATTCTTGCTTTAGAAAAGTGATTGATATGGCACTGTCACTGCTAATAGTTACGTTAGATAGTTTGGAAAATCTGTTATGAATTTTCTTTGAGATTCGAAGTTAGATGACTTCATTACATGGAAATAAGAACAAGAGAATCCTTCAATATGAGATAAATAATGAGTGATAGAGCGAGTGATTAATGAAATGACATCAAAATAAACCTTTTGTCCATTAAATTATGGAAAAGTGGTAGTTTCTACTGAAAAGAGGTTTCAAAGTCGGTAGGTGCATAGCTAAATTCCATAAAAAGCGGCAATCTACCGCCTAAATCGGTAAAGTTGACAATGTTCACTGAACAGTTAATAGGGGGTCGAGACTTGAGAAGAATTTCAACTTTACAATTGTAAAATATTTTGAACAATCATTGAGATGATTAATGTGAACTTCCCTGCAGATCTGGGTTAATTGGGTTGTTATAAACTCCTTGATGACCTCGGCTCCGCAGTCCAAAGTGAAATTGTCAAGCATTTTTTATTACCATCAGGGAATGTCTCCATTTTCACCGAAGGTGGCAGTATTTCACCAACTCTGACCAACACCAGCAGTGCTGAACTCAAGTGTGGAATAAATTCACTCTAACCAACTCCAGAGTGGATACACCCTGATCAACAGCTCGAACAGAACATTTACCGAACTCGCATCAATTTTGATATTCCGACGGGAAGGATACAATCATGCAGCAAAATACATGATCAAGATGCTAATCATTATTTTGATTATGCTGATCATTATGGTCATCAGAAAGAAGATAATTTATGCTCGCAATAATAGCATTTATGGTAGATGTATTCGTAAGTTCACATTAGCAGTGGTCAAGAACATCATTCCTTATCGCATGCACCCCCTCTGAATTCTTGCAACAAAGTGCTCGAGTATCACCACATGGTAAGGGGGGGGGGGGGGGGGCGGGGGGGGGGACATCCGGCCTTCCAATGCCACAATTTTGAAAGCCAAGGAGCAAGAATCCAAGTTTAGCCCTTCCCCCTTTTTTTGGGGGGGGGGATGGGAGGTGTCAGAGAATTGAGGAGTAAAGAGACACTCCAAAACCTCATGATCCCTTTTGTCAGAATTTTCTTTCAGTATCCCCCCTTTGGGTAAAATATTGGATCCCCCTCGAAGGTTTGTTCTTTTTGCTTGCAGCATGAACCGGTGAATATGTTTGAAGATTTGAATTTGATATACGAAATGACATTCTGTATAGTAAGGGTAGTTTGTCTAGCTCCCGTGGTGACAATGTGCTAGTATACCCACTCTGCAAATTTACGTAAAATTAAAACAATCATGAATGAAAAAAATGCAATACATACACAGCTGAGTAATGCTCAGTATTTTAGCCATGTACTTCCTGATTTTTGTTTTTACTAAATTATTTTAATTCGCTATCTTTTAGAGTCTTCGTACCTGCCCGGTTGCGATACAAAGGTCAAGTGCTATGATCATTAGCAAATACTTCAAATATTTACGTACGGTGTCTTTATGGCTAAATCCTGGTTTCCCCCTAGCTGGTTGTCTCACAAAGTCCAAGAAATAATGTAAATAAAGATATCACTCTATCCAATTTTATGCATTGTCTTCTCTGATGATGGCTAAATTGATAGTTACTACATAAGACATTGCTAGGCTCATTCATTATGATGTTCATCATCTTAACTAATATGATTATCATTATTAATATTAGTATTATAATGGCTATGAATGTTATCTTTTTATCTTCGTTCTCATCATCCCCATCTGTCATTACTATTATCTATATTATCTTTATTGTTTTTGTTATTATGATCAATATTTTCATTATTATTACTATTATTATTGTTATTGTTATTATTATTATCATTGTTATTATTATTATTGTTATTGTTATTATTATTATTATTATTATTATTATTATTATTATTATTATTATTATTATGTATTTATTCATTTATTTATATTTTTATTCATTCATTCATTCATTCATTCATTACCAGTTATAATACCATCAAAAAACTGAAATATTCTTGCCCTCTCCCTTTCGAAACATTACACCTTTTGGCTTTAACCATGCAGCCAGAAATTAATGCAAAGTCCAACCAAGGAGTTTAAGAGGTTACAAAGCTTCTTGGTAATTTAAACCACTGGGTACTGGAACCTGGTTGGCCCATGTATTAACCCTATGGAGATTTAAGAATTCAGTAGCCAACAGGTTAACTAAGGTTCTAGTAGCGAAAGCTCTGTCTGGCTTTCTTGCACTTTCAGTCATTTTCTTTCTTGTATCGTCATTCAATTGTGTTTTACCTTGTTACAAGAGAGGATGGGCACTTTATAAACAAATTTTGGACGTTTTGATGTTTTTATGAAATTTGTAATTTAGTTCACCTGATGGCATGTGGAGTCATCCCGATATTTTTTTCCACGTCACAAGAACGAATGTTAATAGATAGAACTGAATGTTAATGAAACAAAACAAAACAAAAAAAAAACAACAACAAAAAACCCAACAACAAGAACAACAACAACACCAAAACCAACCAAACAAAAGCGTCTGTGCACGTTATATGTCTTTTTTTTTAAATCATTTTTTTTTTTGGGGGGGGGGGGAGGTGGGCGGTGACTTGTTACTCCATGGTCAGTTTGTGTATCACTATTTACCACAGCGTACGGCATAAGGTAGTATGATTTTTTTTTTAGAATTATTGATATTATTTCAATTGTAATTGATTGGCAGAAATTGCAAGGTCCGACTTAACAGAATATGACAACTTGTTAGGCACGGCACAAACCAGAGTGTCGAACAGCTCCTCGATATCTCGTTTTTATCCATACTGAAGAAAAGCTGCTGCTCGGCTTGTCCAGTATAGAATTTGATTTCTTCAGTTCCATGAAATGGGCTGGAACACGTTGGCGGTAAACACCTTTTGCGAGTTCAGAGTGTTGAAAACGATGGAATTAGATAAGTTAAACGCGATAATGATGCTGTTCTTAATGTATTATGTGTGGACATACTGTACACTACACTAACTCTTATGGCTGAGAAATTAATCTAATCTTAGTCGATTGAATGAGGGACAATTCAACAGTTAGATGAAGAAATCATCAATAAGATTGATTTCTAAGTCTTAAATTAAGATGTTTTGATCGAATTTTGGAGTTGTCCCTGATTCAAGTTTAGGAAGTTTATAGAATTCAATGTATACCAAAGTAGAGGTGAGTAAGACATTGTTTCTGAAATTAACAAAGTTCCACCTAGAGCGTTTTTGTAAGGATACTTCTCGGAGATTATCTCATCGTGTGTTAGATTTGCCCGTGTGCGGAATTCCCCTTTAGATAACCGGGAAGTTGACCACCTGAAAGATAACCTTTGATATTTGGTTTTAAGCGTTGAAGGTAATTAAAATGCCCAATCATCCTTTATAATTATCCTTTATTTTGGTGCAGATGAGTTAATGAACAATGAGAAGCCGCTTCTCATTGTTCATTAACTCATCCGCACCAAAATAAAGGATCAAAAAAGGTTGGAAATTTGTCTGTCGGTCAATAGGATTCGGTCACGCCTAACTGCTGGCCCGCCTCAGTGGTCTAGTGGTAAGGCATTGGCGTTCTAAGCCAGTGACCCGGGTTCGATTCCCGGCGGAGGCATTTTTTCAACCCTTGATTCGAAATGGATGACAGTTCTGGGGAACATTGAGGGAGCTACGCAATTATTATTCACCCATTTTCATTTCTTTCAGTATATATATATATTTTGTGATCAGGTAACAGCTTTGGCAACTCTCATGGAAATAAATACATGTGAAACAATTGAGAGAATAATAGCGTAGCATGAATCAAAGTTCCCCAGAGCTGTCCTACCATTTTGGAAATTTTTGCAAAGGTTGAAAAAATGTCTCCGCCGGGAATCGAACCCGAGCCTTTGGCTATGAACGCCAATGCCTTAACCACTAGACCACGGAGACGGGCCAGTGGTTTCGGCGACTCCAAATTCGCTTAACCGACAGATTGACAAATCTTCAACCCTCACTAATTAATTCCTTTGTTGGTGGCAGATGAGTTTCGAACAATGACCTGCCGCACACCTCAGCTGGATCCGAGCGAATGCTTTGGGATACATGTATATGTTGGAATAATTAACATTTTGTGATCAGGTAACATATACAACAGCTTTGGCAACTCTCATGGAAATAAATACATGTGAAACAATTGAGAGAATAATAGCGTAGCATGAATCAAAGTTCCCCAGAGCTGTCCTACCATTTTGGAAATTCTTGCAGAGGTTGAAAAAATGTCTCCCCCGGGAATCGAACCCGGGCCTTTGGCTATGAACGCCAATGCCTTAACCACTAGACCACGGAGACGGGCCAGTGGTTTCGGCGACTCCAAATTCGCTTAACCGACAGATTGACAAATCTTCAACCCTCACTAATTAATTGCCAAAGCTGTTGTATATGTTACCTGATCACAAAATGTTAATAATTCCAACATATACATGTATCCCAAAGCATTCGCTCGGATCCAGCTGAGGTGTGCGGCAGGTCATTGTTCGAAACTCATCTGCCACCACAAAGGAATTAATTAGTGAGGGTTGAAGATTTGTCAATCTGTCGGTTAAGCGAATTTGGAGTCGCCGAAACCACTGGCCCGTCTCCGTGGTCTAGTGGTTAAGGCATTGGCGTTCATAGCCAAAGGCCCGGGTTCGATTCCCGGCGGAGACATTTTATCAACCTTTGCAAAAATTTCCAAAATGGTAGGACAGCTCTGGGGAACTTTGATTCATGCTACGCTATTATTCTCTCAATTGATTCACATGTATTTATTTCCATGAGAGTTGCCAAAGCTGTTGTATATGTTACCTGATCACAAAATGTTAATTATTCCAACATATACATGTATCCCAAAGCATTCACTCGGATCCAGCTGAGGTGTGCGGCAGGTCATTGTTCGAAACTCATCTGCCACCAACAAAGGAATTAATTAGTGAGGGTTGAAGATTTGTCAATCTGTCGGTTAAGCGAATTTGGAGTCGCCGAAACCACTGGCCCGTCTCCGTGGTCTAGTGGTTAAGGCATTGGCGTTCATAGCCAAAGGCCCGGGTTCGATTCCCGGCGGAGACATTTTTTTCAACCTTTGCAAAAATTTCCAAAATGGTAGGACAGCTCTGGGGAACTTTGATTCATGCTACGCTGTTATTCTCTCAATTGTTTCACATATATACATATATACCCATATATAAATACCCATATATATATATATATATATATATATATATATATACATATACATATATATATATATATATATATATATATATACACATATACATATATATATATATATATACATATATATATATATATATATATATATATATATATATATATATGTATATATAAATAGACACACGGCAATGCCATGAGATATAACCACGATATCTGTTCATCTGAATTTTTAATTCTTATCCCCCCCCCCCCCCGTGACGCGCTTTATATTCTTTTTTAATTCTTTAGCCCTCTTATATCGCTGTCCGAATTATTTTTCCCTTCCTCTTTCCCCATTAGCGATTCGCTGTATATGACTTATGTTGTGTTTTGACAATAGATGCAGCATATTAAATTTCATGCAACGTTTTGCATGGTGTGGAATATGGAGGAAACGGATTTTTGCATTCTATTTACATGTATACAAACGTTGTTGTTGTGGTAAGTGGTGGTGCGTCGACAAACTTGTGTCCTGTGCACCAGGCGCTATACAGAGATTCTTTAGGTCTACTCCGGTAAAGTTTCCTCCAATTTCTATGAAATGGAAACTCTATATATTACTGGTTCTTGCTTAATAATAAAGAAAGTGAATTAAAGTCCCTAAACTCATGGGAATCGTATACTGAGAGAAGTGTGTATTATCAGTAATTAATATGCACACGTAGTCTAGACTTTCATTCTCGTGTCTCTAATGTATGTTAGGATATGATCATAGTTGTGGGGGTTGTATAGTATATTCTTTGTTGTCATCTGATCATTAGTGTAGTTTAATTTTTGTTGTAGGGAAGGCCGTTGTAGCGCATATTTTGGACATGTTAAGAGAAAACGGGTCATGTCATCACAATGCTGACAAACGTCACAAAGGACAGTGGGGTGCCTCCCCACCTTGTCCTGATAGTCATTGAGTCCTTGTACGACTCAAAGTCGCAATCTGTGGAGTTGAACATCTTTGTAACGAGTTGTTTTCCACATTCGGGACTGAAGAGAGACATGTGGAATTACTACTTGACAAGTAGATGGAGCCTCCTTCATCCACAGCTATTGCCAAGTTTCCGGATCAGTTCTCGCCTCAGCTCAAACTTGACCTCTGAGACTGTTCTGGGAAGGCAAATATCTGGTTTGGGTTTCTTAGTTGCCTGTTTGACCAATAAATCAGCCGTGTCATTCCCTTTGATACCAAAATGGCTTGGTGTCCATTCAAAAGAGACGTTGCATCCCATCATATAGAGAGAATTTAGCAAGAGTCTGATATCACAAACAATTTTGTTTGAGGGATTTAACTGGGAGAGAAGAGCAATGACGCTTTTGCAATCTGTGAAAATACATGAGTATATTGGCTGGACTGTCTCTATCCATTCCAATGCGAAGAGAGTTGCTATAAGCTCTGCTGTCCGTCATCCAACCTATAATTCCTAGATTGGATGACGGAGCCTCCATCCTGACAGCAGAGCTTATGGCAATCCTCTTCGCATGCTCATTACTTTATATATTCCGATGGAGTGCGAAGCCATTCAATCGTAAAGCTACGGTCACAACCGGCCGTGCACCTTCCTACGTGTGGTCTGCGACCGATTTTGCAGAAAATTCATACGTCATACGCACGGGCCCGTACTTTTTCATCGAGCACGCAGGAACACGCAGAACACGCAGGGCGGTTGTTGGCCATGTCCAACAAACCCTACGTGTGGCTACTGTTTTGAAAAACGCAAGTGGCACGAGCAGCTATCGCAAGGCGGTGCACGGAATCGTATGTTCTTGTTACGTTGACTGCAAGGTTTTGCATTGTTACCGTATCATGCGTACTGTGAAAATTTATTTGCGGCGTCTGTACTTCACAGGCACGTCCAGCATGCGTAGAAGGTGCAATCACTGCACAGTGGACGTACACCACAAGGTCGCTTGCGCCTTCTTCCGAAGTTGGACGAACGTTCGTTTTGTGGCACACGCAAGGTGCACCCTCAAATCGGCAAGGTTAGAACGCTTACCTCTACTATTCGGTCGTCTTTATCACATTCCCAGAAGATTTGGCATTGAAAATGGCTACTTAAAGTTACAGTAAAAGAAGCACTGAGCAAAATAATGAAGGAAGGAGGGAAAGCCGAAAAGGAGAGAAAGAAGGCCGACATGGCCGAGGAAAGCCAAAATCAGAGTGAATTTGATTTGCGAAAAAATGTGTGTCTTGCTCAGGCAACGCAAGTACTTCTTATAACCATGTAACGTAATCGTACTTCCGACGTAAACACTTCTTGCAAATATCGCACTGAGCCTCACCTGCCGCACAGCAGAGGCATGACACCTGCGCGTGCGTTGCACTTTCACCCTACGGGTTTGGACGAGAAAAAAATCAAAAAATATTTGCAAGAGGCCTGCACGGGCCCACGCAAAGGACGTAAGTTGGGGGTATGATGGTCGTGCAACTGCTACAATCGCAAAGAATCGCAGAAGTTTGCTCACAGCCCCGCAACTCTTGCGAACACGCACGTGCAAAAACACGCACGGCCGGTTGCGACTGGGATAAAGTTACATACATCAGTATGTGACCAAATTGATACGTATACACTATCCCTGATGCGGCGAGTTGGCAGATCTAAGAAAGCAAGGACCATCATGTATTCTTGTATGCATTGTGTTCAGTTAAAAATTTTCAGCCACTTTTGAATATTCGTGTGCTTATCTGCTTATTGATGTAAAATTTTTTGCTGACTTGTCCACAGTTTTTGACTGACGTCTTTTCTCTTCCTCCTTTAAACTAAAGCAGTTTCCATTTTGCCTTGGCGACGCCTTGGTGTCACTATTTAAAGATCCCCAACCCCCACAACTTTATCCTACACTCCTACACTATAGCCATGGTATTTGGGTTAATAGAGGTGCGTGATATCCATGCCTGTCTTAGGACAATTGACATTCTATGATTTACAGTATAGATTGGTTTGTTTACAGCAATCAGTGAGATGCTCGTAATACTAGTAAATGAATATATAATTCGCACCAAACGCTCTTTTCTCTGAATGCAAATCAAATCAAATCAAATCAAATCAAACCAAATTCACTGCGTAAAATCCCTCATTTTTGATGCATGCCTAGAAGACTTTGACTGTCAAAAGAAGAAAGAAAGAAAGAAAGAAAGAAAGAAAGAAGAAGAAGAAGAAGAAGAAGAAAGGTATTCGTTTACATTTCTTTTCCACGAGGCAATATTCATCGCTTATTGCTTAGGGAAAAATCAATATAATGTAGTTTCCTATAGTACAGTGCTTATAGCTTGATAAAACTAGTAGTATGGGGACGTATTAACTATTGGGATTTATTGCGTCCCCGTAAAAAAATTAAGTGTTAAAGGGGACATAGAGTTAGATGGACAGTTTGATGTCATGGAACAAATGTCCTCCTAACAATGTGTTCATAGAAATATATACTTATATTTCCTTCTTGTTGCCTGATGTCAGTGTAGTATGAAATAAATAACCTAAAAGATTATTGAATGGTCTCATGTGGTACAGTTTTTTAATATTCTGAAAGAATTTTATGGTGGGGTCCGTGGGATATACATGACATTTTGTAAAATGATTGATGAAAACAGACTTTCCGCAAGCGATTTGGAATAAACTTGCCCTCGTTTTTTTTTTTTTTTTTGTGTTTGTGTGCTGGTTTCACTGTATTGTGCTATTTAAAATCAAACACTTGATGATTCCGAACCTGAGTTAGTTAACATTTGATGATGTTTTAACACAGGTGCCCTTTGAACTGTCGGACGACGAAGGTATATTATTATATACACGTCCGTACGTGATTGTGTATTATATCTGGCAGGCCTTATCAAAGATTGTTCAAACGCAAGATGTAGATGAACCAGGAAGCAAAATGCAACAAAATCACTGCTAATAAGAACAGAAGTAAAGAAAACTCTGAAGGAAGCATTTGGGACATAATTTCATGTTCACGGATGGTGAATTTGCTCTAGTCTCCGTTACAAATGGATATTATGGTCTCCAGTTGATAATCTAGTAGTTTTTTTTTTTTTCGTTAAGAACAATTTACAAAAGCATGTGTGGAAGATATTTATTCTGGTCTATATTCTTGCACACCGCACTCGTCGCACATCTAACGTGTGGTAAGTAGTTTGAATCGTTCACGTCACTGAATTATATACCGACGCTCTAAATTTACATGAGCGGAATTGAAGTCCATTCGTTTATTGAGGAGTCATACTCATTAGGGCCATCGGCCACTTCTTTTCGTAGTTTTAATCCACAATAAAATAGTGAAATACACTCCCGAAAGCGGAATTCAAATCCTCATTTGGAGTGGATTCTATTCGAGACAGATTTGATCCCGAACCTATCCAGTATAAGAGTATCTTCGTTTTAAACGAAAGATTTTTCTTCCCCCTGTATATGTACACATATTATGTGATCTTCTTCTTCTTTTTCTTCTTGTTCTTCTTGTTCTTGTTCTTGTTCTTGTTCTTCTTCTTCTTCTTCTTCTTCTTCTTCTTCTTCTTCTTCTTCTTCTTCTCCTTCTTGTTCTTGTTCTTGTTCTTGGTCTTCTTTTTCTTATTCTTTTTCTTGTTCTTCTTGTTCTTGTTGTTGTTGTTCTTCTCCTTCTTGTTCTTATTCTTCTTTCTTCTTATTCTTGTTGTTGTTTTTGCTGTTCTTCTTCTTCTTCTTCTCCTCCTTCTTCTCCCTCCCCCTCCCCCTCCTGTTTCTTCTCTCCATCCTATTCCGTTGATTCTATGTGCATATTCTGGATCAACATGATGTGATTCCTAATATCTAGGGAATCACTTTAGGCCAAGTCAAATTGATTCTTGGTTTCTCAAATTGGATAGTTGATTAATTTAATTTCAGAACAAAAATGCCAAAATTTTGAAGCTCCCGAAAAAAGAGGAGGATGGAACGAGAGACAAAGAATTATTTTTATTTGGCCGTATATGCTTGTACTCAATCTTCCGTTATAAGTTTTGACATTTCTCGCAAATGGCAAGATGTCTGTCAAAAATTTTGGCCTAATAGTTATTATAAAGTTATAGAAGTTATTATCATACAGCTATTATCGTAAAGTTATTATTTTTTTATTATTAAAATGCCTCGTCTTCTTTCGGGCCATGCACTATGGGGCTAACACTTTATACATATACATTGATTAGTTGATGTATTTGTCTAGATTTCGAATTTTCGATCGGTCTGTATATAGATTGGGACAAAAATAAATCTGTTTCGCTTCCCTGATTTTTGCACTCCCGACGTCGATGTTCTGTTGTGGCAATGCAGATATGCCTTTAGAACATGCCATTGTCGTTGAAGCCATTTCACCTTGAATTCAAAGGACTATATTTTGGGGAAACAGCATGAGTTCTGCAATAATATCGTTTGCGGCATTAATTCATTCATTTCTTGTATTTCGCTCCATTGGCTCTAACGCGCTACGACACCTATTGAAGTCGACAAAGACAAGTGGAGTTAGAATGCTTACTTTGACAAAGTTGGATGGTTAATAATAATTGATAAAAAGTATTTTCGTAATTCCTTCAACCATAATTGTTAGAGTATCATTATCGACGGAGGCCATCACAACTTGATTCATGAATAGAATTATGTTAGAATGGGTTAAAAGAGGAAATTGCCTCTTGAATCATGACAGTGAAGTTTGTATACAAACTTAATCAACAGCTCAGTCTTTTCAAACTTGTAATGATTGATGACACTTCTTTTTACCATGGTTTATTCTTACCAATAATATATATTTTGAAATTAAGTTCCGTGATCGTGATCTGGATTGTCTTAATGCGTTGCCTGTGATATCAAGTCCATGGGACAGAGATATTTCAGTATTCAACGGGTTAAATTTCCTTCATCTTTGAATTTTAGTATCCGATTTCAAGAAATAACAACTCTTGACTACACTTTATTACCCTTTATTGACACATTTCCAGAAGTGAACATGATCACAAGACTTTTCTAATTTATCACGATCGACATAAGTGACTATATTTTATACCGCAGGTAAAAGATGAGGGTTGTGTGATGCGAAAAAAAGTACTGGGTACTGTTATAATGGTAGGTCGGTAACATGTCGTTTTTACATTCCCGAGATTAAGTTTTCCCGAGGGTTCATCGTTGCGAAAGGTTTGATATTCAAAAAGCTCTTAAATATACGAGACCCATTCCGTTTTGGGAATTATAAACGTCATTTCATTTTAATATTCAGATTTGGCTTATTCGCAATTATTATTATTTTTTTTGGAGAAAAAAATGGCGAAACTTATGCAAGTCGAGCGAAACATGCAAGTTATGCACATCAAGCAAACATACTACAATATCAGAATATCAGAGCACGTTCAACATTGCATTCTTTGGTCTTTCGAGTTTTGAACCTTTGGATATAATTATGAAACGAACTTCGGATTAACGCACAGGTCTTCGGACTACATGTAATTCATGCGTTGCTTGAAGAAAATTCAAATGCATCATGAGTTGTTCAGAATTACAGGAACCTCCTGGTAAGGGAATTTGTGTTTTGGAATCCTGAACCTCCGGAAAAACGAATCTTTGTTGACTTATGAAAATGATGATTACCATGATTATAAACACAGGCCTACGAGGCTGGGGGCGGGACTGGATTTTCAAAGTTCCGAGATTCAGGTAATCGCCTCTTACTAGTATATTGGAGTGCATTGAGCACCTTGCTCTGTGGATATAAACACTGATTTTCATAGCCATTATTTTCATTGTAATTATTATTATTATCATTACTCTCATTATCAATATTATATTTTTATTTGGTTATTTATGAGAGTGATGATTATTTCTATTATTTCTTTTTTGTTATTATTAGTAGTATAATAATGATTTTTTAAATTTATTATTTTATTATTATCATTATTATCATTATTTTCATTTTCATTATTATTATTATTATTATTATTATTATTATTATCATTATTATTATTATTATCATTATTATTATCATTATTATTATTATCATTATTATTATTATCATTATCATCATCATTATTATTATCATTATTATTATAATTATTATTATTATTATTATTATTATTATTATTATTATTATTATCATTATTATTATTATTATTATTATTATCATCATTATTATCATTATTATTATTATTATCATCATCATTATTATTATCATTATTATTAATATTATTATCATTATTATTATTATTATCATCATCATCATTATTATTATCATTATTATTAATATTATAATCATTATTATTATTATTATTATCATCATCATTATTATTATCATTATTATTATTATTATCATCATCATTATTATTATCATTATTATTATTATTATTATTATTGCTCTTGTTAATATCATTGATATTATTTGTATATCTATTGTTGTTGTTTTGATTAGTATTTTGCTTTGCTGTGAGACACCCAAATGTATACTTCAGTAATTTTCAGCACCAAAAAGGTTCAAAATTATAGTTGCATTCTCTTGAATTATGGTAAAAAGTTGACATTCCGACTTAAGGCGTCGAAGACTTGTGCCGTGGCTTAGCTCGCCGTTACGCCTATGATTAGGAAAGTAAGGTATAGCGCATTTACCGTTATTTGTTGAGGCTTTGGTTGAGGCATAATAATTGTTTGGTCTATTCTAAGTTTTTTGATTTATGATGTTTTCATGTTTGAATTGGCAAAACTTGTAAGGAAATTTTCTGGCCACGCGCTAAATAAGTGTTCTCTTTTATTCTCTTTATTCAAAAATCTTCCTTCCAACCTAACCATTTTGATCTTCCTTGATTATACAGGGTGAGTCAGAAAAATGTTGCACTTTTGAATTGGCTATTGTCTTTAAAAAAGCGGGATTAACACAGTATTTCATGGCATGTATGGATAAAGTATATATTGCTGGTTGGTACCTTTTGTTTCAACGTTGCTGTTACGGTTGAGCGCACAACTGCCACTGTAGAGTCAAAACCCATTTGCGGCAGGTTGTAGGATTACATGCTGTAACCATGGTAACAGAGACAATAACATTCATAAAAGAAGGCTTCATGCAAGCAAGGAGGCTGCGGTTGCTGTAGCCTTTTTTGAACAATTCCTCACCTTAATTCTTAATCTCAAATTGTTTGTAGGGCCTATTATATCCATGCAATGTCATTGTATTTTCTGTTGGAAAGGAATAAATAAATAAATCGAATTATGACCTTCTTGATGTTCTTCTGCAATCAGGGCCCCTTTGCATAAAACTTACGATTAATGATAACTCTGCCATCAATGCATGATAACTTTGCACAACAACCAATCAGATTCAAGGTTTTTATGGTAGCTGCCATTGATGGCAAAGTTACCGTCAATGGTTTAAGTTTTATGCAACGGGACGCTGATTGTCATTTGGTAAGATTGTCGTTGGTTTCTGTTGCATTATATTCCGCCATGGTTTGACGTGATGGGCATCTCAAGTTGGAGAGGCAACTGCGAAACTTCGCACAACCATAACCACGTTTTGTGTCCTGGCACATAAACGGCTCTTTCTTGAGGAGAAAACTTCGGCTGTACCATGACGTCACCAAAGCTTTGAAACTCACAAACAAGCCCTTAGCTTCAACATTGGCATGCCTGATTTTGAACAACTCCATTGTCATGACAAAAGGCTTCCTTGTTCTGGTGCAGTTTGAATCCAAATCAGACAAGACATTGTTGATGTTGGCGCAAATTGGTTTTTACCCAGACACATTAATTGACTCTCCTCTCCAGTAAATTCATTACTGATTCCCTACAAATGCGTGCCGCAGTTGGATCCCAGCTAGAAGCCTGAATGCATGCATAAGTCAGAATAAAGGGACAATACATTGAAAGAAATTTCACAAATGCAAACAACTTTGGCAACTCCCTTGTAAATAATAAACAGTGAAAGAAATGAAAAATGGAAGAATGTTAATTGCATAGCTCTCTCAATGTTCCCGCTGTCATACATTTTGAATCTAGGGTCGAAAAAATGCCTCCGCCGGGAATCGAACCCGGGCCACTGGCTTAGAACGCCAATGTCTTAACCACTAGACCACAGAGGCGGGCCAGCAGTTAGGCATGATCGAATCCAATTTTTCTTGTTCTTCTTGTTCTTCTTGTTCTTCTTCTTGTTCCCCTTGTTCTTGATCTTCTTTCTTCTTATTCTTGTTGTTGCTCTTCTTCTTCTTCTTCTTCTTCTTCTCCTTCTTCTTCTCCTTCTTCTCCTTCTTCTTCTTCTCCCCCCCTCCCCCTCCTTTTTCTTCTCTCTATCTTATTCCATTGATTCTGCATATTCTGGATCAACATGTTGTGATTCCTAATATATAGGGAATCACTTTAGGCCAAGTCAAATCGATTCTTGGTTTCTCAAATTGAATAGTTGATTGATTTAATTTCAGAACAGAAATACCAACATTTTGAAGCTCCTGAAAAAAGAGGATGATGGAACGAGAGACTAAGAATTATTTTTGTATGGCCGTATATGCTTGTACTCAATCTCCCGTTATAAGTTTTGACATTTCTCGCAATTGGCAAGATGTCTGTCAAAAATTTTGGTCTAATAGTTATTATAAAGTTATAGAAGTTATTATCATACAGCTATTATCGTAAAGTTATTATTATTTTTTATTATTAAAAGGCCTCGTCTTCTTTCGGGCCATGCACTATAGGGCTAACACTTTATACATATACATTTATTAGTTGATGTATTTGTCTAGAATTCGAATTTTCGATCGGTCTGTATATAGATTGGGACAAAAGTAAATCTGTTTCACTTCCCTGATTTTTGCACTCCCGACGCCGATGTTCTGTTGTGGCAATGCAGATATGCCTTTAAAACATGCCATTGTCGTTGAAGCCTTTTCACATTGTTGAGTCCTGCAATAATATCGCGTTTGCGTCATTGATTCATTCATTTCAATGTTATTTCCCTCCATTGGCTCTAACGCGCTACGATACCTATTGAAGTCGACAAAGACATGTGGAGTTAGAATGCTTAATTTGGCATTTCATTCCAAATTGATTTATTTATTGTTTTTTATTCGCCAAGCCTCGAACAAATAACGATAAGTAGAATAGTCAAAGAAAAACAGAACAATATTAAATATTAAACTAAATTTAGCAAGATATTTTAACCCATGAAAGTTCGAAAGACTAGTTTATTCTTCTGGCAGTGCAGTGGGCATGAGGGGGAGGGGAATAGGACACAGAGAGAGAGAGAGAGATAGAGAGAGAGAGAGAGAGAGGGAGAGAGTGAGAGAGGGAGAGGGAGAAAGAGAGACGGAGGGGATCAAAATAGAGATTAGACGGGGGAGGGTAAAAGAATGAAGTCGAAGAGAAAGAATGTGGGATAAAGTTGGAGGGTTAATTGATAAAAAGTATTTTGGTAATTCCTTCAACAATAATGGTTAGAATATTATTGTCGACCGAGGCCATCACAACTTGATTCATGAATAGAAATATTTAGACCCTACTACTTTGGGCTACATTGTGATGTTGTCATAATTAAAAATCAGCTCACGGGAGTCGACGGGACTGTCACGTCTTAGTTCTAAAGGATCATAATTATGCGATGCTGCTATCTGGCAACTCTTATCACAGTGATTATTTACAGTGTGATGATGAAGATGATGATGATGGTGATAATGATGTCGCATACCCACTGGATCATGTGCAGTACATAAAAGCGTAAATGATGTGATATCACATCCTAAACTTTGTACTAGTACCACACGGCCTGGTTATCATCAAATTTATTCTTAAGTATTGCATTTGAATAGTACTGCCTCGCTCGCTTGGCTCGCTTATAATATTTTTAAACAAGGTGGTTTCGCAGGACAACAAAAACTTGGACCAGCGAGGTGCCAAAAATAAAGTCGTATTTGGCAGCAGGGTGACCATATCATTCCGATAATTATAGGTTGATAACAAATAGTAATAACAATAATACACTTCTTTCATAACAAGAATGGCTATTTTTGGGTCGCTCGCTTCGCTCGCTCGCAAAATTTAAAAAAACGGGGCGATTCATTGTACTAGTTGGCCCGATTTATTCCTAAGTATTGCATTGAAAGACCAAGTCCACAGCATAATGAAGTTCATTTCAATAAAAAGAATAAAAAGTAAACAAAAAAGTGAAACTTGGATGAAAAGCGGATGAAAAATAAGAAAGATGTGATTTTTTTAATTTTTGCTATTTTTTTTTTTAGCAAAACAGTTCTTGAACAGTCGATACAAGCATTCACTGAATGAGTACACTCACAGTTTTCCACACAACATGTATACAGAAATGACAAAAATTGTTGAAGACACTTGTCTTTAACCCACTGGCTACTGGAACCATGTGGTCCCTGTATAAAACCTATGGGAATCAGAGAATTCAGCATTCATCGGGTTAAAGGAGGAAATTGCTTCTTGAATAACGACAGTGAAGTTTCTATACATACTTAATCAACAGCTCAGTCTTTTCAAACTTGTAATTTGATGACACTTCTTTTTCCCACGGTTTATTCTTACCAATGAAATAAAAGTTCCGTGATCGTGATCTAGATTGTCTTAATGTGTTGCCTATATGGAACCCTGTATCAAGTCTGTGGGAAAGAGATAATTCAGTTTTCAACGGGTTAAGTTTCCTTCATCTTTGAATTTTAGTATCCAATTTAAGAAATAACAACTCTTGACTACATTTTCTTACCCCTTATTGAAACGTTTCCAGAAGTGACCATGATCACAAGACTTTCCCTGGCCATGAACCAGAATAGCCTGGTGGTTAAGTCACTGCCCGGCAAGCAGTAGATGGCAGGTTCGAATCCCGCTGGTTCCATTTTTTTCTGACTTGTGATTTTCATTACAGATCGAACATACGATCTTTAACACTGGGAGTAATGCCGAAAATTTGTTTACAAATTATAGAAGTTTCTCCCATTAAGCTTCTTTATTTACTAAAACCTTTCCTTATTTATCACGATCGACATTACAATAACTGACTATATTTTATACCGCAAGTTAAAGATAAGGTTCGTGTACAGATGTGCAAAAAGTAGTGGTTACTGTTATAATGGTAGGTGGGTAACATTGTCTTTTTTACATTCCCGAGACTAAGTTTTCCCAAGGGTTTGATATTCAAAGAGTTCTTAAATATACGAGACGCTTATCCGCAATTATTTTTTTTGAGAAAAAATGGCGAAACTTATACAAGTCGAGCGAACATGCAAATTATGCACATCAAGCAAGCATAACATATTACACTATCAGAGTACGTTCAACATTGAATTCTTTGGTCTTTGGCCTTTGGAGTTTTGAACCTTAGGATATAAAAGGAACTTCGGATTGACCCACAGGTCTTCGGAGTACATGTAATGCATGCGTTGCTTGAAGAAAATTCAAAAAATGCATCGTGAGTTGTTCAGAATTACAGGAACCTCCTGGCAAGAGAATTTGTGTTTCGGAATCATGAACCTCCGGAAAAACGAATCTTTGTTGACTTATGAAAATGATGATTGCCGTGATTGTAAACACAGGCCTACGAGGCTGGGGGCGGGACGGACTGGATTTTCAAAGTTCCGATATTCAGGTAATCGCCTCGTACTAGTATATTGGAGTGCATTGAGCATCTTGCTTTGTGTATATGAACTCTGATTTTTATAGCCATTATTTTCATTGATCATCATTACTCTCATTATCAGTATTATTATTTTTTTATTGGTTATGATGGTGATTATTATTACTATTATTTTTGTTTTTGTTATTATAAGTATAATGATTATTTATTCATTATTATTATTATTATTATTGTTATGATTATCATCATCATATTATTATTATTATTAGTAGTAGTATTGATTGATATTATTATGTGTATTACATTGTTATCATTGATATTGTCCTTTGGCTGTGAGGCACCCAAATGTATACTTCAGTAATTTTCAGCACCAAAAAGTTTCAAAATTATAGTTGCATTCTCTTGAATTATGGTAAAAAGTTGACATTCCGACTTAAGGCGTCGAAGACTTGTGCCGTGGCTTAGCTCGCCGTAAATTTGTCTATACAGGTTACGCCTATGATTAGGAAAGTAAGGTATAGCGCATTTACCGTTATTTGTTGTTTGGTCTATTCTAAGTTTTGATTTATGATGTTTTCATGTTTGATTTGGCAAAACTTGTAAGGAAATCTTCTGGCCATGCGCTAAATAAGTGTTCTCTTTTATTCTCTTTATTCAAAAATCTTCCTTCCAACCTAACCATTTTGATCTTCCTTGATTATACAGGGTGAGTCAGAAAAATGTTGCACTTTTGAATTGACTATTGTCTTTAAAAAAGCGGGATTAACACAGTATTTCATGGCATGTATGGATAAAGTATATATCGCTGGTTGGTACCTTTTGTTTCAACATTGCTGTTACGGTTGAGCGCACAACTGCCACCGTAGAGTCAAAACCCATTTGCGGCAGGTTGTAGGATTACATGCTGTAACCATGGTAACAGAGACAATAACATTCATAAAAGGAGGCTTCATGCAAGCAAGGAGGCTGCGGTTGCTGTAGCCTTTTTTGAACAATTCCTCACCTTAATTCTTAATCTCAAATTGCTTGTAGGGCCTATTATATCCATGCAATGTCATTGTATTTTCTGTTGGAAATGAATACATAAATCGAATTATGACCTTCTTGATGTTCTTCTGCAATCAGGGCCCCTTTGCATAAAACTTACCATTAATGATAACTCTGCCATCAATGCATGATAATTTTGCACAACAACCAATCAGATTCAAGGTTTTTATGGTAGCTGCCATTGATGGCAAAGTTACCGTCAATGGTTTAAGTTTTATGCAACGGGACGCTGATTGTCATTTGGTAAGATTGTCGCTGGTTTCTGTTGCATGATATTCCGCCATGGTTTGACGTGATGGGCATCTCAAGTTGGAGAGGCGACTGCGAAACTTCGCACAACCATAACCACGTTTTGTGTCCTAGCACATAAACGGCTCTTTCTTGAGGAGAAAACTTCGGCTGTACCATGACGTCACCAAAGCTTTGAAACTCACAAACAAGCCCTTAGCTTCAACATTGGCATGCCTGATTTTGAACAACTCCTTTGTCATGACAAAAGGCTTCCTTGTTCTGGTGCAGTTTGAATCCAAATAAGACAAGACATTGTTGATGTTGACGCAAATTGGTTTTTACCCAGACACATTAATTGACTCTTCTCTCCAGTAAATTCATTACTGATTCCCTACAAATGCGTGCCGCAGTTGGATCCCAGCTAGAAGCCTGAATACATGCATAAGTCAGAATAAAGGGACAATACGTTGAAAGAAGTTTCACAAATGCAAACAACTTTGGCAACTCCCTTGTAAATAATAAACAGTGAAAGAAATGAAAAATGGAAGAATGATAATTGCATAGCTCTCTCAATGTTCCCGCTGTCATCCATTTTGAATCTAGGGTCGAAAAAAATGCCTCCGCCGGGAATCGAACCCGGGTCACTGGCTTAGAACGCCAATGTCTCAACCACTAGACCACAGAGGCGGGCCAGCAGTTAGGCATGATCGAATCCAATTTTTCTTGTTCTTCTTGTTCTTCTTGTTCTTCTTGTTCTTGTTCTTCTTCTCCTTGTTCTTGATCTTCTTTCTTCTTATTCTTGTTGTTGCTGTTCTTCTTCTTCTTCTTCTTCTTCTTCTTCTCCTTCTTCTCCTTCTTCTTCTTCTTCTTCTTCTTCTTCTTCTTCCTATTCTTCTTCTTCTTCTTCTTCTCCTTCTTTTTCTTCTTCTTCTTCTTCTTCTTCTTATTCTTCTTCTTCTCCCCCTCCTGTTTCTTCTCTTTATCTTATTCCATTGATTCTATGTGCATATTCTGCACATTCTGCACATTCTGCATATTCAACATGTTGTGATTCCTAATATATAGGGAATCACTTTAGGCCAAGTCAAATTGATTCTTGGTTTCTCAAATTGAATAGTTGATTGATTTAATTTCAGAACAAAAATAACAAAATTTTGATGCTCCCGAAAAAAGGAAGGATGGGAAGAGAAACTAAGAATCATTTTTATCTGGCCTTATACGCTTAATTTTTACGCTTCAATTTTGCTCCATGTCCCATTAAAGTTTTAAAAATTCTCACAAATGGCATGATGTTTGTCAAAAATTTTGGTCTAACAGTTATAAAAGTTATTATTATAAAGCTATTATTATAAAGTTACTAACATTTCATTATCAGAACGCCTCGTCTCCTTTCGGACCATGCACTTAAGGGCTAACACTTTGTACATGTACATTGATTAGTTGTTGTGCTTGTCTGGATTTCGAATTTTCCATCGGTCCGTATATAGACTGGGACAAAAAATAAATCTTTTTCCCTTTTCTGATTTTTGCACTCCCGTCCCCCCGTCGTCGTTGTTCTGTTGTGGCAATGCAGATATACCTTTAAATTATGCCGTTGTCGGTGAAGCCATTTCACCTTGAATTCAAAGGAACATGTTTTAGGGGAACAGCGTGAGTTCTGCAGATAATATCGCATTTGCGTCATTCCATTCATGTCACGTCAAGATCGTATTGGCTGACTTGACCGAAGGCCCGCGAGACCGAAGGCCCGCGAGACCGAAGGCCCGCGAGGCCGATTTTTCTCGTATCCTATCGCTATCGGTATATAAAATAATTATGTCTCCTTTAATATGTTTAGTCCTCGTTTCCGGATGTCACGCACCTTCAATGAAAAACTTTCCACTGCCCTATAATACTTGTTAAACTTCCTTCTGGCACAGGAATTGGTCAGAGCGGTGTTGTTATTTTCGGCCTCGCTGGCCTTCGGTCTCGCGGGCCTTCGGTGAAGTGGGTTGTCACCGGCTGTACAACGCGCTACGATACATATTGAAGCCGACATTGACCGTGTGGAGGTAGAATGCTTAATTTAACAGTTCATTCGAAATTGATTGATTCATTTTATTGATTTTATTTGCCAAGCCTCGAACATGTAACAATAAGTAGAATAGTCAAAGAAAAACAATACAATTAAATAGCTTATAATAGAGCAGGATAACCACAAGCTCGAGAATTTATAGTTTATTAGAACTTCCAGTGCGGTGAGCATTTGGGGGGGGGGGGGGGAGACGGGGAAGTTAGAAATAGAGAGATATCGGGATTTCTAAAATGGGAGTGAGTGAGCGGACTGGGGGTGGGGAGTATAATAAAGAAGTTGAAGAAGTCAAAGTTCGATAAAGTTATTGTAACCTTTTTTTTTTAGTAAGCACATCATTATCCATCGAGGTCGTAACAAATTGATTTAATTAAACTTTTTAAAACTTTGAATACGAATAGATATGTGATTTTTATCTTTATGGGCCACAAGTCAGTGCTGCCGATTTCCCCCTTTTCGGGGGGGGGGGGGGGGGGGGGAGGTTACTTAGCAGGAGACTTACGGGTGATCTATGCGATTATGCGGAAACCACATCATTCCAACACTGTACGATGGCACCATCTCGTAATCAACTCACATTAGACGGTCACGTCTATATAAGTTCTGAATGATCATTTTGTTATCTGATTCTGCTATCTGGCAAACTCTTCTTCTTCTTCTTCTTCTTCTTCTGGAATCGGGCATCCCGCGGCGTGCGCCATATTTTTGAAGGTTCATTCTTATACTATTTTGGGGGCGGGGGTGGTATAGGGATGGGGTATGAATGCCTATGTTGTTTTTATATATTGATTTAATTCCTTTTTTTCTACTACTTTGCTCATTGATTAGTGAATGCATAATTAGTTTATTAAATTACGTTATGAAAACAAAACGAGGATTCGTATATGAAATTATGATTAATTTTGAATGAAATTTTTAATGGAGAAAAAAGTGTTTGTGTGTTTGAATGACTATATTAGGTGAATACATGAATTCATACGAGGCCAACTCACGTGTGTTTCTTGTATTCGGAACTGGCAGAGGGAAGTACTTCTTGAATAATCACATTGAAGTTTCCATACCCTTTACTAATATTTGTGTTGTTATAGTCCATTATAAATAGTTCACTCTTTGTATCCTTGTAATGATTGATACAAATGCTTCCCACTCTTTCTTACCAAGCAGAAGAGATCTTAAAAATGAAATTTCTTGATTGTGAAACATTATTGCCTTACGCTTCCTTCATCTTTTGAGTTTTTGTATCGGATTTCAAGAAATAACCCATCTAGACTATTCTCCCCCTTTTTGATTCATTTTTAAAAGTGAACATGATCACTAAGACTTTCTTGTTATATTATTATTATTAGCATAAAATTAATGATCTTTAGGTCTAAAGATGAGGGTTCAGTAGAGATGTGAAAATATTCCAGGGTACTGTTTCAACAGTAAGTCAGTAACATGATTTAGATTAAGTTGAATTTATTCGCCATTTTTTCTCAAAATGGCGAAACTTAATAAGTTTCGCCATTTAATGGTCAAGCAAACATGCAATTTATGCACATCAAGCAAACATACAAAGTTCATCAGAGCAACATTCATTTTCAACATTGTGAATCAATATCTCTGTAGTTTCGAACCTTCGGATCAACCATGCACGTGGACAAATAACATGAACTTTCATTTGCTAAATATGTCACGTTTGAAATTGAGTATCTTCCTCATCTTTACTCAGTTTCTAAATAATGATTCAGTTTGTTAAGTGGACATGTATAAGTGACAAGAATGTCCGTTTCTTTTCTTAGAAACATTACTTTCAGAAAATTGTTTCAGAAATGTTCATGAAGCTAAGAAATGTTCATGAAGCTATAAATTTAGGTGATACTTGATACTTAATCCATCAAGCGTTTTTGTATTTATTCAATTTTCCAAACTACAGCAAACATTTTGGATGTGACCTGTATTAACTTCAATCCAATCTATGATACTGACTCCTCTGCATCCTATGCCGCCATCTTGAATGGAGCTGATACTGCGAGCACAGCTTCCTTCCAGAGGTCGGTGGACTTGGACACGGGAGTGAGGTCTTCAACCTGGTGCTCGCAAGGTGACGATGTTACAGATTGTGGTTTGCCTCAAGGATCAATCTCATCGGGAACAGTCACCCTAAATCAGAATACATTTGGTGTTTATGGATGTCGGGCTGAACGATACACCTGGACCACCGAGATGTCAACTATATTTATGAGAAATGATGGTAAAAATTATGTAATGGATAGACATAGCGTTGTCGAGGACTTAGTTCACATAATTCAACTGCATGCGGGAATTACATGTAAATGTCTCATAGTGGCTCAGCATACATAAATGCCTTTATTTCAAATTGGTTAGGCCTACCTTTTTAAAATTGTCTAATTAACCTCTGCAACGATTGAAGGGAAATTTTGAGGGAGTTTCATAAATATATAGCTCAGACAGGTTTTTTCTTATATAATAAAAGTGTAATGAAATGAAATTTTGAAAAGATACAGGTTAACTCAAACTAATTTAAATTTGGTTTCATTTTTTCACAATCTAAATTATTCCTTCAGCTCATTTCAATCCTGCGTATTTCACTGTGACTGTAAGTCTTGACGAAGATGTTACCCTGGTAATGAATGTCGGATCATCTAGTGGTTCTGGTTCTCTGTTATGGAGACTGAATCATGAAAGTGGTGGGCAAACAGATCTATCCTCAAATGTTTCTGGAGATGAACTGTACATCAGTAAGGTTAACAAGGCAGATCATGCAGGGATTCATCATTATTTCTACACAGATCAGCCTGATCAAGGTGGTCTTGTGAGGCTTATTGTGAGAGGTAACCTTGATATACTTGCTCATATGTTGAGGGAGTCGGCCTGGTTAGCGTACAGAGTGTCGGAACATGGGCAGAAATACATGTGTTTAAAACTGTAGAATATAAGATCCTCCATGCAAAAATCTCAGTAAGTGATACAGCATAACAGCTTAACAATTTACAGATTGATGTTTTTTTTTTTTTTTTTTGGGGGGGGGGAATAATTGCTTCTGAGAAGACACCTGGACAGTATATTGTGACACATGTATTGCTGTATTGCTAATACTTGTAAAGTGTATTTAGACCTTTTTAATTATGATGTACATAGAATAAATTCATTTTTTTTTAGAAAGAGAGCTCTAATTATTTCTCTTCTGAAAGTATTTTCATTGAAAGATTTTTAATAAAAGAAGAATTCAAAACGTGTGGATTGCCCTAACCTCATCTGTCTTGCCTGAAGATATCCAGAAGGAAACACGTTCCTATTAAATTTTAAGGTTATCCTACCTTGTGGTTCACAAACACACACAAAAAACATATATCAATACAGAGCAATATCAATTAAAAAAAATTATATCAACTCATGAGAATAGTGTAATATAAAAATAGTCTTTTATATGAAAATATATTAAGGAGTAGGCAATGGAGAGTATGGATGTGAGCATTGTTATGAGCCCTTGGCAATATACTTGGCATTGTGCATGGTTTTGAAAACTTTCCCTGTGCCTTTTTGTGAAAAAAAAGATTTGTCATTTCAGTTCATTAGTTTTATTTGAACATTTACGTGCAACACTAAAGAATAGAAATCTCATTTCATTTTGGAAAATGGTAGTATTCATTTGCATCAGAATCCACTATTAAAAAATGAAATTAATGCTGTGAACCTCAACTAGCATTTTTGATGTATTAAATATATTTGATATATTATGTTTCTATGTATTTCTACTTGGTACTTTGAATGTGTAATGATTTTTATGACAATAAAACCAACTTCGTTCAATTCAGTTTAGCTCAGCCCTGTTGGTTGAAATTTTATCAATCCTTTTGTAATATTAGTAAAATTAGTATTGAAAAATGTTGCTTGGCTTTAAAGTAAGACCCTGATTTTCAGTTCTGGTACGTCACAAAAGTTGACCCGACTCCATGGACTGACCCATAAATGTAGAGCTGTCAGCAAAGTCTCCATGTTAAACTGACAATTGTCATGTTATGTTATTCTTGTTTTCAGCTTGTCTTGATAACCTATGGGGACCTGACTGTCAGTACACATGTCCTACCTGCTACAATGGCGGAGTATGTGATGATGTGAGTGGACGATGTGTATGTCCACCGGGTTTCAGTGGAGACCACTGTCAAATTGGTATGTTCTTAAAATTGGGCAAGTCCAAGGTATTTTGTCGATATGTCTAATACATAACAATGTGTTGAGGCCACCGCACATTATACAATCTGACTGTGACTCGACTATGGAAGAAATCATATTTTTTCTTATGAAATTTTAAACAAGTAAAATTGTCCTTATTGAGGGACAGAATAATGATAAGGATATACTAAATCAAAATTTTGGTTCACTGCAAGCCTTGTAGTCTAAGTAGAAGCAAAATAGGCTTCCAGTTGTAGACAATCTAAAGAAATTCACAAAATTGTATGTCGTCACTGTGATTCACAAATGATTTCACCTTTTGTTCTATGAGAAAGCTCACAATCACACTGGAATTGTGATTTTAGTATTCATATGACAATTAGAACTTTGATTATAGGCGTTTGTCGTTGTGCGAAACAATGATCCGGAATGCAAAATGGAAAATTATTGAAATCAAATTTTACAGATAATGACTAATAATTCCACAAGTAGCATGTAGACCTTGTAAGTTGCTATACCATCTTCTAGTGACCTGATCTTTGCTAAAATTCTATTTCAAATTTTCAATATGTCAAAATAGACAATTTAATTTGTGCATTTGTGTATTTTGCATTCCGGACGCGTTCTTTCGCACAACGACATAAAGATAAAATCCCTTGTTAAGATATAACATGTTTGAATTTGCATGTAAGTGCTTTAAGCCCGCCGCACACTATACGATCCGTCTGCGATCTGATTTTGGAAAAATTTGTTATAGCATATGATATGAACATTCAAACATGTAAAATCTAAATGATCAAAATTCTGAATAGTTGTATGACTACTAAAGCTGAAAGCCCTGGCTATTGCGAGCCTCCTTGTAAGAATAAAAGCAAATTTAATTCCGAATCGCAATGACGTCACAGCAATCTTGCGAGCGGCTACGATTTGAAGCCCATTTGGCTTTCACTCTGTCCACAATGCTTGCAGTTAACCAAAATTTCGATTTTAGTATTTCTATCACTATCCCGAACTTCAAATAAGATAATTTTACTCGTTTAAACTTTCATATTTAATGCAAAATGCCATTGGCTCGAAAATTAGGGAGCAGTCGGATCGTATAGTGTGCGGCAGGCTTTATTAAGAAATTAAAAAAAAAAAGAATTGTAGACTGATTATGGTGTAAACCATCAAATGGTCATTTGCTGCATATTTCATAGAGATCCCAGCTCTTGTGTTAGGCTATTATAAAAATCATTTGCAGCTTTTGTTGACTAATTTGTTGACTATAGAGGTGTTGTGGTCCAGGGGATAAGTCTCCGGACTGTTAACCACATGTTCCGGGGTTTGAATCCCTGCCACGGCTCTAACGTCCTTCGCCAAGACATTAATCTACATTTGCCACACTCATCGCGGGTGTATGATTTGGGTACCTGGTAGGATTTATTCCTTCAGTGCATGAAGTGCTATGGTTGCTCAAGCTAAAGTGAGGGAGCAAGTGATTAGAAATCACAATTCTTTTGAAGTGTTCAACAATAATCTTAAAACATATCTGTTTAATTTTGGCCTATAATTGATTACCATTTCCTCTCCTATCCTTACCTCTTCTATTGCACTTTTGTCTATTTGTCATATAATTTCATCTTTTGCACAAGTTATGCCTGGAGCATTTGATCATCAAGTAGATTTGATACCTTACAAATCTTATATATCATAATATTATTATTATTAATAATATCCCAAGTACTTAGGATGCGCATAGAGACATTATATCATAATGTTATATGCGCTACACAAGAACGGAATATCATTATTAGTAATGGCAGGAGCGCTGGGCTGCAAGGTGCCAGGTAAAAATGTCAGAGGTAAAAATGTCAGAGGTAAAAATGTCAGAGGTAAAAATGTCAGAGGTAAAAATGTCAGAGGTAAAAATGTCAGAGGTAAAAATGTCAGAGGAAAAAATGTCAGAGGTAAAAATGTCAGAGGTAAAAATGTCAGAGGTAAAAATGTCAGAGGTAAAAATGTCAGAGGTAAAAATGTCAGAGGTAAAAATGTCAGAGGTAAAAATGTCAGAGGAAAAAATGTCAGAGGTAAAAATGTCAGAGGTAAAAGTGTCATAGGTAAAAATGTCAGAGGTAAAAATGTCAGAGGTAAAAATGTCAGAGGTAAAAATGTCATAGGTAAAAATGTCATAGGTAAAAATGTCATAGGTAAAAATGTCAGAGGTAAAAATGTCAGAGGTAAAAATGTCAGAGGTAAAAATGTCAGAGGAAAAAATGTCAGAGGAATATTTTTTTTTAAAATCTGGTTTCTTTGCTCCCTGGCTTATTCAGTGAGCTGTAGGTGTGGCACTTCAGACTTTGGTTTATTGTGCCATTCTTAAGAACGTAATTTTTTTGTATCTCCAGGTGACTTCGGCGCGTTCGCGACAACGATTTTCTATTAAAAAAGAAAGAGATGGACAAAGAGCAACAAGAAAAAGGAAAGACACGATGATGAAAGGAATCAATAAGTAACAATATGAAGGGAAAGATAGAAGGAAACAACATATTGGAATATATGGAATAACCATAGCCGAACGCAGCGGGGGAGGGGGGAGGGGGCACGTAAATTTTTTTACCAAATATTTTCACAAAATCCACGAAAAGTGTGCACTTAATCTTTGAACTTTTGAATTTCACTTTTAAAAGATGCAAAAGCGCCCTCACGAACAGCTCAGTCGCTTTGCTCCCTTCTTTTTAAACTTTTTCTCTTTTTTTTTAGGCGTCTTGCCCCCCCCCCCCACCCCCGGAAAAAAAAATCTGCGCACGGCCCTGGCAGTAACAGAAAGATAAACGATAGAGAGGTTTGAATGAAAAGAGTGAAAAAGAAAGTGAAAGAAAAAAGAGTGAAAGAAAAAAACGCAAGTTAATCGTCCGGGAAAGAAGAAAGTATAACATGGCTGCGCCGGGGGGGGGGGGGGGGGGGGTGGATTGATGACTCATAGGAGTATTGACGTTTCAAATGAACTAATAGTGATATTATAGAATTGCAAACCCCGGACCTTTCCTTGCCCACCATCTTATTTCTTCTGCTTCCTCTTTTTTTTCTCCTATTTTCCCCCTTTCTTTATAAAATCATCGGGGTGTTCGCCCCTCTGTAGCCCCGGCCCTAGATATGAATAATAAAATTGGGGAAGCAGGGAGAAGAGGGCAAGTAGAAAGAATTGAAAAGAAGGATAAACGAAAAACAAGGAAAGTAAGAGGAATCAGAAAGCTAAAGGAATTAAATATCCATCAGCTGGTAGATTCATTCATTGGAATATCAATCATATGATCATGCTGCTCTCAGGTCATTTTTTTCTTCTCTTTGTTATTGCTGCTTTAAAAAAATTCATACATTATCATTACGTCATCCTCTGTGGCTACACACACACACACCAACGCAAACGCACACACGCACCGCACACACTACCTCACACATTGTGTACATATATAATTTGATAAGTCACAGAAAAATCTTCAAAAACTGTATTTTTTTCCAAACTTTTACAAAACATATCTACCCTAACCCTATTTTCATGTGTATTTGACTGTCGTGTTATAGGAATCGAATGAGGTATATATTTATTGAAACTTGCTGTAGTTATACCAACCGTTCTACGTTACATTTGATTTCGCATTCACCTTCCATGCAAGACCAGGCAATCATGACATTATCAAAAGAAATACAAACAGACATGTTTATCCCTCGAAAAACTTTTATTACAACGTTCAAGTAACACGATTATCGCCATTTGCTTGCACTTGTCATGTTGTGTTTAACGTAATTAAGTTTAGAAATGCAGAGGACATAATTATTCTTTTTTGGATGAATTATGCACCAGGTTGTGAATAAGAAATTTAAAATATACTAGTACTGTGAGGTCTCTCAAAATAATGTACTTCTCCCCCAATTCAATATTTATATGCACAATGCTACATCCGAAAAATCACACTTCACTAGGAAAGGCAATTAAACCAAGTCTCCTTGAATAAGAAGGCAAATCATAACATTGTAAATGAGCTGCAAATTCCGTTAGAATTTGTTTTACCAAAGACTGTGGATATAAGACAGTTTTCATCATCGATGACTTTTCACTAGTTTCACGGATGACATTAATTTTTGTACATTGTAGTATACGTACAGCAGATGTACAGCAGATGAGTGTACAATCAAAATCATATACCACAACACACATACAAAAAAAAATCTATTTAAATCTCAATTCTACGTTCGCCTTGAGCACTCCACGGACACCGACAGAGTGCTATTCCACCTATATAATACACACAATAATGGCCCACATATAACTTAAACGTTTCGTACGCGTGTTTCTCTCACAATTGTATTCGGCAACAAATTCAATGAGCTGAATACTAGAGTCATTGCATGTAAGCCAATAAATGGTTTTAGGTTCTCTTGATTATGTGCTTGTCCAAATAATGATCTGCATTTGTAATCATAAATCATAAAGCTATTCAAGAACCAGGAGATCAAATGATGCTTCTGTCATATGGCAAACAGTAGATGTGTATACAGTGCAATCAAATATGAATCAGTCACCACATTTATGCTGAAACAGAATTAAGTCAAATAAGGCGAAAAGAAAACTTATCGGTAAACCTATAGCATGTTCCCACATTTTGCATGAACC
This sequence comes from Echinometra lucunter, assembly GCA_029962745.1. NCBI lineage: Eukaryota > Metazoa > Echinodermata > Echinoidea > Camarodonta > Echinometridae > Echinometra > Echinometra lucunter. The sequence continues at coordinate 23,373,290 of CM057157.1, forward strand.
AAATGGATTCTAAGCATGCATTATGTGCACAAAAACTCGTATCAAGGTGAATAAAGCTCCCCATGCGGCACGGGCGGCGATTATGCTGATCAATAATTATCCCAATTCTCTTGCGGGTAAAGATGTGACACAAGTCTTTATCATTGATTAATCATCTACATGTATATGGACTTCCCCATAAGAAAATGAGATTTTCTCACAAAATATCATGATGATACACAGTAAGCTTCAGGATCTTAAACAACAAACCAAAAGCGAAAAAAAGGAGAAAAATCTGCAAAAGTGTGCAGCTTTAAACACAAAACACGTAAAACAGCAACAAATAACATGATCTTGAGCAGGTATACTTCTACCAAAGTCTCTTGTTTTGCAAACCATCAGTCGTTTACATTGCTCCAGGTTTAGTCTTCATCATCTTCAACATTTAGTATTCTGAGTGGCCGTATGTTGTGACTGATTGCGTGCAGGAACTGCTCCATGTCGCGCCTTCCATCACGTAGGTCCATGCAAAGGTTGCGGAGCCTTTGCTGCAGATCACGATACACCCTCTTGGTCTCCTTTCTTGGCAGATTACCAATGTTGTACTGGGAGATTGCGACTTCAACAGCCGACTGTTCTGCTTTCAGATTTCTTACCGCTTTCCAGAAGGTTGGATGATAGTGTCCAACCTGTTTCAGGAACCCGAAATTCCAGGCTTCACATGAATTGTTAGTACGAGGATTTCCATCTATTGTAGCCTGATGGACGTTCCATGTCTCTGGTGGAAAAATTGCTGGGAGTCGATATCTCATATTGAACTGCTGTCCCTGTCGCTGCTGCACAGGGCCTCTGATATATGTCCTCTCGAAGTATCGGAGAAGAGCATCGCCCTGCGGTGGGGCAACATTCCTCACATAATCGAATCCTCGAACTACATCTCCCTCGGGTATGAATGCTAGGCCGTCGAGCATTCCCACAAAGTGGCGGAAGTCAGCATCCGCACGATAGTGCTCGATCAATCCAAGTTCCTGCATTATGAAAATACATTTCGTTATGAGATTTGTCAGAAATCATAAGTTGAACAGGGTCGGTAGAGGCTAGCTACAAATAATATACTTCCAAGTACAATAACATAATGTTTTGTCCCCACATTATTAGAGGACAGGGGAAATCTATACTCAAAGGCCTACCCCCCACCCCCTACTTCCACCTCCAAGCAGTTTTCCACTATTAGAATCTTGCGAATCGCTATATTGCTTTTACGATAACAAAAATATAGGTCAAAAGTATCTCTGCACAGTTGTAAATGCAGGCACTAGGCAACAAAAAAGTTTGACCAAGTTACGATCCGTCAATCATCGGAAGAGGAGGGAAGATATTATTTGTGATTGAGAAACTAAGTTGACATTTCAAAACATCTCTTTTCTTTACCATGTTTACTTTAAACTAGTTTATATTATTCATTTGAAAATGTTAATTACTAATGTAAATTACTTTTCAATAATCAGCGAAAGAAGATTCATCCCCGCGCCAGCCCTCTCTTGAACCATGATTTCCCCCCCCCCCCACCCCGTATTTGCTTGATGGGAAACAAATGATTTTCATATTCACCTGAATTTTGCGCCAAGTGGCTTGCGTTAGATGATAGAAACACCCCTGGTGTCGATGAGGAGGAAATACCTCATCACCAGCTTGCATTGCGGCGATTTCGAAGTCAGTTATGATCGTGGCAAGTCTGGGTTGCAGTCCTAGTGCCCTCACCTTATCAAGCACCGCTTGGAATAATTCCACATAACTCTCTCTCGTCTTCCTCTGCAAGAATGCATATACTACAGTTATGTCAATATTCCCAAGGGGCACTCGAATGATATATAGTTGCTTGAAAAGTTTGGGGGACATCGCGAAATTACCGTCCATATAGCAGAGCTCAGCATTTGCGAAATGTGTAATACACTCTTCCGTCGCAAAGGCAATTATTCTACTTTGAGCTTGTGGCCCGTTGTCGTAAAGGAGGAACTGCGTTGGATTCGGCCCGTCGGTCATCGTTAACTCCGGATCCAAAATTAACTCGGCCAAAGAGGCGGGTTCGACCGGTCCACTGCGTTGATTGAGCAGAGTCCTTCTGACAACGGCGCGGCTTGGTAGGCTTGCCTGTACTTCCCTTGGCAAATTTCTAACGGTATCCGTGTATATTTGCTTAGGTGTGTCATGGGTGGTTGAGGCTCGCGCCTTCATTTCTTGCCGTGCCTTACAAATTTCGGTTCCTACCACATCAACGTCATGGTTGTGTGCGTTGCCTGGACGCGGATGGGCCCTGTTGAGGTCGGTTTTAATTGTTCCTTTGCATCCACGGGTGCGTCGAACACATATCCATATAACTGAGTTTTTACCCTCAAATTGTTTTGTGTACATATTCCCCTCAAAAATTATTTTGAGCCGTCCCTTGTTTGACGTAATTAACTCCATCCTCGTGATTCGGGAAATTAACTTAGCATTTTGCCAGTCGCCTTTCTCTTCATTGAAAACGTGGGAGTTTCCATCGACCTTCTGACCTCCCACATCCCCCCCCCCGACACTTATTTTTCGTGATTCAGTTTATGTGATTGGCTTATTGCTAGTAAATATTCATTAGATATCAATTGGCCTTTTTCAATACGCGTGATATTTTACTGTGATTGGCTTGTTGCTAATTAATATTTCATTAAGGTATCAGAAAGAAGTGCGTCATGAAATGCGACACCGGGAAAATATTGCGAACCACTTGACGACACGAATCTCCTTAAAGCGCGCGCTTCTCTGGAATGTAACTGTGCGGCTACCCTTTGATGTGGCATGGGCGGTTTTTTACCTAATCGTATTTTGTTTCATTATCTGACACAACCACGGAAGCGTTGAAATGCTATTCTAAACGACATAACGAGATATCCTCGTCGGGGCACTGACATTCACAGTCAATATCTCGAAAGGTCAAAGCTAAGGTCAATGCCATGATATGTTTGTTTTTTGGTTCTGGAGAACGTGAAAGTTAGGATTAGAGTTAGATTAGGGATTTAAGTTTAGGATAAACATGGCTAAGTTTAATAGACTATAGCGATTGTAAGTGCAAATGTCATACGTATAAATTTCATCTTGTCAAGTCAGCTTATATCAATATCCATATCATGTCCACAAGATAATAATTTTACAATGTCGACTTTATCCATTAATAGTCGACATGATGAAAAAAAAACTATCATGCGAAGTGGACTTCTCAAAAAGTTCATGTCTTTCCAAGTCGCCAAATTTAAGACCTCACTGACGACATGACAAGAAACATTTTGTCAAGTCGGCTTGATATATCCATATTACGTCGACGTGACTTACCAACTTTTATTACTTTTATTGGAGGAATTAGTCCAATTTGATCGAGTTGATTTGATTTGTTATCTTTACGTTTTCAAATAATTGTACATTGACCACGTCCGTACAGTGGCAAAACATAATCTTAACAATGCAAATTGCCTTCGGTGATTATTAAGTCGACAATGAGAACACTTTGACGTTTCCGTAAATCACATCGACCCATGGGAGTCATAAAATTTTTCCCTCCACACAATGGCGCAATGAGCCAAAAACCTTCTTATTTGTTTCTAATATCCACCCCCCACCCGCGACGCAGAGCTGACGAATATGAAAATCACACGCCCGCTTGGATATTTGCCGGTGTGGACAATGCCATTTTGAAATAGGTGTGCATGATTATAATTAACAGACAAAAAATATACAAGAGTATAAAAAGGAGTAAAAGTTAAATCTTTATTTAAAAAAGATCGGAATATACTGGATAATTTGATTTAAAAAAGTAATTTCAACTGAATGATGTAAATAGCAGTTATTCATTTTGGTGGTAGTATACCTCTAAAATTCCTAGCCCTCATGAAGGGTGTTTCTAAGCTTTTCTAAGCTTAGAAATAGGCTGATCGAGCTGGCTCCTTGCCAAGCTTGTTACCGGTGGATCCGGAAGAGTGAACGTAGTGATTCATTGACAGAAAATTCTAATCGCGTGTGAGTTACAATCCGCGATTACGCACCATTACTTACCTCAACAACAATCCGCCTTGATGGGTCGATTTGCGCCGAAGTCACCCCGATCCATGATCAGATTCCCTTCTTAACATTTAATGGCGCAAAAAACCAATAGGTGGAGGTGGCTTAAAATGCCATGCCCCGGAGCCCTCTTTCTAAATAAGCCAGCGAGCAAAGAAACTGACTTTCTAAATGAAAAAGTAATTTTGTAATTAATCAGGAAATGTATTTTTTACCTCTCACATTTTTCCTCTGAAATTTTTACCGCTGATATTTTTACATCTGACATATTTACCTCTGATACTTTTCCTCTGACATTTTTACCTCTGACATTTTTACCTCTGACATTTTTACCTCTGACATTTTTACCTCTGACATTTTTACCTCTGACATTTTTACCTCTGACATTTTTACCTCTGACATTTTTTCCTCTGACATTTTTACCTCTGACATTTTTACCTCTGACATTTTTACCTCTGACATTTTTACCTCTGACATTTTTACCTCTGACATTTTTACCTCTGACATTTTTACCTCTGACATTTTTTCCTCTGACATTTTTACCTCTGACATTTTTACCTCTGACATTTTTACCTCTGACATTTTTACCTCTGACATTTTTACCTCTGACATTTTTACCTCTGACATTTTTACCTCTGACATTTTTACACCGAACCGGCTGCAACTGTGGACTCTTGACACACATGGGGGTTGGTGTGTATAATAATGTGCCATACAGACCAAACAGTGTGGCAGTCCTGGGTTTTGATCCTGGCCAGTAAAGGGTTAATACAATCATCAATAATAACATCCTAGATTTGCTAGTGTTAGACTGTCACACGCAATAGTTTGGGCTTGCCCAAGTACTTCACTCTTATATGTAGATATTGACCAAATTAATGATTTGTATTCATACTGTACATAATAATGTGTTAAATTCTGTATTTGAAAGCAAAAAATTCTTTTGAAAATGCTTAACATTACAGAAATTTTGTATTGGATTCAGTTGCTTTCAGCATGTTCAGCACTTCTCTGATTACCCTTGTACCATAGAAGTTAGTAATGAAGTTTTTAATATGTATCAATGACACATTTTCCGTGTTTATTTTTTTTTCTTTCCATGTACTTATATTCATATGTTTTTAAAAGAAATTTTTAAACTTTGTAAACTGTTTTAAATTTGTAAACTCACGCTTTTAGTCTTCGGACTTTTTGTTGAGTCTTAATAAAACCGAATTGAATGAATGAATGAATAGTAATTTTCCATAATTATCATGGTAATATGATGGTACTTGCATGATACTTTCATTGTTTTGATGTTAATTTCGTCAAAATAGCATGGTACACATGGTTCTTTTTATGCAAGTTAAAATGATCCTTATTTGACTTTCAGGTGTGCTGAACTAGAAATACTCATGCTATGTATTCAAATTTTGCTTGTGTAAATTAATGAAATGGAATAGAAAGTAAGTTATGGAATTCTCTTTTGAAGTCATTGAATGTCTAGATTGGTGCTTCTCAACCTTTTTTACCTCCAGGCCCACTTTGGCCATTAGATTTTTTGCCAGGGGCCTACCTTCATTCTTAAAAATATTTCGAGGCCCACCTCACAGAATCTCAATGAGAAAGAGATCTATAAATCATGACTAAAGAAAATAGAGAATGAATTTTGTGGTAATTATCTGGACCATTACATTACTTACATTACATTTATACAATATCCAACCTACATGTACATGGTTGCAATAAATAAAAAGATTGACATAATCCTCCAACTCAAATGTACAGAAATCTTGTAGCACATTGCTTTGACGATAATCCACAACTGTTGATGTTATTTTTATATGTTCAATTAGATGTTAGCAGTAAAGCTGAATTAAAAAATTTTTTTCCAAAATATTTTTGACTGACTTCACGACCCACCTGAGAAAGCTTCGCAGCCCCCCAGTGGGCCGCAGACCAGCGGTTGAGAAGCACTGGTCTAGATCATGGCCAAAAGTAACAGAAACAAACCAAAAAATAACAATATCAAGAACATGATCAATGGATTATTTTTTGATGATAATCCATAACTGTTGATGTTATTTTATATGTTTAATAGATTAATTTCAATTAGATGTTAGCAGTAAAGCTGAATTCAAGAATTTTTTCCAAAATATTTTGGACTGACTTCGCACCCACTTGAGAAAGCTTATCAGCCCCCCAGTGGACTGCAGACCAGTAGTTGAGAAGCACTGGTCTAGATCATGGCCAAAAGTAACAGAAACAAACCAAAAAATAACAGTATCAAGAACATGATCAATGGATTATTCTTTGATGATAATCCATAACTGTTGATGTTATTTTATATGTTTAATAGATTAATTTCAATTAGATGTTAGCAGTAAAGCTGAATTCAAGAATTTTTTCCAAAATATTTTGGACTGACTTCGCGGCCCACCTGAGAAAGCTTAGCAGCCCCCCAGTGGACCGCAGACCAGTGGGTGAGAAGCACTGGTCTAGATCATGGCCAAAAGTAACAGAAACAAACCAAAAAATAACAATATCAAGAACATGATCAATGGATTATTCTTTGATGATAATCCATAACTGTTGATGTTATTTTATATGTTTAATAGATTAATTTCAATTAGATGTTAGCAGTAAAGCTGAATTCAAGAATTTTTTCCAAAAAATTTTGGACTGACTTCGTGGCTTACCAGTGAAAGCTTCGTGGCTCATCAGTGGGCTCAGAACCAGGGGTTGAGAAGCGCTGATCATGGCCAAAGGTAACAGAAACAAACCAAAAAATAACAATTTCAAGAACGTGAT
>CM057157.1:23380644-23432892 GCA_029962745.1 Echinometra lucunter
TGTCAAGGATCAAGTTATGTGTTGTATAATATATATTTTCTGTTTCATGCAACAGTACCAGGAACACCAGGTCCTCTGACTGCCACAGATAAAGGTGAAAGGTACATTTCCATTGAATGGGAGCACATCGATGATACAGAGCTAGGTATATACACGATAACACACTATACTGTCAGTGTTGCAAGTAGCCAGAGCACAGGTGATGGAGACACTTACGACGTCACAAATATTACATCACCTATGGTTTACACCATTGAACTACTGGATCCTGGTACAGAATACTTCATTAAGGTACATGAGCGATCAATCTCTTTTTTTTTTCTCCCCTGCTCACACTTTTCTCCATGATCTCTCCTTTTTGTGAGAATGACGTAGAATTGAAGAACTACTGTATAAGCTGTCATTTTCGCGAATTTTGAGAATCGCCCACTAATCACCAATTTAACAACACGCAAAAATATTTGAACATTTGCTTTAGCTCTCATCATCATCGGCACGTTGTTGCCATCGCCAATATGCAGAGAGTGCAGCAGTCCTCCATGTGTAGCATGTCACAACACATGCAGAAATTGTTACTCACCACAAGTTAGTTATGTAGCCCACAAAAAACCCTATAAGAAGCCACATTTTGCAAAAAAAAAAAAATGTGGAATTGGTGCCATTTTTCCAAAACACGCGGGGTTTTAGTGGTGTGGGAAGTAAGAGTGTTGCCGAAAACATGCTATAAATCAAGAAATCAGGGTTTTTATGATAATCTTTTTGTGAATCGCAGGCTATGAGTGTGATGGTAAAGGCTTAAAAAATTTGAAAATAAATCCCCCGGATCTGCCAATATGGCTCTTTCATGTACTAGTAAGTTTCTGCACTCGTGCTAGCAAAATTAACGACTCGCGAAAATGTCTCTAAGCATGCATGTGATTCGCGAAAAAAAATCTGTACGTGAAAATAATGGCTTATACAGTATTCTAAATAGCTTTGAACCCTATGATCTGTGACCAAAGATAAATGCACAGTTGGTAAGTAATCGTAGCAGTATTGAAAACTGCAAGTCAGAGTCAGCCATAGAAAGCTTATGTATTTTGAGCATTTATTTAGAATGGCTGAAGAATGAAAGTAAAGCCCTTCATACACTATACAATCTGACTGCGACCCCATTATGGAGCTCATAGCATTTTGCATTTAAAATAATAGTTTAAACAAGTAAAATTATCTTATATGTAGTTCGGAATAATGATAGGAATACTTGAACTGAAAGTTAAGTTAACTGCAAGCCTTTTGGTCATAAAGGCCATTTCATCTTGAAATCATAGACAATCCCAGAGCTGCTATGATGTCACTACTATTCAGAATTGACTTCACTTTTATTCCTACAAGGAGACTCACAACAGCCCAAGATTTCGATTTTAGTATTCATATTACTCTTCAGAACTTTCATCATTAAGATTATACATGTTTGAATTTTCATATCCAATGCTATGACAAATTTTTCCAAAATCAGATCATATAGTGTCCAGCAGGCTTTATGGAGAGCCTGTGTCTCAAGACCCATCATACTGTTGCCCCAACAGCCACAGACTATGTGACTTATATAAATAGATAGATCTTGTAACACACAGATACACGTATAAGGGTTTATGGTTCACCATGTGATAAGTCCTGAAAGGACTGTAAAGTGGAATGAGGTGGAGGTGAAAATGAGAGGTGAGAAAGAGGGAGAGATAGAGGGAAGAGTATCTTTCATGAAACTGGGTGCAGTCCTGAAAAGGCCTGTAAACCAGAGGAGGTGTGAAGGCTTGAGTTAGGCGGAGAGATGAGGAGACTTGGAGCTTAAAGTTTGGTGGAGAGGTGAGAAGACTCCGCCTGCCTCAAACCCTTCGACGATTATCCGTACCACCATGCAAACCTTCAAACATCACACAGATACACTGTACATCGGCTTTATAAAGTGAATACCAAGTATGTGCATATTGGACTGTTTATTTTTATAAATTTAAAATAAATTTGTGTTTTACCATGCCACATGTCAAAGAACCTTTACTTGTGATACAGGTTCGATCTGTCAATGAAGGAGGACCAGGGGACTGGTCAGAAAGCTTGACTGAAACTACAAACCAATCTGGCCCAAATGGTATGTTTGTAGCACATGAAATGTATTTACCATATTTTAAACAAACATTTCAATAGATCATCACAATATTTTAAGTTCTTTCAATACCACAACGCAGCATAATCGGATCCTGATGAAATTCACCTTAGAATTTCAAATAGGGTTTGATTAAAAACTTACAAAAAATAACTATCATAATTATTATTCTGAGTACGAACAGACTGATTAAAATTGTAAGGTATGGTAAACCTGTCAGAGAAGAGGCTATTAAAATCAGCGAAAAATTAATGACAATCCATTGCATTGATCAACACATATTGGTTCGATTATTCCTTTATTCAGTATATTCTCTCTATCTTGAAGGCACAATTAGGGCTCAAATAGAGAATGCATGAGCTAAACGTTACTACTTTGGGACTTTAAGGTTTCCAATAGCCTTAAAGTAATTTAGATAAACATCAAAATAGAGGAAAATATCACTACTCTAATCGTTAACTGCTATTAGTTAATGATGACATAAAGTACTTTGCTTAATCTTAAAAAAAAAAGATGTTTTCATTTCTCTGTTTTCAACAGCTGCTGCCATTGGTGCAGGTGTTGGCATTCCACTTTTCCTCATCATTGTGGTTTCATTTGGATTTGTCATGTACACAAGACGGAGAAGGTACATGTTTATATTTGTTTTTTTTATATTGTATACACAGTGAACAAAAATGTGCCAAGTGCACAAAATTAGTCGTTTTGTATCTGTTTCCTGTGTTATTTCCTATGGAGAAATGGTATTCCACAAAATTAGCCGTTTTTTAAATGGCTACAAAACGGCTATAAAAGAGAGAGTTTTAAGCTACAAAACGGCTACATCCTTGCGTCCTGTTTCATAGTTGTCGCCATTTTGTAGCCGTTTTGTAGCCGTTTATGGCTATTTTGTGGCCATTTCATTGCTGTTTTCTCTATCCTTTTGAATCCTATTCAATCCATAATTTCTCAAATTCTAACAAAATTTATTCTGATTGATTAGTACCAATGTGAAAGCAACATTTTAGATTATGAATGGCTGCAAGAAGAATACTTATTGACATAGAATTCCAGAGATATCCTGATCGCAAAATACAATTTCGTTTGGCAGTGGGTTGGAACTGGGAAAGGTATACAAAACAACGAGTCCAAACTTCATGCACGCCAGTTTTAAAATGATTAATGCAAAGAAGAGATCCATAAAAGGTAAGATAATTACTTCAATGGCAAGGCAAAATTCCAGAGAATCATTTAGTATCACATTTTACTTATAAGTGTGATAAAATCTTCTCTCAAAAATAAGATTTCTAGACCTTTGTCGGTAGGTTAATTTTTTTTTCTGAATGGGCACGAAATATAGCAAAATCTGCCAATTGTTATTAATAATTTCACGATTCCTTCCTCGGTTCCAGAGAAAAGTTAGTCCATAGGTATTTAGGTTCCTCTATCCGTTGGTGCTATCAGATTTTCAAAATTTGTTCTAGTTTTTGAGGTATTAACCCTGTGTGCAAAATAGGACATGTGCAAAGTTTGGACACACCGCCATACTAGTTTGCCTTCTAGTTTTGATCATTATAGGCATGCCAAAGAGTTAACAGGCACGTATATGCATGAGCAGAGAGAAAAAAAATTATTTTCATGAAATAGTATTCCTTTTTCTCAAATCAGGAATTAATTTCACATACGTCTTGAGTGGCAAAATGCTAGAAATAGCTTTTCAGGCTTTAATGAAGTTTTCTTGGTGTTATCCCGTGTCAGCCATCAATTTATGCCTCAATTGATAATTGCTTTGTCATAAAGTGTAAAGAAAGAGAAAGGTTTTCAGAATTTTTCACTAATTTAAATTTCAAATCTGTATATGAAACGTAAGTGTATTGCATCTAAGTGAGTTTGTCTTGCACAATGCTTACCATTATTTCAAAGGTTTCATCGGTTAATTATGCACTTGTCTGAAAGCTTACATATCTAGGACAACTGTGAATGGTTTACAGTGGAAGAGACCTCCCATTTGCTAAAGGTTTACTAACCCAAAAGTACAAAAGACTTAAGTTTGCTTCCTCATTGAACAATGCTCAACCAGTAAAGACTCATTCACATATCCATTGGCACCCCCTGCACACCCCCCCCCCCGCACCTTTTTTTTAGTGTTCACTATGGTGTGGTTTAACATGTTAATAATCATTCCTGGTTTCATAAAAGAGAGTTTTGACAAAATTTGTGCCGACAAACTCATGATATCATATTTTGCACTTATGAAAGAAGAGTTTGATTGGTCTACCGGTAATTGCCGCCAGGAGGAAGAAAGGAAATTTTTTGCTTCACCATTTTTGTTGCCACCTCATATCCCATTCAACTATGTGTAATAAAAGGGGGTTACTGCAGGGGTTACTGCTTTATATGCGAAAAAGTGGAAGTGAAAATTCATTAGTACATGCACATTGTATTTAGGACTGTCTGTTTTATTACAGTATTGTGTTTTGATTTATGCTCAGGAATGCTCCAGTCCCACCACCAAAAGAATTCGATCTGGAGGGTGTTGAAGCTGATGGTGAGCAAAAACTGAAGATGCATTCTTTATGTTCCAAAGTAACAACACATAAAGTAGATAAAGATCCTTGCTCATGCAGTACTTAAACGTTCTCAGACAAGATGTTTTAATCATATTTGTTCCTCTTGATCTGATAATGGAGACTAGTTACTGGCAGAGATAGTTCATGCAATTGCAGGGCCCTCAAGAAAAAAAAAAGAATGAATGCTGACGACTTTGTCATTTCTCTGTTAATTTTATATCTCTTTGTGCACTCTATTATAGGAGAAAATAATGACAATTCCTCTTTTAATATTTCCTTTATATTCTACTTCACTTGGTGAAACATTGAAACTGGTAATTATTCTATAGATATGACTTAAGCACACTAGTTGTTTATATGATATCCTTTTGGACAATGGTGGGGAAAAAATCTAACTTTAACGATTGCTCAGTTTAATTGTACGAATGTGCACTGGTGCACACAAAACACACAAGGGGCCTGATTCAACAGTTTGATTCAAAGAGGTAATTTTCTTGGTCCAAGCAGTTTGTTATAACAGGGTTCTACGCTACATGTAACTCTTTTCATAGGAGGTCTGCATTGAAATGTTAGGGTTCATTTGCATTAACTGAGTCCTTTGCTAAAATGTTTACACTTTGGGGGTTCAGACTAAGATCTGGGGTGCCCAGATGTCCCAGGCTCCTGCTAGTGTAAAGCCCTGGTTACAACAAAGTTTCACCATATTTATGTAAATTCATTCATTATCTCAAAATTATCATTTTTTTGTAGAGAATGGAGGAAGTTCCAGCCCACCAGTGGTGGTGCCTGCAGCTGGAACAAGATCTCCCAATGTGAAGCCTACCATTAAGCCACGGCCGCCACAATACCAGCCTGTCCTCATCAGCAACCTGGCTAAGTTTGTCAAGGCAAGGCGATTGTCTTCAGATGGATTTGAAAAAGAATTCAAGGTATCAGTCATGTCAAAACTGTTGCAGAATTACTAAATTCACTGTTATTGATATCAACATATAGATTGATTCTGAAATCCCCCAGAATAATAAGTGAAAGCATGGCTGTATGGTAAATACATTTTGCATAAGCACTCTGGAGATGCATTTTACTCTCAGCAACAACATCCTTCTTTTACATCCCTGAGTGGTAGGAAAGCTACATGTACATGTACATGTACAATGTATGTGCAAGATGAATTACCATCATAATGAAAAATTTTACTCTCTCAAAGGTTGTATTAATGTGATTGGAGCAATCATCTATCAAAAAGGTTAATTGTACTAGGGGCAGCTGTATTTAGGGGTACATGTAATTGTCCTAGAGGTCGTTGAAATGTCCAGTTTAATTGGCTGAATTATACAGTCAAACCTGTAGTGACCATAGGTACAGAAAGACCACCTGTCTGTAAAGACCATAATGTTGTTTCCTGTGTATAGTTTTTTTTCCATTGAAATGCATGGATGTATTGATAAACACTGCTTTTCTTGTCTCCTGTGAGTAAGGATAATGTACTGAATTCAAGAAGGAGGTTTATCTTAACCTAATGTAGACTGTTAGAGCATAAATAAGTGTACATAAGCATATTATTGCCTGCCCATTGGACAAGAGGACATGCGCATGGTACAAGGCCTTACGCAGGAATTTTTTCGGGGGGGGGGGGGGGGGGGGGGTCATATGTTCATTATACATTATGAGGTAACATGCAGACAACCGAGTGGGAGCTTTTGCTTTTTTAGAAATGCAATTGATCGTTCTGGTGCACACTTTTGGGGGAATTTTTGGAAATTTTGGCACACTTTGGGTGGAACTTTTGGAAATTTTCAAGGAAAAAACTTGAGTTTGAACAGTGCATTTGAAATCCTAATATGTTTATAGAAAGAAGTATATGTAGGCCTATTATTTGAAGCTCATGATTATTTTGAGCAGAGTAGAATGTCATGTACCTCTCACTTCTAGAGCAAAATATGTTTTGGTGATTAATACACTTTGATGACGTTGTCTATCTTGTTGTCTTTCTCTTTCTCTATGTGATCTACAGGACTTGTTGAATAAGAGCGGCAAGGGGTGTATTGGCAACAATCCTGAGAATAAAGCAAAGAACAGATACAAGAATGTTGTAACATGTGAGTTGATTGCTCAACATACTCATTTTATTAATTGAACTGATATACTACTATAAAGCTAAGGAGAAAAAAAAGAGACAACAGAACACCTGTTTGATGAATTTTCAGTAGTAGGATTTAGTAAAGTTAACTTATATTTAAAACATGATCATGATAAAGTAAATGTAGGGATGTATATTTTGACCAAGGGTTTGTTTAAATGCTTTTTAACTACTCTGACTTGTTTCTCTTGACTCAAGAGTAGCACAGGTACATGTAGATTAGAAACTTGCCTTAAGTGTCTTAATCTGTTGTCTAATGGAAGCGGGTAGTCCCTCATTAAACTTTTGGGTAATATGAGAATTCAATAGTCAATGAGTTAAGTTCAACATTCCTGTGAGATGTTTATGAGTGTTTAGAGACGATTTAAAATAGGTCTAGAAGAGATTTTGGGAAATCAATTCAAAAGTGACAGGGGCTGTGCTTCTATCTTTTATCAAAATACATTTTTTTCGGGGGGGGGGGGGGGGGTGGGTGGGTGGGAGGAGAGAGAATTGCTGGAATCATAGCATGTGAATCTATTTTCCTTTATTTCTTGTACAGATGATGAACATCGGGTGAAACTCAACAAGTTGCCGACAGAACCAGGAGCTGATTACATCAATGCAACCTATATGGATGTAAGGTGTTGTTCCTTCCTACCATTGTTTACCACTGAGTTTTTTCATCACCGATGCATGTTATGGTTAGATTTAGGGTTAGGTTCAGGTTTGGGTTATGAGTTGTGTTTATGGCTGGGGTTCAGCTTTGGGTTAGAACAAAGGTTATAGGGTTATACTCTGAGTTAGTCTGAGCCTATAAACCCATCGGCCCTGTTGGTCCCTGATACGAAAAGTAACATGCCCATGTAAATGTGATAGTAAGGGAGATATATATTAGCCTGGCCCCACTTTCAGACGAGAGAGTTCTCGTATCGATATATGACGTATGGATATAGGACGTTTTTTTTGCATCTGAATGCTCTTATATTGATACGTTGTTTCAATATACGACGTATATCAAAACGATGATTTGGGCATTGTATCGTATGATTATCCTATATCCATATGATGTAAATTCACGTCTGAATGCTCTCATATCCGTACTTCGTATAAGTAGGTGGGACTTATTCGCAACGCACACTTAGGGCCCGACCTCTACTCTACTATAGATGAGTCCAGCACAACGTTAAACACGAAGCGCAAAGCCCGCATGAAGTTCGTACTGCGCAAGGGAGAGACTCATACATATTCATGAGCTTCCCACGAAAGTTCAACTGAGCGCGCGGTCTGAATACTCCTGTACGATTATCGGATTACGGGGCGTTGCATCTGAAAGGTTTCATATCAATACGTCGTATATCCATACGTCGTATGAATATACGATAAGTTGGTGCGTCTGAAAGCGGGGTGGGTCTACTTTCCTCCATTTAGAGTCTGATCAGTGTACTGGTGATACAGTAATTTTGGTTTAATGTTTGCTATATCTCAGATTTTTTATAGAAGCATGTTTTTTTTTTCATACAAAGGCTTAACCCCTACCACCTAAATGACCCCCTGTGGATGACCACTTATAAAAAATTAAACACTGACACATACTTCACCTTATTTCATCCTACTTTCCCTTCATCCTATACAATAATTTCTACATGAATTTTATTTATGTGTATGTCTTTCTCATGATTTCATCAAATATGATTCATTTTTTCTATCCGATATGAAAAAAAGAAAAAGAAAAGTGACGTTTGCTGCCCACTGCCAGGATAATGCCTTGCGCTAGAATATCTGGCCATGGCATGATAGGGGTTAATGGGAACCAAAACCCTGGGGGAAAAATCACTTTGAATGAAAAAAAAAGGGACAGGGAGAAACAATTTTTAAAAGTTCTATCAAAATCGGTAATAAAATAAGAAAGTTATGAAACTTTGAAAACTCTTGATTTGCTTTCTATGGCTGTACACAAAATTTCATATTTTCTACATTATCTCTAAAGAGGCTGCTTTTCTCTTTGTTAACTCAACATATGTTGTGTTAAAAATACATTTTCCCATGATATATCTTGATCTAAGAAGGAGACAGGCTGTACCTTGGGAGATAATGGAGAAAATATGAAATGTTGTGTACAGAACATATTTAGAGTTGTCCATGAAAGCCTGCCATTTTGAAACAACTTTGCCGATTCGAGGATAGCCATAGAAAGTTGAGAGTTTTCAAACTTTCATAACTTTTATCATTTTTTACCGATTTGGATGGAACTTTAAAAAAAAATTGCTTCTCTCTATCCCTTCCTTTTCATTAAAATTAATTGTTATTCAGGGTTTTGGTTCCATTTAAGGCTTGATTATTCACAGACATTTAGAAAGTGAAGAAATCTGTTCTTCGATCTCTCCCTTTATGAGATAAAATTATTCTTTTCTCTTGTCAATTACAGGGATACAAGAAAGAGAATGCTTTCATTGCCTCTCAAGGTGACTATATCATAAATCCATACAAATTAGCGTACTATTTTTAGAATTGTAGAAACTTTTTTTTTAAAGTGGACCCTCTGGCCTAAAATTTCATTTGAGGGCAAGTGAAAAAATCAATGTCAGATTAAAGGTAGGATATCCCATTTGCAGCTCTAGAATATTAAGATGTGTGAATATGTGTTCAATTATAAGAGAATGATTATTACAAACTTCTGTGAAAGAAAAATGGATTGTACATGGCTAATTAAATGAATAATTAACATTTATGATAACTCTGTACTTATTTCGGACTGAAAATTTAAGCGGATTTTTTTCCGAGATAGCGCACAACGAAAAGATTCCCGTTGCATACAGTACAGCGCTGCTATTATGCGGTATGTGCAGCTGAGCTAGCTAGCTAGCTGGCTTCGCTTCTCCCGGTGAGCTGATTCAACTTGCTTATTCAAGGATGGTATAGCCAGATTTTCATTTTTTGTATGACCGTAAGATTAGATAAACAGTATCAGAAGGGCATATCCTAAACTCCTGCCAAGTTGTATGCATTTTCGAAGATTTTGCAAAAGGGATCTCTTACCTTAAATATATGAAGAGATTGAATGTAAAAACTGATATATCCATTATTGTCAAATTGAGATATTTGCAATTAAAGATCAAGAAAAATAGCAAAACGGAGCGCTGTGAAAAGAATGCCAATTGCGAATTGTTGTCTGTATTATTTGCGTTCGGGATAATTCTTTGCACCACTCAGTTTTTCTAAGTTACCTAATTGTTTCCATCTTTTCTCTACCAAGGTCCAAATACTGCTTCTTTGAACGATTTCTGGCAGATGGTTTATGAGCAGAGGACGGCGACCATCGTCATGCTGACTAATCTTGTAGAGAAAGAAAAGGTGAACATGAAAAACTCATTAAGTATTGACATAGAGACTGGAAATAGAAAATCTTCAGTGAAAGAGATCTCATGATAAGCATGTCTCAATAAGTGTATCTTGAGGCACTGTAGGATACTATTTGCATGACAGTGGAAATCCTTCAATATAATGAAATAAGTACATCTGTAGAGCATATAAGAATAATTCTGATCTTTATGTCTGACTGCTCATGGCAGGCCTTCTAGAAACCTGAGATATGGAAGTGACTTTGACTGACTTTGTCATTTTAGAAATCATATTGAAGTGAATTCCCAAGGTATGTCAATTTTCTTTTTTACAGTTATCATGTATTGCGGTCACATATTACTTTGGTTTACATGCCATTAGCATTTTAGTGCGTGTAGTGAATGAATTATTGATCCTGAAAGCATAATATCAAGGTATGGCAGTGAATCTTTACCTAAATTATCAGTACCCCCACGTCTTTTATTATGCTGTCTGAACCTCAGTTTCTAAGTTGAATCTTTGTATTACCAGAATCTATATTGTATGACCACTGGAAAATCGAAAGGACACTTATGGGGTGTTGCAAGAAAGTTGCAATCGATTGCAAGTTGCAACTGATTGTCACTGGCCAATCAAAATCATTGTTGCATGCATGTCTTCTTGATTGCAACCTTCTTGCAACACCCCATAAGTAATGTTGATGTACATGTACGTACATATGCATTTTCAGGTGTACAGAAAATGGTATTATGAAAATCAGTAAATACCATAAAATTAGTCCATTTTATCATTATATCAGAACAATTATCATATGAGACCAGACATTATGCCCACTCTTTTGTCCTGGCAGACTAAATGTTTAGAGTACTGGCCAGAGTTTGGAATGCATGAGCAATATGGAGAGCTGGAAGTGACTGGTAGAGAGGTAGAAGATCGAGGAAGTTATGTGCTTCGGAAGTTTGATGTTGGAAAGGTATATAACATTTGGGTTCTGCTGTGTTATTGTGTACAAATTATTGATTATTACTTTATAATCTTTATACCATGAATTGTGATTCATTATGGATGTTCATACCTTTTGATCTTGTTTTTGAAATGAATAAATTAATACTATGACTTTTCCAGATGTTACATTTGATTGTTGAATTTCAGTGATGAATACAGGAACTAAAATTTGGAACTCAAATTTTAATTTGGTTGTCGCTTGTTCTCTCAACCTTTTCCCCATTTAATTTCCATTTTTTTCCATAGCCTGGCAGACAACCCCACAGAGTCTCCCAATATCATTACACTATCTGGCCTGACATGGGTGTTCCTGAGAGCTCTCAACCTCTCATTGACTTCAGGGATATTGTGAAGGCAGCCAATCCCACAGACGCAGGTCCAACCATAGTCCACTGCAGGTTGGTTTTCAGCTGACGATACCCCGTATTTCATTTTATAATGAAACATTACTGATTTATTAGATAGTACTTACATTTTATCAGAATAAGTTGAATATGTAGTTATTATGATACATTTATTATTTAAAAGGATAATTGGGGAAACTCTTTTATCAGCCCAATGGCAATTGAAATGTCTAATTTTTCTAGGTTTCACCCGGTTTCTGTAGGCAGTGGCTGAAACGCTGAGTTTCGATTTGATTTCAGTATTAACAGGCATATTCCATAGACCTCTGCCAGAGTTATTTCGGGCTTAGTATTCAATGGGTCAATATAAAAATAGATATCATTTAAAAATTCATACAACCTCCAAATATGTTTACCATAAATTGCATAGGTCATCTAGTAATGGGTAGGCCCTAAAGAAAAGATATTTTTTAAAGTGCCTGCAAGAGATGCAATCTTAAGGAGATATTTAAGCATGTTCAAAAGTGAGTGCATTTGCAATTTGAAAAGCTTCCATTAGCAATTCTAATGAGAAATAATCATGTACGTGTAATTTTCAATTTACAACCATTTTTAAAGCAAGTTCAGTGTATCTAACAGATATTTTGCTTAATACTGGTCCCTTCTAGGCATATTGCAATTGATCCATTAATTACATGTAGGTACAATGTTGTGTGACTTCCATTTACAATATATATAGTGACAAGTATGTTCATAATAGTAAAATCTTATTGTTAATCACAATGAAGGTATTTTATTTATAACTTAACTTAAATTCATGCAAATATTGTATTGTTTTCTTCAATAAAACAAACAACTTTCAGTGTTTTTTAAATAAAATATTATAAGTGGTCCTGTGCTGAAAGATGTCTTTTCTTCTAATACTGACCATGACAGCGCTGGAGCAGGCCGAACTGGCACATACATCACCATTGACTGCATGATGGAAATGATTGAGGCGGAGAATAAGGTAGATGTGTTCAACTTCGTAAACAACATGAGGAAACGGCGAGCATTCATGGTACAAGTTCAGGTAATGTGAACACTATATAGACCAGTTCGGAGTTAGCTCATGTCACAAATGACCCCAAATATCCACAGATATTGTAGACATGCAGAGCTCCTTTTTATACACTTGAATAATCACTCCCAAAGTGACTGAGGTGCCTCATGAATAGCTTTTATTTTCCCTTTTGAAAAGAATGCTTTCACATGGGTATCATGGAATGCACCATGGGTGCACAATAATTAGCACATATCAAGACTTCATGTCAGTGGGTTTTAGAGTTTTGGTACAAATGACCTTTATCTGCTCATGCCCAGATTGTATCTACGAACTGGCTTATTACAGTGGCATAATGAGCCAAATATTTAGGGGGCCTGCATTAGTAAAAAGATTTAATATGGGTCTAGATGCTGACAAGCAAATAATTAAAAAAGAAATAAAACAAAGTCCTCAAGGAAAACTATAACAGGATTAAAAAGGGTGAAATTGGCTAGATATTCAAAAAATACAATTCAATGACAGTTTTAAAGTCATACAAACAACTGGAAAAAAAAGTTTGGTTGTAATTTTTTTTTTAGGGGGGTGGGGGGTCAGCACCCCCACCCCCCACCAGTATGCCGTTGCACTAGCATGATGTTTTGAGGAAGGTTGTAGGCAATGATTTATGAGGAGTATGCATGTATAATTAGGTCACTTGATGTACAAAACAAGCTCAATCAAATATTGAATATATATGCGATCAAGTTCTGCTGAATCCAAATTGTTTGTTGAAATAAAAATTGTGACATGACAGGATTGCAGACATCTACATACATGTACGAACTTTGAATTTAACCCTTGACCCCTTCAGACCTTCAAAAAGCTGAACAGGAACCAGTCACCGATCGCTAATTCTAAAATATTTTACAGAAAGAGCAAAATTTCAGATCAACAGGTGACTTATAGAAAAATCAGATATTTTCCACTTTCACCCTGTTCAATCGCAAGTTCCAAAAGATTGAGAAAATTTTCTTTTTCAAAAATGAGGTATTACTGGATCAGTGGAAAGCTGGCTATTAGGTGAGTGATGATCAGGGGAAAAGAAGAGGCTTATTTCTTCACTATATCCCTCCCATTGGTCCAGTGGCAAAATTGTAGTCTACATGTACCTCATTTAAAGGATGTTGAAAGGTGTATGTGTATGTGTGTATGGGGGGGCGTATTTTGTATTGTATTATATTTTATATAATTATATTTTCTTTATCTTTCTCTCTTCTCTTCATTCTTTATATTCTTTTTGTCCCATTGTATTAAACACTATGTATTGTTATTAATAATATTATCATTAGTAGTAGTGGTTCAATTGTTTTGTTTCACACACTCTAAGAACGTTTACTCATTTGGAAGAAAATAACCAGTGTTGTTTGTATTTTTAAAAAAATTTTCATTCAGTCACAATATGAGTTCATCTATGAAACCCTTCTTCAGTGGTCTGTCTGTAAGAAAGTATCATTCAGCATCGTTGATTTGCCTGTGACTGTTAAGAACTGGCGGACCAAAGATGCGACCTCTGGCAAAACTGAAATGTCAAGGCAATTTGAGGTGAGTCACTAAAATGTAACATTTTTAATCTTATGACTACTGAATTTTCGAATCTAGACAGGCTTAATAATGACCATCCTGTTCCTGCATCCAATAGGCCAATTAATCCAGTGCCAATGGGAACGTACAGGATGGTTCCTGTATTAAACCCAGGCCTCTAAAGCTCCGCCATTTTGTCTAGATTCATTAGAAGGCTGACCTAAGCACCCATCAATATTCATGATCAAAAATGAATAATTCATTTTGTAAGATGATTCCAAGGAGTAGCGTGCGTTTGTGCATGTCTTCAAACATCACGCCCATCAGCTAAAAACATGCGTAACAAATGCACAACAAAAGTGTCACGATAAAATTGATACGTGCAATAGATATGAATAATGCAACAGTGTTATCAATATCATGGTGATAACGGGTGCTGATTGGCCCCTTCAAATGATCCGAAAGAGGCGGGGCCTAATGCCATTCGCGCAATGATATCCGTGCGTGCTGCTTTTTATCTAGTAAATTTATTATATGTCTATGATTAAACCTATAGGTATAAGGCAATTTAGTAGCCAACAGGTTAATCACTAGTTGTAACTTTTAAAAGTTATTGCAATTTTATATACAATACATATTATGATGAGATAGAAATTTAGTGTAAAATAAACACTGGCACTTTACTTCAGAATTGGTTGAATTCTACAAACTATGTAATATGTAAACAAACATCTGCAATGCTGAGGAGAAGAAAAAATGAGAAAAAAAAGGGTTCCTGTTTGTGATTTGTTTTAAAACATTTTTTCCATGAGACCACAATAAAAAAAATGTTTAAATAGTACATGTAGGTAAAATGAGCTTAATGACCACAACCGTCATGCTTTTGAGAATGTGAAAAAAGGATCCTTTTTCTTGGCATATGTCCTTCATTTTCATTTATTTCTGACTTTTATGTGTAAACAGTAAAGAAATGAGCTAATTATGCACATATTTACCCCCAAATATTTGATATCACTCTTATGACAATCGGCAAAATGGCTTTTCAAACATCATTATGGAACATCTTTTAAAAATCCATGAAAGCGTATGTTCTTAAAACCACATTCTTCTGTTTTTCCAGGTACTGGAATACATTGCCCCTCAGGGGTCAATAGGATCAGATCAGAGGGGCTCCCTCCCAGACAATGCCAAGAAGAACCGCTACCCAGACACGGTTCCACGTAAAGACAGCATTTTCCTTTTAAAATTGTATTTTTGGCATGCAACCTTTGTAGGAATGCTTAAACCTTCCTCAATTTGTTGCAAATTAATTATTGAATTATTTACTTGAAAAATGCAGCAGATTCTGTGTGCATATTTAAATGATGGTTCTTTGATTTTTATTTTCCTTTCTCTTTGTTTCTGTGTTTCTTTCTCCCTTTCTTTCTCTCACCTACTCTTATTATGAGGTACTTTGCATTTCCATACTTTCTTTCTTTATAAGTCTGATAAAGTAAAAATCACAGAAGAAAAGGAACTATTGAGCAACTTTTCTCTTCAGTGTCCAAAAAATCATGGGAAGAATTTCACTGTTGGCTCTGCAGTGATCTAACTCTGAAATTTAAATTTCATTCTTTAAATAAAAAAAATTGAATACCAATTTAAAGAATAAAATTGACAAACCAAAACACATTTTATCAGTACATAATGATATTATAAAATTGTACGATATATTATTTCATAACAGAGAAGATATTTGATTAGTTACCTGGACATGGTTATGGATGGCACTTCACGCAGTGATTGCGAAACCCCACTGGGCAGCGCCATGCCAGTTCTGTGCGAGGTACATGCTTACTTCTGCGTCATTGAGATCAAGCATCAAGTACAAACCAGTCAAGTTGCGAATATGCCAATAATGTTAAAAATCACTGCATGTACTGGCCGAACTAGCCCTAGCCTCAGTGTATGTTCAAGCGACCTTTCCTTTGGTGCGTGTGTGTATTTTATGTATCGTGCATCTTGCCACATGAGAGTGAGTGTGAGCGATCCTATGTGCTCTGTACCCCAAAAACTCTTCGATAACAACAAAACTCTTCGCTGAGGCTCAGGAACTGTCATGGTACTGCACACAGTGAGATTTTCGCAAGCATGGCATGAAGCGCCATCAATACACCAACTCCTGGCAACCTTGAATTAGTATATTTCACATTTCTTTGATTACCATATGATTGCAATACCCCATCTCAAACATTTCTCATGACAGTTGACAAGTTTCAACCCCTCTTAATGACAAAAGGAGATACAGCTGATGAAAATGACTACATCAATGCTTCTTTCTTTGATGTAAGTTTGATTATCATTCATACCTATACATGTAGTTATTCCTTCCCTTGTAAAAAAAAAAGTACCATGGGTATCATGATAATTTGACGAAATTACCGTCAAATCATGGTAATTTGATGGTACATGGAACTTGCATGGTTTTGATGGTAATTTCATCAAAATACCATGGTACCCATGGTACTTTTCCTGTAGGGTTTTAAATGTATTTACAAATTCTTTTGTTTACTAATCAATTATGGACCTTTAATATACATGAGCGAGCATTTCTCCAAAACAGTATGATGCAGGATATAAAATAGTAAGGTTGTATTTAGCATAATTCACGTATTGCCTTCAGGTGGGAGTTTGAAACCGTTATTTGTTTTGAAGCAAGGTGATAAGATGTTTTAATATATTTTTATCAAACTTTGTGAAGTGCTTACAATGATGCTGTGATGTAATACAAAAAACACATTTTGTCTACTTTGTTCATTTCTTCATAATACTATCCAGATATAGACAATGATATATGCCTCTTCTTGGGTGTAGATCTTATATTTATTATGTACATTTATTGCTTTATTATAATTTGAAACAAATTTTTGTCAAGCTTAGGATACAGAGTACAAAGAACTATCATTACCCAGACTTTAGTCAAGATATTGCGATGATCAAAGTGCACAAGTGTTCAGTACATATTGTCATACCTTGTATCCATTTAGATTAGCTTTGTTGAGAGGGACGTGATGTATGTGTAGGTAGATAAATGTTTGCCAATTGCTGTAGCGCAAATTCAAAACTTTGTCCCATGTAATTTACCCCCAGGTGCATGATCAGATTCTTTCCACGGCACCATTGTCTTTTGGCAAGACACTATATTACTACATCGCCACACATGACCGAGGTGTAGTGGTACCATGCAGAACTCGGTCTTCCGCATGGGCGACTATGGTGTGTCTTAGAAAAAAATGAAACCGAGATTGATGGATGTTAAATCATATCTTAATCACAATTATGCTTAATAACTGATACATATTTGTAAAGCATATACTCTCTTCTTTCATCAAATACCACTTATATGATACATACAGTCAACTCTGCCTAAGTCGAAGTTGCATAAGTCGAATAATTGCCTAAGTCGAAGGTCTGTACTGGGTCCCATTCCTTTATTTTCTATTGTTTTTGACCCCTCATAAGTGGAATTTTCTCTAAGTCGAAGCATTTTCTTCAGTCCCAAGAAATTCGACTTAGGCAGAGTTGACTGTACTTGCATGAGTGAATAAAGACAATATGAAGCAGGTCTCCCAAAAAGTCATTTGGCCAACGATTTCTTAATTTTAAAGATATAATCACATTCCATATGTTCATTTTCCGCTCTTTCATAAGACACCTCTGTCACGAATAATGAGCAAGGAATGACAAAGATATGGTTATTTGAAATATTGATTGTATTTCCGTAGTTCTTTAAATCATCCAGGTTTTGTTTACAGCTGACCAATTTCTCGCATGGCTGATTTTCTTCTGGGACGCACTTTATTTTGGCTCAAGTCATTATGTAGTCTGGGAGGTGTTTCACAAAGACTGAAATCACACCTATGGCTGGCCATTCATGCCACTGTTTTCTTCCACCATCGGTCTCTCAAAGGATGTGGAGATCATGAACACAAATCTACAGAACTGACAGTTTTTTTCTTCATCAATGAACTATAAAAAAATGCCAATTCTGCAGATTTGATACCACGTTATGCACATCCTTTGAGAGACTGATGGTGGAAGAAAACAGTGGCATGAATGGCCAGCCATAGTTGAGTGTAATTTCAGTCAAAAAATAGTCTTTGTGAAACACCCTCCAGATGCTGGATGACATAAGTTGAGTGGGCTTGCCATATCATAAACTCCTTACCTGAATTTCCATCCTATAGTCTGCCCCTGTATCAATGATATTCACTCTACAAGAATGGAATACAATTTTTTTTACAGTATGACTAAGCACTTTAAAATGTCTTGTAGGTGGAGGGTCAGAAAAATGCACATGTATGCACCCAGTGTCCACTGATGACTACTATTGGTGATTTCTGGCGCCTGGTCTGGGATTATGATGTAAACACTGTCATACATCTCAATGAAATGGACTCTGTAAGTATTGCTATTCGACTCCATGCAGCAGTTGATGAAATTAAGAAAAAGTCAATGTGCATTACCAAGAAGATAATGTGTAGCTATATGCAACTACGCAGCGATAAACTAGTGAGGAGGCACAGACCCTAATTGACACTTTATTTAAATGCATTCTGTCTTGAAAGAAGTCTAGCAAGACTGCCTACTGGTTGTGTCAATACAGGGCAATTCCATTGTAAGGATGTAATTCGTTTATACTAACATTTTTAGACTTTCTGTCCCTCTTTTGTACTCTGCCTCCCTTCTCACCATTTGATACTCTGTAAATATGCCCATTCTTTCATGTGAGCTCTTTCATTCCAACAATTTCATTGTTACATTCAGGATATCGTGGTATAACAACTCAGGAATGGAATGTCTTTTCAAATCAAACATGCATTATACCAACACAAAATAAGATTGTGGAATTCTTTATCATTTCAGCCTTAGTTAATTCAAAGATTAGGCTATTCACGGCTATCAAAGTGATTGTTTTTACTATAAGTTTGAAGTAAGGTGACTGTTTTTCTAACCCGGAATTGCCCTGTAGTCATGGTCTGGAGCAGCTACAGTACATGATCCCCATCGACCTGCTTTAGTCTCCTACTCAGACCTCTATAACGTGTTTTGACAGACTGGGGATTGTGCCTGCAAACTAGCAGTATTAAACCACTTCAAACACCACTGCATGCAGTCATTATTGTGTACTAAATGAATGGCATAGGGTTATGAGTGCAGAGACTCCAACTCTCCTGTTTTCGGCGGGAGATCTCCCGCTTTGAGTCCATTTTCACAAAATCTCCCGCTCTCCCGCTTGAGTATGAATTTCTCCCGCCCTAGCTGTGTTTCTCCTTTTTTCTCCCGCCCAACCACCTTTTAAAAAAAAAATTATTCCAATTCATTGGATTTTACCTCATTTAGTGTTCTCATATGTTAAAATAATATAAGCCTAAATAACATCAGAGAGCTTCTGTAACCCTAAAAGTGGCCTCTGGCTGCAAGGAATTTCGTGCCTTGCACTAGTGATGTGGGCATTGAGTCAGAGTCTCCCGTTTGCTAGGGGGTCTCCGTGGGAGAATCTCCCGCTTAAGAGGTGCTTGGGGTTGGAGTCTCTGTGAGTGGTGCAACAAAGGTACTTTATTCAACTGTGATACAAATATGATGAGAGTGACAGAAATGTGATGTGCAGGAACAGTTTTTTATTTCAAAGCAGTTTATTGCTGCATACATTACATGACAAATCTTTAAACATTAATGAAAAAACACATGAAATATCCAGGAGAGAGAGAGAGAGAGAGAGAGAGAGGGGAAAATGTGGATGAGTGATATTTGTAAACAGTACCTTCTGCATGCTCTGTCAGATGAGGGCCTCTGGACAAAACTGCCTCCTCCACTTAGAATTAAGAGAAAAATTAAAAATATACATTTTGAGTGGCAGAAAGACCAGTCTTCCACCCTATTCCCCATACACACATATACCCACACCCATATTTAGAGGGCTGGTGCTGGCAAGATTTATTGGAAAAACAAGTTTACTGTTGGGGCAAAAATTAGCCCTGCTCATTCACTGATGTATTCTTCATCTGCCTCTGCTGGAGTTCATCATGTTCTCATACAGTGTACTTTCAAATATCATTTGGCATAACAGTTTATTTTTTTCATAAGTAATTATTTTTGTATATATTTATTTCTCTTCTTTGGTAGACGTGTGGACAATATTGGCCTGACCACGATAGAGTTAATTTCAATTCATTCACTATCGAGCTACTTTCAGACAAGAAGCACACAGACACCATGATAGAACGAGTTCTCAGAGTAACTTCCTCCAATAAGAAGGTAAGCAAATTACACAGTAAGCAGAATCAGCGGATTAGCTGTTTTGTAGCCATTTTGTAGCCCTTTTGAAAATGGCTACAAACGGCTACAAAACTGCAAAACACAGTAAACCTTGAATATTATATTGACATGGCAGCTGACGAATCAGCAGATTTGCTGTTTTGTAGCCGTTTTGTAGCCCTTTTGAAAATGGCTACAAATGGCTAAAAAACTGCAAAACACAGTAAACGACTACAAAACAGCTACAAAACAGCTACAAAAGAGCTACATAACAGCTACAAAACAGCTACAAAATGGCTACAAAATGGCTATAAAACTGCACTTCGCAAATTTGGTTCACTGTGTTACTATGCAAAAAAATATGTCATGATTGAGAAAATGTGTATTCCTTGAATATTTCTGACACTCGGGCCATGGTGTTTACACAATATTGCTCAACCTGGAAATTTACGGTAGAAAGTCGTTATAAATAGATCCATTGTGAGAGAATTCCTGTCTAGTCTGACAAGATAATTGTGCTGGTCCCTGCCAATAATGAGTTTCCAATGTATTTTCCCCCAATATTCATAAACTACAAACTCTTCGGAATTTTTGTCCTCTGAATATTATATTGACATGGCAGCTGACGAAAATTGATGGTTTGGTTTTCATAAGGGCTTTGCCAGACATGTCAAATCTCACACATTAGGCGTGAGACTCCCGCATTGGGGGCTCTTGCTCATCCCCAAAAATCTTTCTCACACCCATATAATATATGGGTGTGAGAACCCTGGCAATCTCACAGTTTCCTGCCTAAAATCTCACGCATTGCTGGTCTTTGACCTTGGTGTCTCTGCTTTACTGCTTTCCATTGACAAAAGGAAGGAACTCTCTAGAATGAGTTTTTTTTTTGTATTTATGTTGCCATCTATTGAGTTTCGGAAATTGGGATTCATGTGGCCTCAATTTCTTCATTATCATGTAGAGCATAACAAAAAGCACCTCAAATTAAGCAGTATAGAGCTAACTTGCCTGAAGCACTGGTGAGAGCACTGTACAAATTCATAATCTCTTGTAAAATGGTATACAATGGTAAAATCTACTGGGGTTATCAATTTCATATCTCCCAGCCATTATTTCTTTCAGGTAATTGGTTTTAATAGAGGTTATTCTTGAGGGCTCCTATTTCAAAGAGAATACTAAGTTCAAGGAAACCCAGGGTATAATTTGACTCTTCTAAAAAATATGCAGTGTACCTTTAAATACTCAGTTTAACACGCAAAGTAACATTAATAGCCTATATTGTTAGCCTACAGTAAACAAACAAAAATGACATGATTGTCAGCCATTCAGCAAAAACTGAACTGTGCTTCTAAAAAGTTTTACTTATCCAAAACTGATCCATGCAGGCATATGCATGCAACCAAGTAAAACAGGTAAATTTGACAAAACTAGTCTTAAGCTTAAGGCTTAATATGTTGCGTTTTTTTTGCCTCCTGGCGGCAAAAAGCTGTGGATTTTTCTCTAAGAAGTCAGCACGAAATATGATGTCATGAGTTTGTCTGTGCAACTGTTGACAAAGATTTCTTTTATTCGAGCATTAATGTGTTAATGCGTGTTCATTACCATAAGTGGCTTGGTTTGCCGTGCCATATTTGAACACTAAGTAAAATGTGAGAGTTTGTTGCGGGGGGTTGTCGCATCATATCTGAACAAGCTTTTCCTCTTCCTCATACTTTTACTTCATGGTCAAAATTGGTAAATTTACTCTGATCCTCTCAGAAATTTTTAATCAAGCCAAATGCTTTTGACTTATTCCTGAACAGACAAGTTTTTGACCTATACCAGTTACCAAATTTATTTGAGAGACCTTAACTGTATACGTATCATACTCATGGAAACTAATAATTTTTTAAAATTGAAATGTTTGTTGTTTAGGGTGAACGCCAGATCTCCCAGTTCCAGTACTTAGGCTGGCCGAATGACTCACTGGTACCGAACTCCAAGATGGATTTCTTTGATCTTCTGATGCAAGCCGACAACAACAACACCTCAGAAAAGAGGTTCCTTGTTGTCTGCATGTATGTATGAATTATTTTGTGTATTTTTTTAAATTGCTGTCAAGATATGTTGTAATTTAACAGTGTATGTACACCTATCCATGTTCTTTACCCAATGCTCTTTGCTATTGTAATGGGAAAATCCTTTCATGACAGGTACTGATATCTCTCCTATCAAAATACAAAATAAATTACAATAGAAAATAAGCTACTTCTGTCCTAGCGATTGATTGTATGATTTCAGTGTAATAAAACCTGCTGATTTGCTATTTCTTTGGGGATTGTTTTTACATCTACATCTACATGTATATTCATCTCTTTGGGTACTCAGCAAAATCCAATTCTAAATATGACTCTGAGGGTGAGGAATTTGTGCATCTCAAGCAGTGGATGGTTGTTACTGTTACTACTTTTTTTCATACTTTATCTAAGAATAAAATGGTTGGTGTGAATATTGGTTCTTGCCTAGTCAAGGAAGCTTTATGCCAGTGAGTCTTAGGAAAGCTTTTTGCTAAAAAAGTATGAACTGATAATAATTATAATTATTATGTGATGGGCTATAATACCCAAGGTTCGGATGCCTCTGTGATTGGTCTCTTCGAATCTTCCTTCTCTTTTGTCATGAATCTTTCTCTCTCCCTCCATGCCTATTATATTTTTCTATATATTTCCCTTTTTCTTCTCCCTCTTTCTATCTCTATCTCTCTCCGGCTTTTCTTATCTTTTGTATCCTCTCTCTACGTCTTTCTTTATTTCTTTTTACTTCCCCCTCTCTCTCCCTATTTTTTTCCTTTGCCCCTGCTTCTTTCTCCCTGTACCCAGGGATGGAGTTGGAGCCTCACCCACCTGCCTTGCTGCCATCGCTGCCATCGACAAGGTCAAAGAAGATAAGACGGTCGATGTCTTCAGTGCTGTGAAACGTCTTCGAAAGTCCAGACCAGGAGTTGTTGATGAATTGGTAATGAGATACTTTTATTCATAGGAGCTTGAATGTGTCTTTGCAGGCTCCAGTATCATAATGAGGATGATAGTGGCGATGATGGTGATGATGATAATGATGATGATGATGGTGATGGTGATTGTGATCATGATCATGATAATGATTGTGATGATGATGATGATAATAATGATATTGATGGTGATGAACAGGTGATAAAGATGATGAATATGGAAGCAAAGATATACGTATATCCAACAAAGACATTGGGTGAATGAAATAATTTCAACTTAGCTTTGTGGCTTCAGGAGTTTAAAAGCCTGCATAATTGCTGCATTTGTGCATGTTTTTCCGCAGGTTCCAAAAAGGAAGTTTGTCAACTGAGGTATAGTGCTGGCTGTTTCTTACTTCAGTCACACATGGCCGTTTTGCTCAAAAGTCCTTCCATTACTAATTGGCAGAGACAGTGTACAATTTTGAAGAAAGTGATTTGACTGTTCAAGAAATTGTAGCCAGGCATACATTTATGTATTTTGTTCCACTCTCAAAACTTTAGAGTTTTTATGAAAAAACAGTGGTGGATCCAGGAATTTGAAATAGGGGTGGTGCCAGCGGCAAGGGAGTGGAGCAACTGAGCGGGGTATGGTGTGGGAGGGGGGTATCCCCCCTCTCACTGTAAGGGCTTTTTCAAGATATTATGTGCGAAAGTCACATTTTAAGAGCACTTTTATAGGAAAAGCTCTAACTCAAGCATTGTCTGTGAATAAATGACATACCGGAAATGTGCTGTTTGTAAGGAAAATTAGATACTTTTGAATTTGATTATTTCTTAAGAACACGGTCGGTGTCATTTCATTCAGTTAAAATAAACCTTGAAAAATGCAGTCAGTCGAATTTAAGCAGATCTATTGATATTGAATGCAGGGGCAGCGCTACATTTTTCACAGTGGCGGCGATTTCATGTAATGAGTTGGGGGGGGGGGTGTGGAAACACCAAAGGTCACCACCGAAAATCTGTTTTGAGAGGTGGAAGGGGGATGATTGTTATTATGCGAGTGAACGAAGTGAGCGAGCTAAAAATAACCGCAAAAAAAATAATGAAAGAAGCCTCGTTTTGCCATCAAAATACACTCTAGGCCTATAAAATATTTAAGTGGTTGGCCTAAATATGGTCATCTGACTCAAAATATGAAAATGAAAATTTAAGTTTGAAAAAAATTGATGGGGGGGGGACCAAAATTATCGAGGTGGACATGTCTCCCCCCCCCCCCCCCGATCGCCACCTATTACTTTTGAAGTGATTTAAAAAAAAAAAAGGAGAAAAAGAAGAAAAGAGAGGAGGAGGAAGAAGAAGAAGAGGGTGGGGAAAGAGGCCCGAGACTTGCAACTACCTTTGGGTCATCTTGCCCCCTATCAAAATACCCTGGTGCCGCCCCTGATTGATACCTGAGCCTATTTCACAAAGATTTAATTGATATTTATGACTGAATAAAAAAGTATAGTGTGATGTGGGTGTCTTGGCCGTTGTTATAACTACCAGACCAAAATGCCTCCTTTTAAGACTTGTCAGTTTAATTAAGAGAGAATGAGAAATATAACTGTTTTTTAATTAACAAAGAAAAAAAAGAAAGAAAATGAAATAAATAACTCTCCAGGTATTTATTTTGTATCCATGATTGACCATATGCAATAGCACTGTGCTACTAATAAAATTCACGAAAATTGTAATTATGGGAAAACGCAAAATTTTATTGCCATACCATCATACCGCCTTAATAGCTTGTTACGTCTCGGAGTAGATTAAGGAGGCACAACACATAGAGTTACAGGTTCTCCAGATTTAACTCTATGAATTAGGCACAGCACTGGTCACTGGACAGGAAAGTGGAGGGAGAGTTGGGTCTGCATAATGCATGTAGTACACTCGTGGATTGTGAAATAAACAGTACCTGAACTTCCCTAAAACTTTTAGCCTTCGGTACCACTCTAAATTCGCGCTTTATCACAAGTAAAATAGCTCCTGCCTTTAGCTGACACCTGTCTGCAGTGGTAATTTTTTCTCTTTCCCTTTGATGATCTTTATAGACAGGTTTTACTGTATTTTAAGTAGCTCTTTTTGTCTCCTTTGAACGTTTTCTTTTAAATTCCTCATTTGCTACTTTGTGAAGCAATTGTGAAGTGCTTTGTTACAAAAAGGGGGCTGTGTGAAAGAGGGACATAGTGGGATTTGTTTTATAAAATGATTCTGATGTATAATTTCTTCCTTTTTTTTCTATCCTTCAATTTTTTGCAGGAACAATATGAATTCTGTTTTGATGTCTTAGCAGCTTACCAGGACTCTGTACAGACGTATGCCAACTACATGTGAGGACAGAAGACAACTCAGATTGTGCTTGGAATTTCAAGCCATGCAAGCCCGTTTTGCCAGGAGAATAGCCCACAGTGGCATATAACAATAAATGCATTGATGGAAGGGTTTTAATGTGCATTCTTTGTTAGAATATACAGAAGTTGAGGGAATATTTATGACCTCTACAAACTGATGCTTTGCATTTTATTGTATCTAGTAAAAAAAAAAGTATCCCTTTTTCTTTTAGAGATATTGACACATTGATTTATCAATTTGATTCATGTTTTTTTTTCAAATAAACTTTGTAGAGTCATGATTTGTACATCATTTACTCCAGTATTCAGTACATGAAAGTACAGGTTATACTACTTCTCTCTTTGGTAATGGCATTAGTTGAGAGATAGAGAAAAAAGAATATTTCTCTCATCACCAGCCTATCTATCACTCTCGCTAACTCTCCTTTTCTTCTTTATACAGTATATCCATCTCTGTTCTCTGTATGTGTCATTCCTTGTTTTCTTTTTGTATATGTATATTCCTACTTTTGATATCTTGTAACAATTTATTGTAAAGTCTAATGCAGCTTGGATGAATTTTGTTCGATTGTCTTATGAAATTATGCATTTTACATGTAAGTCACTCTCTGTATTTTCATGTAAGTGAGGTATTATATGGTTGGAAGGAGTAACTTGCTGGTGGTCAAGTAAATACACTGTGGTCAGCTTACTATATACCGTGTTTACACAGTGACTCGGCTCGGGGGTTCAACACGCGAGCCGTGCTCAACATGGCAATTTTATGTTGTGTAAACGTGATCAGTGTGATTCGCGAGCCATGTTGAACACCGTTTTTTTGATCCGCCAGAATCGTAGGTTTCAACCCGCGAGCCGAGTGAGACTCGTCTATTTTTTCATGTGTAAACAGAAAGCCGTGTCGAACCCTCGTGACCTAGGTCAAACACGGAATAGCCACATCCGGTATCGCGCGAGATAGCTCTCTTGTCTTTGCTATGCCCCTACTCTTGCTCGTAAAATTGTTTGTATGGTATATCACTGTTTGGTATGATCCTTGCATTACTTATTCTTCTATATATTTAATATAGTGCTGTCACCACGGCAGTTTTATAACTAATGTAACCCAGCCTCACTCTCATTGTTCAGTGTTTAACATATTTTGTTGTGAATGTTGTGGAGAAATGTAGTCGGAGGCAAATTTCCCGCATTTGTGACGTTAATTCTACTTCCGTTCGTGATCCGCGGGCCGTGTCGAACTCGCCTTTTTCGATTCAGTATAAACACAATCACAGTTTCCCTCTTCGCAGCGTTCGACCCTGCTTGACGATTCAACACTCAAGCCGAGTCACTGTGTAAACACGGTAATGGTCGCAAGCCTTATCTATGACTTCCTATCTTAGACAAAGACTGGGCTAAACTCAGGGATGCCCTAATCTTGTGTTTGTCCAGCAGAGAGCAAATTACCATAACTCTGGAGGCGTTAAGCTTTATTATTGAACTTAGGGTTTAGTATACTGAAGTGTTGTGGTCACTGGTGGTAGGGTGGTTTGAACATGTGGACAGTGATATGATTGCCATGGGTTCACGTCCTGGTGTGATATTTGAGCAACTTAACGTATGCTCATTGTGACATGCTTGTGCCTCAACCTAGTTGTGAAGTGGTGATTACAGACTGGGTGACCAACAACAACCTTCCTAAGATGAAAGCTTGAGAGAATGTGCTCTGGTGGTGATGATGATAATGAGGTTGATGATGATGATGATGATGAATGTGATAATGGTGATGATGAGTTTGATGAAGATGAAGATGATGGTGATGATGACAATGACAGTAATGTTAAGTGCTTGTGGCCCTTGCTCTTAAATGTCTCACAAAATTCAGGGTGTGTTTTGTAGTTGGCTCAAAGCATTTTGAATGCAAACTGCTTAGAAATAATATCAAGCCGTTTCAAATTTTATATTTTTGTCAATTTTATGCACATTTCTTGTTTTACAACATTCCACTTTTACACTCCTGAATAGCGATTACTAGTACATTGTGGAACAGTGGAACTTTTATCTGGTGGATATCTAACCACTTATATATATATTTATGCATATCATTTTTACTTTAAAATAATATATTATATATGCAGTTTTGAATCACGTTTTGCATGTATTATTCAGTTTCAAGTTTTACAAATGTGAAACAGAACTTTACCTTGTCTTCTCTTTGCTATAACATTACCAAATACTACCTTCTCTAAGGGTAATATCTGCTACCACTTTGAGTGAGAGAAAGGATTTTTGTTCTAATAGCCAAACTCTAATGGGAACTTCAGCAAGAGTTCTTCCAAATGAATTAACTTAAAAGTATTTTGCTTGATATTGACTACTGAATTATTTCAATCCCGTTGGCTTAATACAATATGTTCATATATCATGCTCTTGCTTGTTCATGGATTTTTACAGGGGAACAAAGAAGATTCATGAGGAGTTGACTACCTTTCTTTTAACAATATTTAAAGCAATGCAATATTTACGGTATTGTTCAAATCTTCAGTTTCAAGCAATGAAGGGGGGGGGGGGGGGCACATCCACATCATGCACAATCCCCAATCCGTGAAACATCAGTGCCATGTAACTTCAGAACACAATTACAGAAATTCACTGCATGTGGTGGCCCCTTTTTAAATAACAAAATCAGTGGGGGTTTATTTAAAAGGTGTTTCCAAAAGTTTCTCATTCTTGTTAAAACAATGATAATAGTACTCCCAGGATTCGGGCCTATTTTCCTTCACAATTTAGCTGTTCATGTGCCATTCAAAGTACAACTTACTTCCACAATATTTCTGAAGAGGTAGATTTACCAAGATCTTCAGACTTATTTTAAAATTTCCAGTCTACAGGTGATTAATGGATTGTCAAATATGAGACTGGAAGTGAATACATGAGCTCTATACAAGAACCCACTATTATTATTATTATTATTATTATTATTATTATTATTATTATTATTATTATTATTATTATTATTATTATTATTATTATTATTATTATCATTATTATGCAGATCTTTTGTAATAGACAGTGGAAATCCTTTTTTCTATTCTTTCATATTATTGTGCCTATTTGAACTCTTAGCAAATGAAAGCTTAAGCTTTATGTTCAAGTTTAAGTTTAAAGTTTTAAAGTTACGGTCCATACAAGCGGGAGGCCAAAGTGGAAAGTTGTTCGCATTATAAGCAAACTGTTTAAAAGAGCACTGAATAGGTGCTCGGTACTGCAAAATCGGAAAATAGCATTAAACACGGACATACTGAAGCTTTTTGACATGCACTCATCAGAGTAAAATCGCATGAATGACGGAAGCCGAGAATCGAAACAATAGACGGAAACGATATAACCTACTTTACAATAAATTGTTATAACATGTGGTGGTGAAAAGTAATCACCTGCACATCAGTTTATCGCAACTGATGTGTTCTGAATCGCACATAATATCATAGATGAAAATAACACTTTATTTTCTTTTGTGGGTTGCTTAATTTTTTTTTTTTTTGTGGGTTGCTTAATTGTTGTTTCCGTATAGTTTCTAGATACTTTCATAGTCTTCCATGAAAGAAAATCTATATATGCAAGAAGCTGAATTCTTTTCTTTACGTTGAGCAATGCTCCAAAACATTTACATCGCATGGTAAGTACCCTAGTCACGCAAATTGTAACTAGAAAAAAAAGAGGAAACTTAGTCACCTGTTAGTCCACAGAGGTGATTTGTACATGAAGAAAAATACTGCTTTGATGTCATGATGTATTTATAAATTATCACGAGCTTAATCAGTACTTGCAGTGACTTAA
This sequence comes from Echinometra lucunter, assembly GCA_029962745.1. NCBI lineage: Eukaryota > Metazoa > Echinodermata > Echinoidea > Camarodonta > Echinometridae > Echinometra > Echinometra lucunter. The sequence continues at coordinate 23,410,223 of CM057157.1, forward strand.
ATAGAATGAAAAGTGGTGATAGTAAAGCTGGGTAATATGAATGTTGATATAGCTCGTACCCATTTATTATACAAAACCAATAATCATGAACCCTTGCATTAGTGCCAACGTATATTGTGCAATTTGTTCAATATGATATGAAACAAATTTGCTTTTTACATAAATGAATTATATTCCTGGAAATTTTCATTGTTAACTATTAAGAATGAAGATATTATATGATCAAATAGTCTGTTTTTTTTCTTCTATTTTTTCTTTTTGTACGATACTAATATTTTGAAGAGTTCGTTATAGGCCGATATAGTTTACATAACTAGAGATATTGTTCTGTATTTTTTCATGGCAAATGAGGAATACATTTCTGAAATGTTTGTTTAAAAATTTATCAATAGAAATTAAAAAAAAAAAACATTAGGGATACAAAGGTGTAGCGTATTCAGAAAAATATGTCAATTTATTTTTCAAGCACTGAACAATTCTCATTTTAAAGAAAACTTGTCAAGTTTCTTTTTCACTGGTAAGTTTTGAAATTCATATACTCAGAGTATTTCTGTAACAAAAATAGAAACTAAATAAAAAGTGCATAATATATGACTTATTATCTTAAAGCTTTCATTAATAAAATGGTTTATCATTGGAATCACATTGCCATGAAAGCGAGAATGGTCTTGATTTTTGACAGAAATGTAGGAAATATATCTTATTTGTTACGTGAAATAAACATGTAATTTATTTTGAAGGCATTTTAAATCTGTTATTTAACAGAGTGTTCTCAAATCGAGGGCATGTAAAATATATGTCATGTCCTAAACAAAATACATTTGATTCAGAACGTTTATGCATTAGTGTATGTCAGGTTGTGATATAATAATCTTTAGGTAATAATCTTACATTAAAAAAAATGCAATTGTTTAAGAATTGTGTTAATTTTAATATCAGTATACGTTACCGGTAAATTGATATTTTTATCATAAATGAATATTTTCAGGGTTTTGTTTCCTGTTGTTGTCTACATTGTGTAAATTAGTCAGTTAGTTTGTAGTTTAAGTTTGTTTGGTTGTTTCATATTTCCCCCTTTTCACCAAAATATTGATAACAAGAAGAACAAGAACAACACCATAATAATAATAATTATACTATTACTACTACTCCTACTACTACTGCTAGTGATAATGATAATAATAATAATAATAATAATAATAATAATAATAATAATAATAATAATAATAATAATAATAATAATGATAATAATAATAACCCTAGGTAACCCTAGATTTCTGGAAGAAGTCCGGTTGCTGTTTAATATACCAACAGAACATCAAGATGTGGAAAAAGGAAATAATAATGGTAATAATAATAATGATAGTAATAATAATAATAATAATAATAATAATAATAATAATAATGATAATAAAAATGATGATGATGATGATAATGATGATCTCGAGGATTGTAACGATGATGATGATCATGAAGATAATTGATTGATATTCATTTAGTTTCCATATACATAACAAATTATAACAATCTTTCAACGTGTATAACCACATAAAATCATATATAGAAAAAAAGAACCGTCATAAGCAAAGCTTGAATTGACGTCCTTAATCATAAATTGATCATCCAATGAATATCCATATGCAAACAATGCATAGTGGAAAGCAAATGGCCTACGTAAATTAAAATTAAAAATACAAGAGAGAGAGAGAGAGAGAGAGAGAGAGAGAGAGAAAGAGAGGAGGGAGGAGGTAGGAGGAGGAGAGAGTTGCATTCAGACAGGAGATAAAATCTTTTAAGCGTTTCTTTAAAATCAATTTCATTGGACTTGAACGTATGTCAATAGGTATATTCCGGCAGCCAAACCCGGATTTTAGGCCTAAGGTTGCATTTGAATGTTATAGTTTTTTTTTAATTGATATCGACTGTTCAGACCTTCTATTTTAACAATCCACATGCTGGAGCTCTGTCAGCATTGAGCAATTAGAGATATATGCGAAAATCCAAAATAGCCGCTGGTGGCCATCTTTGATTTTGAGTTTACCTGCTTTAAACATCCCTAGAATGTTCAAAATTGGGAATTAAGGGTTTTTCGGGATGGAGAATCCAAATCTTAGGTTAGTTTGAGGATATGACTATGTTCCGATGTCTTGATATAAAATAAAATTGTCAAGATGGCGCCGGCCCCCAGCAGTCTATTTGTACATGTAAATATATGCAATATTGCATTGAAAAATCAAGTAGAAAATAGATTGAACATGATTGATTTTCTTTCTACAAGGATGATACACACCCCTCCCCCCCCCCCCCCCCACACACACTTTACACTATGGAGGAAAAGCATATGATGTTCACCTTTTTGTAGCTGACAAAAACTATATGTGTACTCACATCTCTTTATCAGGAATTTGAGGCTCAGAAATCAGTTTTGAAATTCATTTATTAAGCATTCAATTACTGCAATACTAATTACAGAAGAAACATACTTTCTAAAATGATATTTCTTTATGTTTTCAAGGTCAAAATATCATTTTCCTGACGAATTTGAGTATCTCCTATTATATCTACGGTATCATTTTCTATCGTGGACTGAAATTCTGCAAATCTCGGCTGAGCCGAATAACTAGTACTTTTCAAGAGACCAATTCCTGAAATCCTGTGTTTAGCACCACTTTATTGTTGGCTAAAGTTAATTCATCCATATTTCAGCCATCGTAAGAGACAGGTCAATGTTCAAATGATTGTTTGCGTATTAGATAATAACATGCATTTTAAGTGCATGCCTGTTTACCAGTTACGGAAAAAGTACACTTTTTATATTTTATGATATTTTCGAAGTCAAATGATAATTTTCCTTACAAATATAGATATTGATGCTCATGGGTTTTGATTTGGATTCGGGGGGGGGGGGGGGTGACTGATGCCAAATATCCTCAGGCGGGGAGGAAAGCGACTGGGAAAGGGTACGGGATTAAGAAGTGAAGGATTGATTAAGGAAAGGAGCACGTGCAGAGATCAAAGCGTCACTAAATTTTGTGAATGGAGGGTATAATACCTATATTTGCTCACAGGTCCTGGACTGTTCTCAATGATCCGTGAGCTCACACATCAGCAACGCCATATATGTACACAAATTAAGTGCACGTACGGACACACAGCCTGGGAACATTTCGGGGAAGGTGAATTCGTGGGGATACCACATCAGCGCGCGCACGCATGCTTGGGATTAGTGACAGTTTAAAACGACCAGCAGCTGGTCTAACAGGTCTACTACATTGTAAATCTTAGTCTATTCTAGCATTCATCCCATTAGCCAAACAAAAATAGCCTTCAAATGATATCGAAGGCAGGGGCGTCGCTAGACTATTTTGAATGGGGGGGGGGGGGGTGTAGAGGCCAGATTGCCGACAAATAATGCCACCGATTGCCGACGACCAACGTCGATAAATTCAACCGTATAAAGCCCATTGAGCCATGTTCAAATGTGCACCTCTATCATATTTTCCTTTTGAACTATATTTTGTTCACCTCACTTGCCGAATGTGTTTGTTTTCCGAAAACATCCTGTATCTAAATATAATACAAGCGAGCGCAGCGAGCGAGGAAAAATATACACTCTCTTACGTACTTAAAAACTACATGGTGGGCTTAAAGATATCTAAATTAATTATATTTGGTCACCTCTCTGGCCTGATTCATTCGGTTTCAAAGACCATCCTAAATCTTAATATTATACGAGCTAGCGCAGCAAGCGAGGAAAAAATCTATTTTTCATGGTAGAAGTGACAATTCTTTATCAAAATACACGATGGTATTAACTATGAGATATCTAACTTATACAGGTACATTTGGTCACCTCACTTGTCGAATTCGTTTGCTTTCCCAAATCCATCTTGTATCTGAATATTGTACGAGCGAGCGTAGCGAGCGAGGAAAAATACATATTTACTCCTTTGCATGATAGAAGTGAAAGTTCTTCATTAAAAAAATTCATGATGGGCCTTTTGGATATCTTGATTTTGGTCACCTCTCTTATCTAAATCATTTGCTTTCAAAGACTATCCTGTATCTAAATATCATACGAGCGAGCGCAGCGAGCGAGGAGAAATATATATATATATATACTCTATTTTATGGTAGGTGATAATTCTTCATCAATATAAACGATGGGCCTATAGCTTGCAAAAATTTGTTTGCTTTCCCCAATCCATCTTGTATCTGAATATTATACGAGCGAGCGTAGCGAGCGAGGAAAAATTCATAATCCTTTTCATGGTAGAAGTGAAAGAACTTCATCAAAATACATGATTGGCCTTTAAGGTACCTATTTTGATATATTTGGTCACATCTCCTACCTAATTTATTTGCTTTTAAGACCATCCTATATCTAAATATTACACGAGCGAGCGCAGCGAGCGAGGAAAATATACATACTCTTTTTATGGTAGTAGTGATAATTCTTCATCAAAGTACATGATGGGCCTAAAGATAATTTATCTAAATTATATATTTGTGTTCATCTCATTTGCCGAATATGTTTGCTTTCCGAAAACATCCTGTATCTGAATATAATACGAGCGAGCGCAGCGAGCTAGGAAAAATATACATACTCTTTTTATTTACGGCGCCTTCTCTAAGACAATCTGATGAAATTTTAGGGTACAATGGTCAACGGTCAGAGGTGTCAATATGTATGAATTTAAAGATTCGTGGCCAGACCTCAAGTCGACTTTCATGTGGGTATTTCCATCGCTAACCATCCCCCCTCCCGAAAAAGAGGAACACAAATGCACACAGCATTGTCTCGTTTTCCATGGCTAGAATGCATGTTACATCACCATTATATAGCTTAGTATATTGTATTATGTTTGTAAATGAAAACAAATACATGAAATTAAATTAAATATAATAAAGCTATCTGACCAAAGTGCACATTCTCATTCGCACAGCGATATGTAGGTAAGCCAAATAATGCTTATAGCGTTTGCTTCGTTTGTATTTGCTTACCTTCAATTTACTAGTAAAATTGTAATAGCTGTTTTTTTAATACATGGTTTGGTGCGCGATTCTAACATCATAAAAAACGCAACGAACACATCATCTTTATTTCAATTTTAATGAAATGAATCAGTGAAAAAAATGAGGAAAAACTGGTGAAAAAAATTCTATTTTATGTATTTTCATTCACATGCCTTGAAAATGTCACCTTTTATACAAAAAATCCTGAACTGCGTACAAAGTGAATGAGTGCGCAGACAAGCAAGGGAACCTTTCGTTTTTAGTGTCAAATGGACACCGTCGCCTTTTCTTGTGAAAATGACATTGTTCTTACTCGAATTTTAACGGGATTTTCGGCACAATTAATCTCTAGGATATGAGGATTAAACTGAGGTCAGCCATTAGAGGAAAACCAAAGGAAAGGCTTGTCAATTTCAAGTGAAATGTTAGGTGCGCAGACATAGCCCCCCCCCCCCATCATAGTACCACTCTGATTGCGTTCTTCTTTGTGTTCCGATTGTGTCTGTCAGTATTGGGCATGTTTAACTTGGGCCGACATCTCATTGTTATAGGCCTATCTAAATGGTTCCTTTTCACGAAACCAAAATTATTTAGTCTATTATTTTGCAGATCTATGTATGATCAGATGTAACGACATTGTTATCATGATTTGTGATGTACAGCGTATACACTTGTTTAAATGAACAGTCACTGTGAGCAACGAATTTCCATTTTTAATATTTTTTTTTCTTCTAAAATTTAGTACTGGAAATTATGCTGCAAGATAAAATATGACCTAAAAATGGTGGCGTAGAAAAAAGGGATATGAAAAACAATACTGAATGAATTCCGTGGTATGAAAAAGGCCCTGAATAAATTGTCTTCTTTTTTTTCTTCTTAATTTGGCACTAGAAATTTTGCTGTAAACTCCTATACTTTTCACTCAAATAACTGCATGCCCTTTTCGTGGCCCTGTTGTACAGTGTATGTTTTTTAACTGAAGAGTGAATCAAGATTGATTTGAATTGACGTTAACTGAATAACTACATGTATATGTATGCTATTTAAATCTGTTATTTCAATTAAGATACAAAGCGATTCGATCATACACATTTCGTTTTCTCACCCACCCACTGACTACACTCGGGGCGGATCCAGAATTTCGTAAAAGAGGGGGAAGAGTATTCAGAAAATTTTCTTTAAAAAAAAAACACCCCCAAAGAATTGCATGTATACTGACTAGCATCAGTCAAGTAAGAAACAAGAGAGAGAGAGAGAGAGAGAGAGAGATTAAGATACAAAGCGATTCGATCATACACATTTCGTTTTCTCACCTACCCATTGACTACACTCGGGGCGGATCCAGAATTTCGTAAAAGAGGGGGAAGAGTATTCAGAAAATTTTCTTTAAAAAAAAAAAAAAAACCCAAAGAATTGCATGTATACTGACTAGCATCAGTCAAGTAAGAAACAAGAGAGAGAGAGAGAGAGAGAGAGAGATTAAGATACAAAGCGATTCGATCATACACATTTTGTTTCCTCACCCATCCACTGACTACACTCGGGGCGGATCCAGAATTTCGTAAAAGAGGGGGAAGAGTATATCAGAATTTTTTTTGAAAAAAAAAAACCCACCACCAAAAAGAATTGCATGATGTAAGAGAGAGAGAGAGCGAGAGAGAGAGAGAGAGAGAGAGAGAGAGAGAGAGAGAGAGAGAGAGAGAGAGAGAGAGAGAGAGAGAGAGAGGGGTCATTACGTACCTTAAAAGGAGTTTGTGCATATAAAATTGTTAACAAAACTTACAAAAGGTACAAAAGTATACAAAAGGTACTTTGTACAAATGAAATGCCATTTGGGTTTCAAGGAACGAGGGTGGGGGGGGGGGGAAGGGCAATAAGGGTCGGATTTGCTGCACTTTAAAACACCGATCTACATTATGCAATGTATATAGGCAATAGCATTGGTAGCTAACCTTTGTCCTGCATGTTCTGCTTGATCAGCAAATATTTATACACAGGCCTTTGTACAGATATATACCCTTACCTTTTCAGGGAGTTAACTCCTTATCTTTTTTACGTTCATGTTTACTATAATAGAGTGAAGCGTTATAAGCAAATCGATAAGAAGTAAAGTTCATGAACAGTCATGAACTAGAAGAGGAGCAAATCAGATAAAAGATGAATGATAGCAGAAATAAGAAGTTAGTGAACATGAATGTCATGTAATTATTTGCAGGTTAAGAGCTCGTGTGAATATCCGAACCCTGCATGATTAAAAAATAAATAAATTTAAAAAATTAAAAAGCTCTCACCCCCCTCCCTCCCCCCTCTCTCTCTCTCTCTCTCTTTCCCTCTCTCTCTCTCTCTCTCTCTCTCTCTCTCTCTCTCTCACTCCCCTCTCTCTCGGCTCTCCCAAGGCAAAACAAAAAACAGACAAAAAACAAAAACGAAAAGAAAAACTAAAGCTATATTTCCATCGTCTGAACGAAGTGCTAATAACAACAACAACAACGTCAAACAAAACAAGCGAGAAGATAGGAAAGATAACGTATGATAGGAAAATTCTAATGGGGGGCGGGGGGATTATTCGATGTATAGTTGTCCAGTGGCGGCAATACGCAATATAGACAGTGAAGGGGCTATTTTCATTTTCATGCAGTGTATGAAATAATGACAATGAACTATTGATTGTTGGGAAAGAGAGAGCGAGAGAGAGGGAGAAGAGAGAGAGAGAGAGAGAGAGAGAGAGAGGGGGGGGGGGGGTCCAATGTTTGGTTTCCATGCATTGCTGAGCATGCACTATAGACAGTACGGATCAACATGACCAACGGTCTTGTAGTATATTCAACGACATTACGCGCACTCATGATTAAGGGGCTACATTTCCCCAGGGACTCCCATCTGCCTGATTTCACTCGAGGTGTGCCACAAATTATTGTAAGCTACCTGCATAATGATTGTGAGTACTGTTTAGCTACTGGATCTTGTCAAGGTCAAAGGTCAAGTGTTTTATGCGATCATTTATGTACATCTCATTGTTTTAATGATTTTGACTGTACTAGCTCTCATGCCAGCAAAGAAGGTCGACGATAACCTATAAATAAAGTCAACTCAAATCGTCGATCACTTCAGGTCTAGAGCTGATTGGACGATCTTCTCCGATGTCGCGCTGAGTGGTGACGAGCAATGGCGAGTTCGTGGTTGCGCCACCATTGGGGTGGGTGGTCAGATCAGCGGTGCGACCTGCATCGCCTTCTTCTTCAGCTATGGATTTATCCTGTCTTTCAGCGTTCTTTTCGTCACCTTCCAGCGGGAGTTCGACAGCAGTGCGACGGACACGGGTAAGTTACTCAGTCTACTCTATGCCATTTTCCTGCAGCTTTTTAGGCCTACTCCTTTTCCCCCCTCTTATTTAAACATTTTTTTTTTTCTGAGGCTCTTCCAAGATTCCAAATAATTTGCAACTGCTGTTGTTGTTAGTATGATAATGATGATGATAGAGATTCATGTCATTTTGTATTGAAAAACATCTGCCGATGTCATCTCATCCGGATGGACATCTCATCCCATCCGATGACACCGGCTCTGGTTGTCATAGTTGTACGCTTCCGATTTGGTAGTCACGGCAGCGTTCAAGGAATTCTTTTCTATAGGCCCGGCAGACTGGTACACCTGTGTACAGAGAAGCAAATATAAATTAATGTATTTCAAAACGCCCTGTCTCTAACCCTCGACCTGTGTTAAGTGCTCAAACCTCTCGACAACGACCACGAGAGGTTTCAAGAAAGGTGATCTCAGAAAAAATGAAAAGGAATTGTGAAATGGAATAATGCATCCATACTGCCTGGTTTCCCCTTTCTTTTACAGCTTGGGTTGGATCTCTTCCATTCGGCCTTTCGGCCAACGCAGCCCCGCTGGTTAACATCTTAATCGAACGGATCGGCTACCGGGCGGTAGTCATCATCGGAATCTTCACTATCTCAGCAGGGCTAATCATAACTTCATTCATGTCCAGTCTTTCTCCGATGTACTTTACCTACAGCGCCCTCTTCGGAGCGGGTACGGGATACATCCTGATGGGATCTTTCAGTCTCATCCTCAAGTATTTTCCAGGAAAGAACTCGACGGGAGGAGTCGTACTCCCGATGGCATCTTCTAATCTTGGTAAGAAGTTTGAGAAACGTCCCCTGTCGTTGTCACTTATTGGTGCTATGGGGGCTTCCGAATACAAACGAACCCTCCCTTTACATTATTACTGAATCTCTACAGGCTTGTAACGTCCCTTAAGAATTGAAACATATTTTCTAACACTGATCATAAATCTTTCCAAATCCTTACCCTAAGTCAATTTCTAAACCATCTTTGTTCTGAGCCTAACTGGAAGTAGGATACAACGAACGAATTGCACGGACTTATACCGAATGGGAAATGCAGTAAATACCAGGACCTGCTTCTAGAGTATGTCTCGATACCCTAAAGGACCTATGCGTTGACCACGCGAGCGTAGGGCCGATGGAAAAGTAGAAACCATGAGGCGTCAGACATAATTATGGAATGTTAGATCAAAGGGAGTTGGCATACATAGGGGAGGCCATGAACAATATACATGTAATAACAACTTTCTTTGATTTGACTTTGTATTCCCAGTGCACATTATGCATCTGTATGAAAAAGGGCGACGAACATTGAGACCCATTAGATTAGAACCAGAAGAATATTAGAGCAAGGTGACATGATTGTAAGGACGTATGGAACAGTAAAAGATGAGTTTTTACTTGACTTTTATTAATTTTTTTATTTGCTCTTTTCGTGAAAGCGCAGCACAAGCAGCAAAATAATAATTTGACTTGACCTTTCCTGTCTTCCCCATGAACAGGAATGTTGCCCTTAGGACCACTCACATTCTATCTTGAGAATCGTTTCGGCTGGAGAAACACTCTGAGAATCAGTGCAGGTATGATAATCGGAATTGCTCTACCGGCGGTCGCTTGGGCCCATCGCGAGCCTCTGAAATCATCGACGTCCCAAGCAGAAAACGATGTCGTCGAAGGAAGTTTAGTCGTACTCAAAGATGACATGATAAAGGAGATCAAGGCATATCAACTGATCGATGGTGAAGACGGAGAAGTCTCGGCTGAATCCAAGATCGCAGAATTGCCGTCCGAACATTCTGATGAACGCAAAAATGCAGCCAAAATGAGAACATGCGAAGACAAAATACAGCGGGAAGGAGTTAAAGATCTGGACAACCGTGGCCAAGGTGGCCAGCATTTATTATGCAAAGACAGCTTTCAAACACTACCTGAAACAATTTCCGAGAGAAAAAGGAATCAAAGTTTAGAAAATGGAAACGTATCTACCAGCATTCCAAAAGTCGACTTTCTGCAGGAGACCGCTGAGGGAGCATCAGCAGATCAGTAAGAATTGCAAGGCGTATGCTGACTGCCCTGACCTTCCCCGATGTTTGGTGTTTAGCTTTAGCTGTCTTTGGGTATGGTCTGACAAATTCCTTCTTCCTCATACAATTGGTGAGAATAATCTTCAGCGAGAAAGTTGGGATTCATTGGCAGTTTCATTGTAGAATTTAGCGTAACTGTAACTTTTCTTAATAGCAAAATACCATTTGCGATTAAAGTGCATGTGGCAGATACTCAGCTTGTGCTGAAGCTTAGATGAAGGACGTGAACATAACGGGAGGTTACATTACTAACATTTTTATGGCTCATATAGAAAGTATTTCTTCATCACTTGAAATTTTTCCCCTTTTTATCCAAAATAATATTTTCCTCAAGCGTACTTCCATTTATAACTTTGTACATCGATCGTTATGGAGTCATATCTATATTTTTTGTTTCTGTGAAATCCCTGCCAATTCGAATCTATAGCCACCATAAATTTAGCCCAAATCATTGTAGTTATGCAGTTCTTGTTTTCTTTGTATTTTTTACTGCACTGTCATCCTTTTTGCACACTACCGGCCATGTGCGACCACGCCAACCACCGTTATCGATCTCTCTAGGTAAGCTACATGATGTCCCTTGATTTCATGGAGGCAAATGGCGCCCAGGCCGTAGTGGTTCTAGGGGTCTCCATGATGATCGGTAAGGTCATATTGTCCCTTGTATCGGACTACATCCCCTTCCATCAACTCTACCTGTCTACCCTGGCGAGTGGGCTTGGTATAGTCATCATGATCTGTCTCCTGCAGGCTCCAAGTCTGATCGTTGTGATGTGCTTGTTGGCTGGTAAGTGCGCATCGAAGGGGAAACAGGGGTTGGACAGGGTGAGGGTACTGGTTTGATGAGTGTTGAAGGGCTCCGATGGAACTAATGGTCTTTTGCAGCTCACCTATCAATCCTAGCAAGTGATGTCGGCATCGTCGTCATGATCTGTCTTCCTTCAGGCTCCAAGTCTGTTCGTTGTAATGTCCATGGTAGTTGGTTACTGCTTTCCGAAGGGAAAACAGGAGTAGGATTGGGTAAAGGGTGTAACTAATGGTCTTATTAAACTCTACCTGTCCGTCCTGGTGAGTGGTCTTAAAATCGTCTTCATATGGTGGCCATGAAGTACGCTGACAACAGGTCATGTGCGACGTAAAATTTGGGGGCCTACTTTGCATCCCAGTCGCGAAATTCGCGACGGGTTACGCGAACTTTGCGTCCCACTCGCGAAATTCGCGACCCATGACGCGAAATGCATGACCCGGGACGCGAAATTCATTACCTGGGATGCGAAATTCATGACCCGGGACACGAAGTTCGCGACTGGGATGCAAAGTTCGCGTCACGGGCCGCGAATTTCGCGACTGGAACGCAAAGTTGGCCGTGAAATTCACGTCGCACATGACCTGTTGTCGAGCGTACTTCAGGGCCATCATATCTTCATGATCTGTCTCACACAGAAGTAATGTCATGACATTTTTATTTTGATAACTCGTAATGTAACATAATCATGATACCATGGTAATAAGTGTGAACTGGAAAAATGAGTAGGGTTTGAGCTTCATTATGATGCACATATTTTATCTTTACATTCCAGTGCTTGGTGCAACAGTTTTCAGCATATCAGATGCTCTGCCCTACTTTAGTCCTAATCTCGTTTTTGGAGTCGAGAAAGGGCGGGAAACTTCTTCGATCTTAGCCTTCATGAATGGGCTTGGCCTACTATCAGCTTCCGTCCTTGGTGAGTAAAGTTTTAACCCAAAGCCCTGTCTGTCAGGAACGAGCAGGTACCGAGTCTCGGCATAGTTCGTGGGTCCACTCGGGAGAGGAATCGGGATGACTCGACGTAGCTCGTAATGACAGTAATCCGTACTGAATAGAACAGTTGTTGTTTTGCGGATTGCTGTTATTTGTTCCGAACTTCTCAGAGCTCACCAACCCAGGAGGGGGCTCCTTGCTGAATAAACTCAGAGCCCTAATCAAGGGCTCTGGATAAGCTGAGTTTGCTCTGAGTCGGTATTGTGGTTCAGGTTCTGTCTCGTATTGTAGTCATTGAACTTCACTGATATCCATCAATATTTTTTTACATTAACTTACCTGGGTGGTTTAAAACTTAGTATATTGTGTCTGCGACCCGATTTTCGAACAAATGGCCTTTTGCATTAAATATTAAAAGTTTAAACAACTAAAATTATCTTATGTGTAGCAAGGAATAATGATAGGAATACTAAAATCGAAATTTTGGTTAACTGCAAGCCTTGTGGTCGGAGTAAAGGACAAATCGACTTCAAATCGTAGCCGATCGCACGATTGCTATGACGCCGGGACGGCGATTACATGTAACGACAACACAGAAGGCGAAAATAATGTTACCCTCGGGGATTGTCGAAATATTGTGCCGAAATTTCTTGCGAAAACTCACACTCACACATTTTTTTTTTATTTTGCGAGCGAGCGAAGCGATTTTAGTATTTTTGCTTTAAAAAAAGGAAGTATTATTTTGTCATCATAAAACTAAGCCGACAAGATATTCATATGGTATAGTCCCTATTTGCTCACCTCATTACCAAAGGTAATATACTAGCACCTCGCTTGTCCTATTGTTTGCTGTCGAAAATCTCCATGACAAGCGAGCGAAGCGAGCAAGGAAAACACTCTCTTTTGATGATAAAGTATAATTTCGCCATCAAAATACACGGCAGGCCTATAAGATATCTCAAATATAATCCTCCCTTGCAGGCCAAATTCGTCTGCCTTCCCAAATAATTCTGTAACTAGATGTTACGTGAGTGAGCATGGGGAGCTCTAAGTAGTATCCCTCCTACGATGGATAAGGGAGAGAAGTATCATCTTCCACGGTTGGAACTTTGAAATTACCCTCATAAGGAGAGAAAAGAAGATAGATCGAAGGAAGAACAAATAAAAACATATGGACATGGGAGAGGATATATGAGAGGAAGAACATAGAAATACATGAAGAAAGAACAGAGGATACAGAATACATTGTATTTTCTCCGTGTTTTTTTCTTTTATCAATACCTTTCCCATTTCTTTATGGACTTCTAGGCCTACGGATCCATCTATCTTTTTACATTTCTTTGGGCAATCCTCTCGTCTGTTTCTTCGCCTTCAGTTCCTTGAAGGCCCCTTTTCCTTCTGCATTTCTTTGCCTTTTCTTTCATCTATTCTCTCTGTACACACGTATACACGACCGCCGCGTGTGCCGCTGTACGTGGTATAACTAGGCGTAGGAGTGCTGAAAACAGAGAGATTCATCTGTTCATGGCTGAAACGAAACCAGACTGTGAAACCAGCACTTTTGATGCAATTAATCGAAAAGCTGCCTAGGCTACGGTGTAAAACGGAAACGCGCTACCGGGGATCAACACCTATGCCTCCTACCTCTAGTTCGTTACTCTAAATGTTCGTTTTTTTCCGAAAATAAATTAGGGTTCGATATACCGAAGGTTCGTTAATCGGAAAATGAAACAAGGTTCGTTAATCCAAAAATGAAATAAGTTCGTTAACCTGGAAAGTAAATAAGGATCGTTAATTGAATAAGGTTCAACGGAGCCTACTTTATTTTCTGATTAACCAACTTTCTTCCATTTTCAGATTAATGAACCCTATTTCATTTTCGGAATAACGAACCTTCGGAATCCGACGAAATCCGTTTTTTCTAGAAAAAAGATGTTTTCGGGCAGCTGCAATCACTCTTATTCCAGTAGAGAGATGCCCGAATATAATAATATTTCTACAGCGAGGAGTCCGAATATCCTCCAATTCTGCAGGGAGTAAGATGTTTGTTATAAAATTTACCTTGTGTATTTTGTATCCTCGATTGCTATCTAAATACAGAATTATTTGGGAAGGCAAACGAATCAGGCATGCAAGGGAGGTGATCGAAGATATACATGTATTAGATATCTTATAGGCATGTGGTGTATTTTGATGACGAAATGATATTTCATCATCAAAAGAGTGTTTTCCTTGCTCGCTCCGCTCGCTCGTAATACTTACAAACAGGGTGGTTTTGGACAGCAAACAATGATATTGGATAGCGAGGTGCTAATATATCATAATTTTTAGTCAGGTGACTATTATACCATGTAATTGGCCTAGGGTGTATTTTGATGACAAAATAACACTTCTTTCAATGCAAGAAATGGTTATTAATTTGACCTGCTCGCTTCGCTTTCTCGCAAAATAAAAGCAATATGCGTGGGGTGTATGGTGTGTGTATACTCGAGTGTGAGTTTGCGCAAGAAATTTCGGCAAAATATTTTGACTACCACCACCCCCCCCCTCCTGAAAATTTACGCCGGTGCGTACCGTTCATTTTGTTTCATAGTTTATTTCGTTAAAATCTAGTCTGAATAACTGATTGATTTAATGGATGAGGATGAATCTTGAAAATAAAGCTGAAATCCCTAATTTATTACTTATAAATCTTCGTCAGCGTGACCGTTTTCTTCCTCCCCCTTTTTTTCTTTCTTTCATCATCGTTTTAAAATTCTTTATTTCATGACAAATTTTTACTAGTTTTTTTTAACTTCTCTCTTCATTTTTCTTCTTCTTTCTCGTCTTCTTTTCTTTTTCTTTTTCTTTTTCTTTTTTTTTTCTTCTTCTTCTTCTTTCTTCTTCTTCTTCTTCTTCTTCTTTCTTCTTCTTCTTCTTCTTCTTCTTCTTCTTCTTCTTCTTCTTCTTCTTCTCCTCCTTTTTCTGCATCTTCTTAATCAGGTGAAAGCTTGGATCAGACGGGGTCCTATGATGTAGCACTATTCCTGTGTATTGGGACGTACGCCCTCTGCGGTCTACTGTGCATCATGGTACCTGTTTATCAAAACTGCATGGTTAAAGATCGCTACGTCATGAAATCTTGGAGAGGCTGCCATTGGAAGAAAAAGGGAGCAGTCACACCGAATTGTTAGATTCTCAAGTATTTATGATTACATACGATTTGGACAAAAATAACTTGACAAGATGGTCTTCTTGTATCGCGACTATTCTATAAGGGAACATATTTATTTCAGTATGGTATCTGTGTTACTACTGTATAACACTCGCTGGTTTGGACGGATCAACTTCACACTTGGCTTATGTATGCATAATGAGAGGGACATTGATCTGATCAGATTTTGGGGTCACGAAGTAAAAAGGTCAAAAGTCAAAGAGGTCATTATAATATATGAAAATGGCTCATTCTCGCGATAACTTAAGAACCCTGTGATGGATCAACATCGAACTTGGCTCATGTATGCATACAGGACATAGAGATCCTATATATTGAGGATTTTTATGATATAGGACGGACAATGATCTGAGTAGGTTTCGGGGTCATGAGGTCAAAGTTCATAGAGGTCATTATACATTAAGATGGCTCGTTCTCTCGTTCTCGCGATAAGTTAGGAACCGTTTGACTAATCAATTTCAAAACTTGGGTCATGCAGGAGGAACAATGATCTTATTAGATTTGGGGGTCACAAGGTCAAAGGTCATATGCTATTATGTGTAAATTGCTCGTTCTCGCGATAAATGAACCATATGACGAGTTAACTTCAAAGGTGGCTTACACAATGTTAAAATAGAAACATTTTTCCAGTTTTGTACTCTTAATGTATCTTGATACATTTCCCATAATTAAAAGTGATATATTTCTGGTCTGGCAAAGGCGGAGCATAAATTTCGAGCGCGCGGTCGATGATTCATCTGTTTTTTTTTTTTTTTAATTTGGTTCGTTACTGCGTTAGTATAAAGTATAAAAAGGCGTAAACTTGTGCTGACTACTTCAAACTGGTTTTTTTTTTTTGGTTGAAATAGTTTTGTAGATTTATCCTTGCTATTGTAAATACAGGCAAAACATGTGTTTCAGATATGAAGTATTCTGCATGTAGAATTTAACAAAGAGATAATATTTATATTCTTTTATATCAGACGGGCGGTATATAAATGCATGCACAAATAACTTTTTTAAAAGTATAGGTTTTCCCGCCCAGTTCATTCAATTTGATTTTCTCAGCATGCGATTTCATGATTTTCTCACATAAACATGTAAAAAGCGCGTTCATATTAAAAATGCACGTAAAATTCATTCAAATTCGCACCAGCGCGAAGCGCCGCCCTAATGAACGTCAAGGAATTCAAATTCACGAATAGACAAGCATTTATAGCATTTGGGCAGTGCTTTCTGTTACTGCTTATGTTCTTTGTTACTCTTGATCTATATGAATAAATCATGCAAACTTTATGTGCCTTGAAATGGGACCTCTGCCTTATATTGAAATTTCTCATTCCTCTGGCAAACCGTCATCGAAGCATGTTTTAAAAAAATACGAGCTATAACCATTAAGTTTTATATCCATATACTCTAAGGGATAGGTTTTCCCTCCCAATTTCGTCATAATTCCATGCGATTTAACAATCATTCGATTTCGAGCGAATTTGAATGATCACCGGGATCAACAATCAAACAGCTAGCTAGTTCAATTTAATTTTCTTAGCATGCAATTTCATGTTTTTCTCACATAGGCGTGTAAGCGCGTCCAAATAATAATAATAAAAAAAAAACATGTAAAATGCATTCGAATTCGCACCAGCTCCGCCCTGATAAACGTTAAGGAATTCAAATTCACGAATAGGCAAGCATTTACAGCATTTGGGCAGTGTTTTTCGTTACGGCATATGTTCTTTGTACTCTTGATCTGTTTGAAGTATGCAAGTTACCTTTGCCTTATACTGAAATTTCTCATTCATCTGACAAACCGTCATCAAAGCATGTAAAAATTATCAGTTATTGTCAGTGATTGTGTAAATGTTATATCCATACCGTTAGGAAATAAACTGAAAATGGAAGAAAAAATAAGAAAGAAAATAAATACATAAGATATGATTAAAATAAACATTGAAAATGAAATTTGAAAATTAATATATATATATATATATATATATATAAAATTCACTTTGATTTTTTTAGCATGCGATCTACTATTTTTAGAATACAAAAGTGCAGAAAGATCATTCAATTTAATTATCTGTGTAAACAACATTCAAATTCGTGGAAACAGCATTTCAATTCGCGCAGGACATGACGTGGGAAGAACCTTGGCATACAATAATGAATAGGCATACAGTTTTGACATTTGTGCAGTGCTTTTCATCTTATGCTAATGAGTCAATGGTGTTTCTGCTTATATGAAAATTATGAATGTAGAAAGAAGACGATTGAGATTCATTAGCATTTAGCAGATGGAAAAAAAAAGAAATATGAAAAGAAACCCCTCATAAATATGCAAATAAAGATCACAACAACATAATCCATGACCATGTTTGTCAGCATTTTATACTACATTGTGTGCAAAGATAAAGAATAAGATCACAGAAGAATAAAAGAATAATGACATATAAACTGACAAAAAAAGAAAAGAAAAGAAATGTGAATGCCAAATATATAATGACAGAAAAGAAATAAAGAATTAAAGAGACTAAAAATGAAAATGAAAAAGAGATAGAGACCACCTACGTTGTTCTAATTGAATGGCGTAAGTGCGAAAGGGATTGCCTAATGATGAAAATGAAACTGCAATTCAGCAAGGAATTTCTTCTTACTCTCAAACTTGGCGAAATCGAATGACGGTTATTCATTACCAAAATGAATCAAATTACATTTAATTTGAATGATAATTTTTACTAATTTCAATGTTTAAGAAACAATTGAACGCAAAAAATGTTAAATTTTAACACTGGAAAACCGATGGACTATAAATTGCTCGAATTTGAATGCTTGTTCGTGAAATTGAATGCTGTTTTGACGAATTCGGCCTGGAAAACCTATAACATAGAACGACAGAACTGGTTTATGTTAATTGAATTCAAACGTTCAAAGTGCGGAGTTGTATTCCTTTAATTGAAATTGGTAATTGGGACGAAACTGAAAGTCCATTCAGCTGGCGCGAAATTGAACACAACTTCGCGTCGTTTAATTGAATGAATTCCTCTCTAAAGTGATTGAAATAAAATTCAAAAGGAATGATATAAAACAAAATTGATTGCTCAAGGAATGAAAATGAACCATGAGAGCAGAGAGTTGACGAACTTGAACGTCTATTCATGAATTCGAATGCAGCTCTGATGACAATTGGGCGGGAAAACCTATATTTTATGTTGTCTATCTATGCAGGCGGCGTCGACTGCTTTAATTCTTACTGCAATTTGACATTTTATTTTCATAAATATGCACGAATGATTTGACAATCAATAAATTATATTAAATGTCAATTGATTATTAGTATTTATATTCATTTATGGTGAGGTGCAGTAATGTTTAGGCCTACTGTGCACAATTTCAAAATGTTTGTATTCCTAATGTTAAAACGAGAGTGAAACTCTCTGGAAAGTCAATTTTAGTGAAAGGAGAGGATAGAGAGAAGCAATCTTTCAAAAGTTTCCATCAAAAACGGTTACGAAATGAGAAAGTTGTGAAAGTTTGAAAAGTCTCAGTTTACTTTCTATGGCGATCCTCAAATCGGCAATGCTGCTTCAAAATGGCAGGTTATGAAGGATAACTCTGAATATGTTTTGTACACAAAATTTCATATTTTCTCCATTATCTCTGAAGGTGCAGCTTGTGTCCTTGGCTCAACATAATCAGAGGAAAATGTATTTGACACAACATTATGTTTAGTTCACAAATACACAAGCAGCATCTTTAGAGATAATGGAGAAACTATGACGTGGTATGTACAAAACATGAGAGTTGTCCTTCTAAACCACTGATCTGTATGAAAAGAATCAGATCAGTCTTCTAAACCTGCCATTTTGAAGCAACATTGCCAATTTGAGGATCGCCATAGAAAGTAAATTGAGACTTTTCAAACTTTCATAACTTTCTCATTTCGTAACCGTTTTTGATGGAACTTTTATAAAATAAATGTTTCTCAACATTATGTTTAGTTCACAAATATACAAGCCGCATCTTTAGAGATAATGGAGAAACTATGACATTTTATGTACAAAACATATAGAGAGTTGTCCTTCTAAACCACTGATCTGTATGAAAAGAATCAGATCATTCTTCTAAACCTGCCATTTTGAAGGAACATTGCCAGTTTGAGGATCGCCATAGAAAGTAAATTGAGACTTTTCAAACTTTCATAACTTTCTCATTTCGTAACCGTTTTTGATGGAACTTTTTATAAAAAAAATATTTCTCCCTATCCTCTCCTTTTATTAAAATTGATTTTTAATACTCGTAGTTTTTTGATGTGGTAACTGAGTTTGTATGATATAAAGTTCCAGAACAGTCATCTTTTCAGCCTGTGCTGCTGATCAAGGATATAACAGAACAAAATTAATAAAGAATAAGATGAGGAAGTACGTAGATTTTAATTGAATATTTGTTAGGTAAACACACACATATACACATACATAATGCGTATTTTCCTCCTTTCTCTATCTTTTCTTGTCTCTTCTAATTCTTATATTCCTCTGCGCCTCAGATTAATTTTCTTGATCGATGGCGCATTAATATTATGTATTTATAATGATCAAATTCGTGATAACCATTTCAATTGAGTTGGCTGAAACGGCCGAAGAGATTATTTTCAAACCTGGCACCTAACTTTAAATACAATAAAAACAAAGGTGGTTATTTTTTTCCCGAGAAAAGGTCAGGAAAAGGCCTATTTTGAAGAGGCGAAACTGATGTTTGTTTAAACTTTCAAACCTCTGTCTTTTGGCTCATCGTGTAGATTAATCTTGTTATTTGTATTGCAGGCATAACATGTGTATCAAATTTGAGGTAGTATTCTGTGTTGAATTTAAGAAAGAGGTAATATATTTTTCTATACATGGGCGGTATATAATAGCATGCACAAACAATACAGGGCTAATATGTACACTCTAAAAATATAGGGTTAAAATGTGCCATGAGGGTAATTATGTGTCCAACCAACTTTAGGCATTTCTTTGGGCATTTCTTTTTATCCAGTTTGATGGAAATTTTGCCCATTCTAAAGTAATTACTGCTCATAATTACCATTGTGCTGATGGAATTTAGGCACGAAAACTTCAACGAATTCGACTAAATAATGTCAGTGTCAGTATTTCCAATTTCGTGAAAATGTATATTGAAGTGCAATAGTGGTCGTTCTGTACATTCTCTCTTATGCTTGATTAGCTTCATAATTTGGTGCAAAGTACGTTTCATTCACTATGCAAACTGAAAGTAACAGGGCACTTAATTGAAAGGTTCTAAAATGGTACAAGCGTTGTATCCTCGTTAATAATACAATGAAGTACAAATACTTTAGAACTTTTCCTTTGACACTGCTGCTGCTGTTACTATTGCTGCTACTACTACTACTACTGCTGCTGCTACTGCTACTACTACGACTGCTACTACTACTACTACTACTACTACTACTACTACTACTACTACTACTGCTACTTCTACTACTGCTACTACTGCTGCTACTACAACTGCTACTACTATTACTAGTACTACTGCTGCTGCTGCTACTTCTGCTACTACTACTGCTGCTACTACTGCTACTACTGCTACTTCTACTGCTACTACTACTACTGCTGCTGCTGCTACTGCTGCTACTACAACTGCTACTACTATTACTAGTACTACTGCTGCTGCTGCTGCTACTATTGCTATTACTACTACTACTACTACTACTGCTACTACTGCTACTACTACTGCTGCTGCTGCTGCTGCTGCTACTACTACTGCTACTACTGCTACTACTGCTGCTGCTACTACTGCTACTACTGCTACTACTACTACTACTGCTGCTGCTGCTACTACTGCTGCTGCTACTACTATTGCTACTACTGCTACTACTACTACTACTACTACTGCTGCTGCTACTACTACTACTGCTGCTACTACTACTACTGCTGCTACTTCTACTGCTACTACTGCTGCTACTTCTACTGCTACTACTGCTAATACTGCTACTACTACTAGTACTGCTGCTACTACTACTACTACTACTACTACTACTACTACTGCTATCACTGCTACTACTCTGCTACTGCTGCTGCTACTATACTGCGAAAATGTTGAGTAAAATTTTGCTCAACATTTTACACAACGTTGCTCAAGGAGGCTGCAACTCAACTGTTGATTAATAAATCACCAACAGTGTTGGGTGACACGTTTCCACCAACAATTGAGTAATTGCTGTCACTCAGATGTTGAGCAATTACAATTACTCAACAGTTGAACGTCTTGATTTAACCATCTATTGTGTAATTTTTATATCAACTATTGCTTAATTGCACGTATCTTTTCTCAAGTGTTAAGCATTTCAATAACCATTTGTTGGGCATTTAAAACCCAGCAATTGCTTAAATACGAGGTTTCATTATGTGTTGAACATTCTATTACTCATTTGTTGGGTATTTAAAATACCAAATATTGCTGAAATATGTCATTTTCATTATTTGTTGAGTATTGTCTTTCTCATTTGTTGAGTATTTACTAAGCAACTGTTGCTTTCTGCGCCTAGTTTATTGAGCATTGTTGAGCATTTTCTTACTATTTGTTGGGTTTTATTTGGATATATATTGAGCTTTTATTTATTCATTTGTTAGGTAGTAGATCCCCAGTAGATCAAATTGTTGCATAATATGGCTAAATGATGGATTTTATTTTAGTAACAATTGAGTGTTTTTTAATCAACCTTTGCCCACTTGTAATATATTTATCAGATGTTGAGTGTCTTCGTAAGTATTTCGTTCACTTTTGACAGCACCTGTCATCAGAATTTTTAGCACTTCCAATTTTCCATACAGCAATTTATAACACAGTACACTATTGTTCTTCTGTTTCAGATTTTAATAAACAAAGTTTTGAAAACACACTACATACTTCATTCAGAACATTAGCATCATTGAAAGCTGAAACTTAGTTTTATTAAACCAAGTTTTCTTATACACCAAACTTACTGCATGTTAGCAATATTAGAGCTGCATAAAGAAAAAAAAAAGAACAACTCATAATTTGAGTGTTTCACATTTTTTACAAGTAATATTGACTTTTTTTAATGAAAAGAGAAGTCCCTTGCCTAATTTTGGCATGCAATTGTCATGATCGTCATTAATCTTGTGGCTGATATAGTATGATGAACTCTATGATTGAGAAACATACAATTGCATGCCAAAATAAGGCACTAGACCAGACATACTGATCTTTAGACTATTTCTTTTGTCATTAAAAATCATTAA
>CM057157.1:23433392-23462627 GCA_029962745.1 Echinometra lucunter
TCGCTGTCGGCAAAAAAAAAGGGAGATAGAGAGAGAGAGAGAGAGAGAGAGAGAGAGAGAGAAAGGAGAGGGAAGAGGAAGGAGGAAAAAAAAAGGAAAAAGAGGAGTAAGGTGCCCAAATAGAGTCATATTCGGCTTATTTACTTGTGCATTTTGACGACGAAATAATACTGGTACCACGAAAGAGAGTGTATATTTTTCCTTGCTCGCTGCGCTCGCTTGTATTATATTTAGATACAGGATGTTTTCGGAAAGCAAACACATTCGGCTAGTGAGATGAACACTATATAATCTAGATATCTTTAGGCCCATCATGTATTTTGATGAAGGAGTATTACTTCTACCATAAAAGAGTATGTATATTTTTCCTAGCTCGCTGCGCTCGCTCGTATTATATTCAGATACAGGATGTTTCGGAAAGCAAACATATTCGGGCAAATGAGATGAACACAATATATAATTTAAATAAATTATCTTTAGGCCCATCATGTATTTTGATGAAGAATTATCACTTCTACAATAAAAAGAGTATGTATACTTTCCTCGCTCGCTGCGCTCGCTCGTGTAATATTTAGATATAGGATGGTCTTAAAAGGAAATAAATTAGGTAGGAGATGTGACCAAATATATCAAAATAGGTACCTTAAAGGCCAATCGTGTATTTTGATGAAGAACTTTCACTTCTACCATGAAAAGGATTATGATTTTTTCCTCGCTCGCTACGCTCGCTCGTATAATATTCAGGTACAAGATGGATTGGGGAAAGCAAAAAAATTTTGCAAGCTATAGGCCCATCGTGTATATGATGAAGAATTATCACCTACCATAAATAGAGTATATATTTCTCCTCGCTCGCTGCGCTCGCTCGTATAATATTTAGATACAGGATAGTCTTTGAAAGCAAATGAATTAGATAAGAGAGGTGACCAAAATCAAGATATCCAAAAGGCCCATCATGCATTTTTTTTATGAAGAACTTTCACTTCTATCATGCAAAGGAGTAAATATGTATTTTTGCTCGCTCGCTACGCTCGCTCGTACAATATTCAGATACAAAATGGATTTGGGAAAGCAAACGAATTCGACAAGTGAGGTGACCAAATGTACCTGTATAAGTTAGATATCTCATAGTTAATACCATCGTGTATTTTGATAAAGAATTGTCACTTCTACCATGAAAAATAGATTTTTTCCTCGCTCGCTGCGCTAGCTCGTATAATATTAAGATTTAGGATGGTCTTTGAAACCGAATGAATCAGGCCAGAGAGGTGACCAAATATAATTAATTTTGATATCTTTAAGCCCACCATGTAGTTTGATGAAGAATTATCACTTAAGTACGTAAGAGAGTGTATATTTTTCCTCGCTCGCTGCGCTCGCTCGTATTATATTTAGATACAGAATGTTTTCGGAAAACAAACACATTCGGCAAGTGAGGTGAACAAAATATAGTTCAAAAGGAAAATATGATAGAGGTGCACAATTGAACATGCCTCAATGGGCTTTATACGGTTGAATTTATCGACGTTGGTCGTCGGCAATCGGTGGCATTATTTGTCGGCAATCTGGCCTCTACACCCCCCCATTCAAAATAGTCTAGCGACGCCCCTGGATACTGTGACCAATTATGTTTAGGGTTACTAATTTTGACCACAGATACACACAAACACAACCACCCTGCCCCCCCCCCACCCCCAACATCCATATGTCCTCCTCTTACAGATGGCATAAAAACAGCAAATACTTCTCCCCCCCCCCCGCCCCCTTTTCAATCAACTTTGAGATAAGTGTCAATTCAAAGAAATGACCAGAATCATCAGATCACATCTTTACCCATTAAAAATGCAAGTGCCTCTCATAAGCTACAAATATCCTTTCTTCCATTCAGAGTGAGGGTTATCATAATACTGGCAGTTATATGATTTCCATTTACCTTTAGTTAACTTCTCTACATCCAAGTCATCAGGAAGTTAAAAAAAAAATGGCCCAGCGAGCCGCGACCCGAGTGTTTTCCAGCGCGCAGCGGGCCGCGACCCGAGTGTTTAGTTAAAGCCCGTGCAAATTCAATGCAATGCAATGCAATGAGGAATGTCACGGCTAATTCGATGCATGTGAATGATTGAAAACACTTTTTTCATGTTTGCACTTCTATTGTATTACTTCATCTGTCCATTAATTGACACAACTGTATTCCCAGACTGTATTCTATGACTCGTATTGAACAATTATACCCAACACTCACCTACAAACGTTTGTTCCAGGCGTTCAAGCCCCCACTCCAGCAATAACTCGTGCATCGAGGACGCCATTTTTGCCGAAAACAAGTTGCATGTGTGTGTGTTCAGGCAACTGATTGCGTGACTTTCCAGCAACGGTTGCCAAAGTGAATGTTCCTGGTATGAAATACGAACAACCAGTTGTAGAAAAACCCGCATGTGAGTATCATTTGATAACGGTTGCTTTATTTCCATTCAACAGTTGTCGAAGTTGATATTTCTACTCAACATGTTTTTAGCAACAGAAATAATTCACCCAACATTTTAACGAAGTTGATTTTGAAATGTTGCCCAGCGTTGCAGATTCTTAACTTTCCCCCAACACCTTATTTTCTACACATATTGCGTGAATTTTAATCAACACTTCAAACAACAAATAATAAAAACATTTTCTGCAACGGATTTCAAGCAACTTTTTTGCAGTGAATGGCGTAAGTGCGAAAGTGATTGCCTAATGATGAAAATGAAACTGCAATTCAGCAAGGAATTTCTTCTTACTCTCAAACTTGGCGAAATTGAATGACGGTTATTCATTACCAAAATGAATCAAATTACATTTAATTTGAATGATAATTCTTACTAATTTCAATGTTTAAGAAACAATTGAACGCAAAAATGTTAAATTTTAACACTGGAAAACCGATGGACTATAAATTGCTCGAATTTGAATGCTTGTTCGTGAAATTGAATGCTGTTTTGACGAATTCGGCCTGGAAAATCTATAACATAGAACGACAGAACTGGTTTATGTTAATTGAATTCAAACGTTCAAAGTGCGGAGTTGTATTCCTTTGATTGAAATTGAAATCGGTAATTGGGACGAAACTGAAAGTCCATTCAGCTGGCGCGAAATTGAACACAACTTCGCGTCGTTTAATTGAATGAATTCCTCTCTAAAGTGATTGAAATAAAATTCAAAAGGAATGATATAAAACAAAATTGATTGCTCAAGGAATGAAAATGAACCATGAGAGCAGAGAGTTGACGAACTTGAACGTCTATTCATGAATTCGAATGCAGCTCTGATGACAATTGGGCGGGAAAACCTATATTTTATGTTGTCTATCTATGCAGGCGGCGTCGACTGCTTTAATTCTTACTGCAATTTGACATTTTATTTTCATAAATATGCACGAATGATTTGACAATCAATAAATTATATAAAATGTCAATTGAATATTAGTATTTATATTCATTTATGGTGAGGTGCAGTAATGTTTAGGCCTACTGTGCACAATTTCAAAATGTTTGTATTCCTAATGTTAAAACGAGAGTGAAACTCTCTGGAAAGTCAATTTTAGTGAAAGGAGAGGATAGAGAGAAGCAATCTTTCAAAAGTTTCCATCAAAAACGGTTACGAAATGAGAAAGTTGTGAAAGTTTGAAAAGTCTCAGTTTACTTTCTATGGCGATCCTCAAATCGGCAATGCTGCTTCAAAATGGCAGTTATGAAGGATAACTCTGAATATGTTTTGTACACAAAATTTCATATTTTCTCCATTATCTCTGAAGGTGCAGCTTGTCTCCTTAGCTCAACATAATCAGAGGAAAATGTATTTGACACAACATTATGTTTAGTTCACAAATACACAAGCAGCATCTTTATCTTTTCTTGTCTCTTCTAATTCTTATATTCCTCTGCGCCTCAGATTAATTTTCTTGATCGATGGCGCATTAATATTCTGTATTTATAATGATCAAATTCGTGATAACCATTTCAATTGAGTTGGCTGAAACGGCCGAAGAGATTATTGCCAAACCTGGCACCTAACTTTAAATACAATAAAAACAAAGGTGGTTATTTTTTTCCCGAGAAAAGGTCAGGAAAAGGCCTATTTTGAAGAGACGAAACTGATGTTTGTTTAAACTTTCAAACCTCTGTCTTTTGGCTCATTGTGTAGATTAATCTTGTTATTTGTATTGCAGGCATAACATGTGTATCAAATTTGAGGTAGTGTTCTGTGTTGAATTTAAGGAAGAGGTAATATATTTTTCTATACGTGGGCGGTATATAATAGCTTGCACAAACAACACAGGGCTAATATGTACACTTTAAAAAATATAGGGTTAAAATGTGCCATGAGGGTAATTATGTGTCCAACCAACTTTGGGCATTTCTTTGGGCATTTCTTTTTATCCAGTTTGATGGAAATTTTGCCCATTCTAAAGTAATTACTGCTCATAATTACCATTGTGCTGATTAAAATTTTACCGAATATTTTTACAGTGTAGTCTTATGTAAGCATGGATATACTCTACTGCTATAATCTCAAGATTGTTACTGGAATTTAGGCACGAAAACTTCAACGAATTCGACTAAATAATGTCAGTGTCAGTATTTCCAATTTCGTGAAAATGTATATTGAAGTGCAATAGTGGTCGTTCTGTACATTCTCTCTTCATTGCTCTTATGCTTGATTAGCTTCATAATTTGGTGCAAAGTACGTTTCATTCACTATGCAAACTGAAAGTAACGGCACTTCATTGAAAGGTTCTAAAATGGTACAAGCGTTGTATCCTCGTTAATAATACAATGAAGTACAAATACTTTAGAACTTTTCCTTTGACACTGCTGCTGCTGTTACTACTGCTGCTACTACTACTACTACTGCTGCTGCTACTGCTACTACTACGACTGCTACTACTACTGCTACTACTACTACTACTGCTACTTCTACTACTACTACTGCTACTACTTCTACTACTGCTACTACTGCTGCTACTACAACTGCTACTACTATTACTAGTACTACTGCTGCTGCTGCTACTTCTGCTACTACTACTGCTGCTACTACTGCTACTACTGCTACTTCTACTACTACTACTACTACTACTACTACTACTACTACTACTACTGCTGCTGCTACTGCTGCTACTACAACTGCTACTACTATTACTAGTACTACTGCTGCTGCTGCTGCTACTATTGCTTTTACTACTACTACTACTACTACTACTACTACTACTGCTACTGCTGCTACTACTACTGCTGCTGCTGCTGCTGCTACTACTGCTACTACTGATACTACTGCTGCTGCTACTACTGCTACTACTGCTACTACTGCTACTACTACTACTACTACTACTACTACTACTACTACTACTACTACTACTACTAACTACTACTGCTGCTGCTGCTACTACTGCTGCTGCTACTACTATTGCTACTACTGCTACTACTACTACTACTACTACTACTACTACTACTACTACTGCTGCTGCTGCTACTACTACTACTGCTACTACTGCTGCTACTACTACTACTACTGCTGCTACTACTACTACTACTACTGCTGCTACTTCTACTGCTACTACTGCTACTACTGCTACTAATACTACTAGTACTGCTACTACTACTACTACTTCTACCGCTATCACTGCTACTACTCTGCTACTGCTGCTGCTGCTACTATACTACTACTACTACTACTACTACTACTACTACTACTACTACTACTACTACTACTGCTACTACTAGTACTGCTACTACTACTACTACTACTACTACTACTACTACTACTACTGCTACCACTACTACTAGTACTACCTCTGCTACTACTACTACTACTACTACTATTACTACTACTACTACTACTACTACTACTACTACTGCTACTGCTGGTACTTATGATGATGATGATGATGATAAGGAAGTAAACAGGAAGAGAGAGAGAGAGAGGTGTGAACGACAGTTTATTTACAATATTTCTTAATTTTTCACTCATGGGGCGGAACACCCAACGGCACATCTGGTTTCCATAGAGGTTCACCAAGATTAAAGCATTTGCAAATGCATCTAGAATACGAATGTCATAAACATAAAGGTAAATGATAGTAGGATAACCCAGATTATTGGACACATAGTTTATAACATAAATGAGTCAAAGGAAAAATAACTGGTGACGCGAATGAATATAAGCAGAGGTCTTAATAGGTACACACACAAACAAAATTCACTCTAAAATGTCTGAAATAATTTGAAACATTAGAAAATTAAAAAAAATATAACATAACAAATAGAGGGAGAGGGGAGAAAGATCGATTCTTCGGTTTGCATTCATACATTCATTCTAGACTCCTATGTACGACGTGTAGTGTGTATCAAAATAAAAGTAATTCAAATTTAGGGGATTATTATTGCAAGGCTATTTACTTTTACACTTTACATGTAGCATGTTTATGAGAGAAGAACCCATATTATCACTGATGCACTGCCTGCATTATTGCTATCACGCTTGAGAGAGTATGTTGTTACAGATGGTAAGTGCTATATTTTGCAAGTTTTGGAAAAATTAATGAAGTGAATGCTTTCGACAATTTCACACACGATCAAGTACACGGTATATGTTTACTTTGCTGTTGAATATGACAAGTCAAAATAATATTTATGCAATTATTATTGTAAAGGTTATGTTCTTCTTGATATTGTGTGGCATATTGCATCTCCCTACACTTCTGGAAAAATCGATGTCATATCGTATTAGTTCTCCTCTGATCACAATAAGTGCGCTTGCAAGTTGCAACCAGACCTTTGCTTGGGATAAGGTTCTCATGCTGTAGGTATGGTGGAGGCGATCTTTCTGGAAGATGTTTCCTGAAATCCTCGTGGATTCCCTACAAAACTCCCTTCTTTCTGGTGAAATGTTACAACCTTGAAAGTCGCGAGTGTGTTCTTCCGTCAATTGAACCATTTTCTCTATCCCTGATCTTTTTTTTAATCAGTTTTTTTTATTCTTTTCTCTCATTAAACAAAATAATTACAATCATGGTACAAATAACAATCAACGTATATAGAGAAATGTTTTCCTTTTTTACCCTACCCTACCTGACCTCCCGCCTTATCCCTCCCCTTACCGGTGGGCGACTGGCTCTGGGTTTCAAATGTTTGTGTAATATTCAGGTCTTCCCATTTAGAAAAATTGATAGTTAGAGTCCCCCTCGCTTCTACCAATTTCCTTTCTTCTACTTTATCCCCTATAATACTATTCTGATCTGCTGAGGATAACCGATGATTTTCATACCCCGCGCTGTGTGATTTTCAGTCTTGCATCCATAAAACATTGCCAAAATGCTATTAAAGTTGGTCATGTGCAATAAAAAAAAAGCACTTGATTACGTGTGAACTTAGATTGGCACGTGTGCGCTTGTATGATGGCGCCTTGCAGGAACATCCCCAATGAGTGGAGATGATGCACTTTAATATGAAAAGAACAGCGACTGAATCCAACGAACGGGGTGATAATTACATGTACAGCGCTTAGAAACGAAGTATGAAGCGTAAACTTAAACTGTTTTTAAATGTTATTTAACTGTTCCTGTTGTTATTATTATTATTATGATTATTATGATTATTATTATTATCATTATCATTGTTATCATTATTATCATTATCTTTATCAATATGATGATGATGATTATTTTTATATCATTACTATTATTATCCTTATCATTATTATTGTGGCGAGAAATTAGCGTGGAGGGAAGTGGAAATGGGGTACAGGGGCGTTGTATGGGATGGTAGTGATGTGACGACGTTCACTCTCTCACTTGTTTGTCCATAATTCACACACGTTCCCTCTCTCCTTTTCTTGGTAGCAAGCGATCTTTTAGCAACAGTGGGCCGGAGATTTGTGAATGGTATATAACTGTACGACACTCCACAATGACGATACCGAGAGCATATCTTGCAGTGCAACTCTATTGGAGCTCTAATGCTTCCCTTTTATTACCTAATAACTTTACACAACCTTCCTTGCATATCATATATAAAGTTATAATTGTGCAACCGAACTTGTACGTGCGTATGAAGTGACTTAAAGCTACACCTTGATTTTGCTTAACTCTTATTCCTAGTCTCCCAGTACTATTTACAAGACATGTACAAAAGTATATAGGAGTTTGGGTAAGCACAGACATCTCTAATGTTTTGGACTATGTAACCCTTGACCCATAACAGTATATAACGGTCCCATATTCCCATCTACTTACCAATTAGCTTGCATAATCCCTTCCTGATACAACACTCTGGGGCGGCCAATCAAGCAAACATAACGGGCAGGGGAGTGGGACAGGTCTAAGACAAAGGGGGAACTGTAACGAGCTTTACTCTGTACACCAGTTATGCCCTGCATTATAATTAAGCTGCCTCCTATCTCCCTTCCCTTAATGTGAACTTGGCTTGGGCTTGGCGCCCACGTGTTTTGTATGTCGAGGCTCTTTGTTCCTAACTATACCTAATGACTAAGGCCTTTTAGCAAACAATCCTAACAAAGGGGATAACACGGGGCTATTGGGGACTGTAAACTTGCGCCCCGGTGCCATGTACTGAATCCCTTCATGTCTGCCCCCCTCCCCCCCAAAACCAAAGGGGTTTTCTTTACATGTATGTTACCTACTATGATGCCTGGCTTCCCAATCTTAGAATGCTCGGTACTAGAAATTGCTCTGCTCGAGTCCGCCTCGAATCGGATCTGATCAGAACTGATCTGAACTCTCCCCAAAAATCTTGCCCTTTTTATTGTTTCCGAGCGAGCCCTACCATACCAGTCAAGCATGCATCCTGGGAGAGTTATAAAAGCATTACTTCTACTCATTAACCAATGTGCACTAACTAGGATTATTTTACCCATGGAAAGCTGTACTGAACAGGTTCAACCAATATCTCTTCTCTAAACAACCATGCTGGACATAGCCCTGCCTGGGTAATTATATCTGGCCTTGATCAACAGCCTCCATTGTTTAAAAGCTTCTTGAAGTATAATTACTTGCTTAAGTCAAGAAGGGTTAGTGCCAGTTTGCACAAGCTGCCATTGTTTGAGAATTATTGATCATTTAAAAAGAGGGGTTTAAGCCCCTTTCACTCCTGGACACTGTCAGCCAGGGAATTTGAGTGTGAGTATTGGTCATCTGGGAGTGCAGTAGTTAAACTGAGGAGAATTTCGACTGTCTCCCTGCTCCCGTAAGAGGGCTTTTTCCTTACAGTGACATTTCGTCACATTATTATCATTCCTGGTATTCCTCATGTTGTGGGGGGGGGGGGGGGGGGGGAGTCGATAAATCAAACGTGGGTAGCAAGTAACGACTAGGCTTATGGGAAATATTTTTCATTTTATTTATGGACAATAAACCATATGAACCATATAGAAAATGTGGGACGCATTTCATTTTCATGCAGTGTGAACTTGAGACAAAGCAATGGACTTTGCATATACCCGATTATATGCTGATCATATTCTGAAGAGAGAGAGAGAGAGAGAGGGGTCCAAGGTTTGTACTTCCATGCACCTTGTGCATGCTTAGCATACGGTTCATCTGCGGTTCAGAATATTGCTCGACCCGTGCATGCACTGATGGTCTTGTTTAGTTTCTAAACATTATCATATGACAGTATATTTCACACTGTTTCACTTGAGGGGTGCAACACAGTATTTCCAACGATTAATTGTGAGAAATGTATGGCTACTGGATCTTAGTGTTGTAAAAGGTCAAGTGTTGTAAAAGTGTTTTTTCCGATCATTGTATAACACAAGACATGATTGCTGTCTTAAACAGATGTCATACCACCAAAGAAGGTCACGGCCTACAACTAAACTAAGGTCGAGCATAACTAAACGAAGTCACCTGTAATCGTCTTTCACTTCAGGTCTAACTGTGATTGGACGATCTTTTCCGATGTCGCACTGACGATCGAGCGATCGAGCAATGGCGAGTTCGTGGTTGCGCCACCATTGGGGTTGGGTGGTCACCGGTGCGACCTGCATCGCTTTCTTCTTCAGCTATGGATTTATGTTGTCTTTCAGCGTTCTCTTCGTCACCTTCCAGCGGGAGTTCGATAGCAGTGCGACGGCAACGGGTAAGTTACTCAAACTATGACACTCGACATGACATTTTCCGGCAGCTTTTTGGACCAATACAGTTTTGCTCCAATTTTCACCTTTTTCTGAGCACACATAGACTTCTTTCGAAGTTAGAATGCGCAACGATATTGTACTTATTATTGTTTTTTTATTGTATTATTAATATCCCCAGGTAAAAAAAAAAACAGTTAAAACCAATTGAATTTTTCAACTGGTATCAACTGAATCAACTGGTACCAGTTGAATCCATTTGTCCGAACTGGTATATGTGCCAGTTTATTCAACTGGTTTCAACTGGAAGTAACTGGATCACATTATGCACCAGTTTATTCCAGTTGGAACTAGTGGAATAAACTGGGCAAAATAATACCAGTTAAAAACCACTTGACGCAACTGGCAGATTTACCAGTTGATTCCACATGAAAGCAATGAAATAAACTGGCATATTAAAATATACAAGTTGATTCCAGTTGAAACAAATACCAGGTGAAATCTTCTGGTCAAAACTAGCAAATTTACAAGTTGATTCCAGTTGAAACCAGTTGAACAAAATGACAGATAGAAACATGCAAGTTGATTCCAGTTGAAGCAACTGGACTAAACTCCATTTAATACCAGTTGGAATCATCACGTACTGGCGGAGTTATCAGTTGATTCCACCTAAGAAAGTAATCATGCTATAAACTAAAGTGTCTAAATGGAGTAACTGCCAGTTGATGAACAGATGAAACCAGTCAGAAATTTCCAACTTTGATTTTACTGGTTTTAATAGGTTTCATTAGCTTTAAGAGGAAGCAAACAAATTTGAATGAATTAAGGCAATTATGTTTCCATTATTTTGTAAAAACTAGGATACCGACTCACAACTGAAACCAGTATCATAGAACATGAGCAAACTAAGTACCAATGCAAACCATTTCCAGTTGAAACCACTATATTCAACTGGTGACTGCTTATTGTTGAAACCAGTAGAAAACTGTACCATTTGAATACCGGTTGAAACCAGTTAATTTGCATAAGTGACTATTGGATGTGAGCAGATTCATATTTCACTCTAATTTATTTGAATTTTCTGCACATTTCTTAATTACTGATGATTTAGCCTTGTGTAATACATTTCCAGAATATAAAAAAGTGAAATTAGCAATCCTCAAGACATTACATCATTTTGTATCAATGACAGGTAATTAAACCTAAATTGCATTCATTTAAATACAAATATATGGAGACCGTACTTGTTACCATATACAAATGTAAGTCTTCAATCACCAATGCCCTACACATTAGACAGAGACTAGAGGCAAACCAGTACTTCCATATGCAGTTGTCATTGCACTGGCAAACATTAGAACATGTACTAATTAATTTTAGTACCTGTTACTAATTAAGATTGACAACTGTTGGTCTTAACTGGATTCAACTGGTTACAACTGGTTCCAATTGGAATCCAGTAAGAACCAGTTTAATGCAACTGGTACTTGTACCAGTTGATTCCAGTTAAGTGAACTGGTTTCAATATGTAAATTGGTATACTGGTACCATTTGATTCCATTTAAGTGAACTGGTTTCAGTATGGAAATTGGTATACTGGTCCTAACTGGTACGAGTTGATTCCAGTTAAGTGAACTGGTTTCAATATGGAAATTGGTATACTGGTCTTAACTGGTACCAGTTGAACTGGTATTTCCAACTGGTACCAGTTGAGAACTGGTATTCCAACTGGGACCCAGTTGAAATTTGTCAACTGGATTCCAGTTGATTCCAGTTGATTCCAGTATACCAATTCCCATATTGTTGACGAGGTGTTGGAGCCACTGCAGTCGTGCCGTATGCAACAGCCACCGGAGACAAGTTTGTTTTTATGGACGACAATGCAAGACCTCACCGCACTCGAGTCGTCGATAGTTGTGGAGGAAAGAGGCACTGAGCGTATGGGAATGGCCTACAAGACTGCAACCCCATCAAGACTGCTGGAATAACATCAAGTGGAAAGCCAACAAGAAGGTGAAGGACAATACCTCTCTGGCAGTGTTTGGAGGAGTTCCAGCACATTTTGCAGAGAGCCTAGGCAAACCTGGATCAACGTCGCGTTCAAACATTGATCAGCAGTATGCTGAATAGGGAGGTGTCGCGAGGAGTCGATGCAGGCGGTGGACCTATCAATTATTGAATACTTCATCCACTGTGATGCTTATTAAAAGTAAAGCATAGAGTGACAAGCAACAGATGGTGCTTGAAAGTTCAGAAAAATGTGTGATTCTCTTGTTATTCGTGTAGAAGCTGACACAAATCAGAAAAGTGCAACTTTTTTCTACACCTTTTGTCACCTTAGGTGCATGATTTTACACCAACAGTGCCATCAACTGGCAGATATATACCATTCATTTTATGCGTAAGAAACTCCACATTCATTACCGTTTGAATGATCAAAATTGGTAAAATACTTTTTGAGATGATATGAAAAAATGCTGGGGGGGGGGGGGACTTACTTTTTTGGTTGAGTGTATATTGGTATTCTATCGGTATATCAAACAGTAACAAGTCCTCTTGTTAGATCATCATGATTATTGTTCACTTCTTTTCCCAAATCAAGACTTTCCGAGGGATCTGTATGTGCTGTCTCAATAATAATAACACGGCCCTCCATGTTGGATTCATTTGGGTTCTGGAAGCTGGAGGGCTGGCTTCCATGGGAGCGGCTTCCTATTTAGCTTGCATTGTACAGTAGAGGCCTAGACGCAGCTTTGTTTTCCCAGAGTAAACATGGCTGAAGAGGTACTATGTGAAGGCGAGTAATAGGGCAATAGACGGTGTATATTGGGACTGTACATCATTGACGTAATCCTGGGGGATTAGGGGGGGGGGGGGGGGTGGCGTCTAGAAATATCCCCCACTTTTTAAGGAAGAAATTATATTTTAATTTATCAGTAAGTGAAATTTTTGATAATCTATCATAAACTACCATCATATTTTAGAATTTCTATTTGAAAATGCGATTAGAAACCAGAAAAGTAGTTATTTTTGGCTCGCACGATTCGCTCACTCGCATTATGAAAATTTAAATGTGTAGGGGGGTCTGTGCGGGTGGGTGAGGGTGTGTGTTTAAGTGTCAGTTAGACAGAAAAAAAAAATCTGCAAAAAGTCGATCATTCCCCCCCCCCCCCCTTATGCCAGTGCTGCACATTCTCTATGTGGAAATTGTGACAAACTTTGCACTCCATACCATTCAAAACTAATAAGTACAAATACAATAGCGCAGTATTATCACAGCATGCAGTAATTAGTGGCATTTTCCTACAACCCCCGGTGGAGCTTTTGATTTGATTTTGATTTATTTTTTCTTCTGCATTCATATCAACATTTTGGTAACATAATATACAAAAAAGATACTTTTTTGACAATAAGTCATAAATACACAGGTATTCGTAACAATCATTTTTCAACAAAGAAAAAAGAAAGAAAGACAGATAAATTGTCAAATTATTGTAATCAATTAAAAATGAAATCATTTGTGGAAGAAGGATTAGCATTATAAGCAACATGCTTGACAATATGGCAACCCCAATTAAATATTATTAAATAAATAAACCAAAATAATTGAAATCCTAACTGAAAAAGATAGTGACAATGATGATGATGATGATGATAATGATGATGGTGATGATGACGAGGATGATATTGGCAATGATTCAAATGGTAGAAAGGATGACGTTGTGAAAAGACTGAAGAGTTGACACAGAAATTTTACCTTGAATATTCTGATAGTAACATGGTCTTAATTTTGGCTTTGAAAGAGTAGGAGGAACTACTGGATTTAATTAATTCTGGGAGAGGATGCCAAAGGTCTGGACCATGGTGTCTTATGGATCTATGGGCAATAAGCATGTTAAGTATCTTTGGGTTGACTAAATGAAGATTGGAGGAATTGCGAGTAGGGTAGGAGTGAACAGTTTTATTTTAAGTATAAAAGTGTTGAACTGGAAGAGGGAGCATGTCATTTAGATACTTAAATATAAACAGTTAACTTTGTAGTGAATTAATGTCAAATACTGTTAGAGATTTCAATTCGTAAAATATTGGTCTGGTGTGAGATAGATATTGTGAACCGGTACAAATGCGAAGGGCTTTCTTTTGCAATAAGTAAATAGAGTTGGTTTTTGTTTTGTTGCTGATGGCCCATACTAAATTGCAATATGTTATATACGGTAATATCAATCAGTTATGAAGCATAATGAGCGTTTTACAAGGGATATATCTCTTTATTTTATACAGTATACCAACATTCCTAGAAATGGAAGTAGTTATGACGTATATTTCGTTCCAATTTAAATTTTCATCGATAATGACACCCACAAATTTTGTTTGTTGCTTTCTTTCGAGAGGTACGTTATCTATAAGTATGTTGTAAGGAAAGTCATTGACATGAGAATCTACGTGTTTGAAATACATGCAATTTGTTTTATTGATATCAAGGGACAATTAGTTGCACTTAAACCACAAAAATAATTTTGGTAACTCATTATTAAGTGTATTTACTAGGGTATTTAAGTTATGATGTGAGTAGAAGATGTTGGTGTCATGTGCGAATAATATGAATGATAAGAGACGCGTTGTATTGGTTAAATCATTAATATATATATTAGAAAAAGTAACGGGTCTGATATTGACCCTTGTGGAACACCGCATTAGACTGATAGGAAATTTGAAGAAACATCCTTATACACTACACATTGTTGTTTGTTAGATAGATAGCTCTTAAACCGGGAGAGAGCAACTTCACGAATTCCATAAGAGTGAAGTTTTTGAAGTAAAATCTGGTGGTCCATAAATACTCCTATTACATGCTCTTTATTGGCCATGGCATTTGTTATTTTTGTACGAAAGCTAGTTCGGAAACCACATTGATTTAAATTTAGGAAATGAAATGTATCCAAAAACCTATACAGCCTTTTGTAAATGGTCTCTTCTAGGATTTTGATATGCTAGGGAGAATGGATATAGGCCTGTAATTATTTATTTCATGAGGATTGTATTTTTAAAAAATAGGGTTTACCTTTGCTATTTTTAGGGACTCGGGACATTTCCCAGTGTGAACTGATAGAATAAAAATGTGAGTTAAAGGAGAAGCAATGCAATATATAATTTGCTTAACTCTTTCGGTGCCAAGGCGTTTTGCTTGTTCAAAGATTCTACCAAATTATGAACAATGCTTACTTTTCACATGCCTGCAAATCTTCAACAGTAACTCCTATACCAATATGTTGTAAAGTTGTAGAAAATTTATTACCCTTTCAAATGAATGAAACCAAGTATTCCTATAAATTCAATGTCTTGCATGAAAATTATTGTGAAACAGCACTGAGCTTCCGTCTTGCCCTTTACGCTTTCGTTTCTCTTTTTGTTTGCTAATGTTTTATGCTAAAGTTACAATGGATCCTTTCCTAAATCTGCATTTTTCTTTTAAAGATCCTATGGTAGCATATAGTACGTGGCTGATAGATATTTGGAATACTACAATCATCCTCTACACTTTAACATATTTTCATCACCATTTACTTCTTTGCAAGTGGAGTAATGGTCGATTGAAAATGCAAAGTTTTTTGTCATATATACGTGGCAATGCCACTGTAAGAGTTGAAGAGGAAATTACTAATTCTATCGTGACCCTGTGATTTACTTGACTTTAGATTTTTTGTTATTTCGATTATTTCATAAGGATTTGTGGGATTCAAAACAGTGAAGAAGTTGCAGGTTCAGGGAGAAATTTAGTAAATTTTTCGTTCGGTTTATTAAGTTTATTTGCTAAATTAGGTCCTATGTTTACGAAAAAGGAATTAAAGGTATGAGTTATGTCTTCGCACTTGGTAATTGTATTATCCATTGTAAAATTATCATTGGGTGATTTTTTTTCTCTTTTTTGCCAATCAAATCATTTATAACCTCCCATGTAGATTCCACATCAGACTTCACTCTGTTAAGTTTATCGGAACAGTACATTTTACGAGAAGTTCGAATGATATTAGTTAATTTATTTCGGTACGTTTTATATTTGTTTTTATTATGAGTAGTAGAGTTTGTATAATAAGTCTTATAAAGTTTATTCCTTTTGTGTATGGATCGTAAGATTGCTTTTGTTATTCATGGCATTTTACAACCTTTATTTTTCTTTTTTTGCAAATACCAGAGGAATTTTTTTTCGTAATACATCTGTAATTTTTAATAAAAATTTCCGTATGCAATATTTACGTCTGATTCACTATAGATATCCAACCATTCTTCTGTCGCTAGATCCCTTTTGAGAGATTCATTGTTTTGGGGTGTTTCCTTCCTGTACATGCTTGATTTAGCTGACTTTTTCATTGAAATATCATACACATTACAAAAATCGGCAAATGCTCAGATATATCGGAGTACAGTCATCCACTAATCATGTCTTTGTCGAAGATATTAGAAAAAATATTATCTATAAGGGTTGAAGATTGACCCTCAATCCTGGTTGGTTTATTTATATGTGGATAACAACTGGTAGAATAAGTAATGTGAAGAAGGGTATCATGATAACTACTTTGCGATAACACATGACGAAAATCGATCGTTTAAAACTGATCTGATTTTTGCAACTTCTACCCCATATCCAGACGCGAAAAATTTTGATTCGTTATCGAGTTCTAGTTCGAAACGATGCACTGACCGTCTTTTCGTTATACGTCGTTTCGTTATACGATGTTCAGACGTATAAATTCATCGTATAGCTATACCGTTTTAGTATAGCTATACCGTTCTAGTATCTGAACACCCTGACAGACAGCTGAGATTGCAGTAAGCCTAAATAAACAAAAGTGCCCTTGCTGGAGAAACGATAGACCTTCACAGTTTGATAAGAGAGAAAGAGAGAGAGAGAGAGAGAGAGAGAGAGAGAGCGGCAGGGAGAAAGAGTAACACGCCTAGTGCACGCGCACCGGGCTAGTTTATGGAGTTAAAAATGTTGCTAGAATCGCAATTTCTGGGTCATTTTGCTTCGTTCGAAGTTTAATATTGGTTTTCATCTAAATTATGAGTGACTTTGGACATGGCAATATCTTAAAACAGGTACAACATATATTTCCTACCTCACATTTCCTTTCAGGCAGTGCGGTGTTAAGAGTTTGTTAACACTATTACGTAAGATGATAAGGAGTGCAGGACTGGTGTAATCCAAAACCATCACCTCTCGTGTGAAGATGCTAGTACTGATAAGACTTTTAACGTGCCTTTTGGATAGCGGGTACCCAGCAAACACATAACGTTTTCAGAATGTTTCCTCAAAGTTTTTTTGAGGTTCCGTACGTCTTCGTCTAAAACGGACGTTTTTAAAACGTACATATGACGTCAAAGTTTGGACTTAGCATTTACCGCAAAGCACAGTTTTTTTTGGAAAACGTTTTTAAAACGTCAATGGACGTTACAAAATGAAACGTCCTTTACAAAACGTTTGTAGAACGTCATCGGACGTTACAAAATTAAACGTCCGGTACCTAATTAAGGTGTACAGAACGTTTTATCCTGACCTATTTTTGGTTGAATGTTTATTAAACGTGTTACAAACGTCCAATTCTAAATCATAATGAATGAGCAAATAAAAACACTCTTCAACAAATGTAGTATCGTTACCAAATTTCTTTTTTCCGATGTCCAAATGAACAAATGAACACATTCTTCTACAAAAATCAGTCGGTTGATATCGTAAATGAATTATATATATTTCATTCCCAAGGAACACAAAACGTTTTCAAAAAGTTCACAAAACGTTTTTTATAACGTCCGCTACGTCTTCGTCTGGAAAAAAAAAGTTCTTAAAACGTTTTTTCAAAACGTGTTGGGGTTTTCTGCAGGTCCTTAGACCGGAAAGTAATCGATCATGATTCATGAAATATTCACATAAGACCTAGAATTGACCAAAATCATAATTTTAAAAGGACAAATGGCAATCTATTTCGGCCTTTCTGTAATGCAAAATTCTATAATGCAAAATAATGCAAAACATTGATTGAAATGCCCAAAATGCAATTCGACGAGGTATTTCTGGGTCTAAATTCAAAATTGTAATCGTCAGCTGTTTTTTAACGGTCATTGCAATCGGGTCCCTATATATAAAAAGTCTTGACAAGAGAGCAGTACATAGGTTTAAGATATAGGATAGGATAGAATATAGGCATAGGGTTGTTAGGATTACAGGAGGACTGTAGCTATCATAGAACATTAAGAGGATTCTACTGAAAGAACTTCTCTTCACGATAATTTTTTATAAAAATTATAATTATCAAAGGTTTTCTGGACATTCTTAAAAGGTTCTTAAGAGGTTTTCTAAAGGTTCTTAAAAGGTTTTCTGAACGTTCTCAAAACATTTGTTAAACGTCTAAAGGTTTTCTGCAGGTCCCTTGACTAGAAAGCAAATGCATAAAAGGTTTTTAATTTTTTAACGTTTAGAAAACGTTTAACAAATGTCCAATAAAACGTTTTGTGGACGTCTGCAGAACGTGCACAGAACGTCTATAACGTCCAAAAGGTTTTCAGCAGATCTGTAATAATTTTGAAAGGTTTTTTTTAATGTTTTTTTTTTTTAAGTTTGAAAAACGTTTTTTAAACGTCCATATGAAACGTTTTAAATACGTCAAAAACCTTCCACAAAAAGACGTTCTGAAAACGATTCGACAAAACGTCCAAATAACGAACTTGGAATGTTTCAAGAACGTTCAGAAAACGTCCAATTGTTAGCTGGGTAGCTATAGCCCACCTAAGATGCATAGGATCATGTGCTAAAGTGGTGGGGATATTTTAAACGAGGATTTTCGTAATGAGGTCAATATCAAAATCACCCATTAAATATAATTGTTTACCTTCTCCCGTAAGAGTATGAAGGCATTCATCAAGATCTTCACAAAATGAATTAATAGGACCACGATGAGGTCTGCAAATTAATCCAACGATTGTTTGAATTCATGATTTCTAAAAACAAAGATTCACTTTGTTTAAATGATATTTCCTTTCGTAGTTTAAATTGTAGTTGTTCATTGACATAAAATGCTACTTCCTCCTTTCTTTTCTTCACGATCTTGTCTGATTAGTGTATGATTTTTCAAGTTAAATAAGTTAGTCGAGGTATTATGAAGCTCTTAATAACGCTCTCACACCCTAGTTGAGTTCATATAACCACCAGTGAAGCTCTTAAAATATATATCACTCTCATACCCTAGTTGAACTCAGACGACCCATCGTGGAGCTCTTGAAATATACGTGTGTACATAATACAACACCCTCATACCCTATATCTGAGCTCATACTACCCCTGGTGAAGCTCTTTAAACATGTATATAACACAATACTCTGATATCCCAGTCGAGCTTAGTCTAGTTCTGGACGTATTTTATTTATCTCTCTCCACCTCCTGTTACCCGCGTAGAGTGCGAAGGCCACTGATTCACTCCCCCGCAAATTCACCTGTTCACTGCACCTTCCTCGTAAAAAGAGTAAGTGGACGTCGCGCCATCAACGCTGATTGCATAGCGTTTGGTAATGGTATATGAAGTACATATTATGTGCATGTACGGGTCAGGAAAAAAAAAAACTACATACGTCCAGATCTACACTAATAATACGAGCTCCATTTCAGCTCCTCAAAATATACAGTGCGTATGCGGAATGACAGTCGGAGGCATCCATGCATGCTTGCTTAAAGGGGGTACCCAATGCTGAAACAGTGTTAGCTCCTTTAAAAGAGCATGATTTTATTAGCAGAAAATCATCTGCCTAAAGTTTTAGAAAAAGTCGTGTTGCCAAGGAAACCCCCAAATGTGGTACGATTTCAGGATATTTTTGACCCCTCAGCTGAGACCCAGTTTCAACTGGGTACCCACTTTGACGTGAAAATGACGTCAAAGTGGGTACCTTGGGCCTGTTGCATAAAACTTTTGCCAGACTTTTTTTCTGGCAAAAAAAAGTCTGGCAAATTTTTGTGTAATGGAAAACTATGGCAATTTTTTTTTTTGCCGTAGTTTCCTCAAGTTTT
This sequence comes from Echinometra lucunter, assembly GCA_029962745.1. Classification (NCBI taxonomy): domain Eukaryota; kingdom Metazoa; phylum Echinodermata; class Echinoidea; order Camarodonta; family Echinometridae; genus Echinometra; species Echinometra lucunter. The sequence continues at coordinate 23,453,569 of CM057157.1, forward strand.
GCCATAAAAAACTCCGGCAAAAGTTTTATGCAACGGGCCCCTTGTCGCGCACTCCTAGCAAAATGCGCGCAAGGTATAATACATATCACTGGCGTACTGGAGGGGGGGCTTGGGGGGGCGCCAGCCCCCCCAAATAAATTTCAACCATGGTTTATTTTCAATTTTATATAAGTGTTATAACACGAATTTCAATACTTCTCCCTAGAATCCCTTTCTACTGTTAAGTAACGCATTCACAATTTCCCAAATAGCATGCATAGCAAGGCAGAAAACACGCATAATATCAATAATAATGTGTTTTATGATATAACACTTGGTTTTATCTGTTTATCTGACAATGGATTCAAACTTTGATAATGAATATTCTTAGATTTACCAAAACTAGACACGGGCTTTAAGTTTGCAGTCCCAAATAGTGTTCTTTTACAGAGTTGCAAACCATCAATACTGCAAAAAACTCCTTTACCATGGGAGTGCACTTGCGTAGCCAGGGGGGGGGGCGATGGGGGCGGTCACCCCTCCAAAACACCAACAAAAAAGAAAGAAAAAGTAGAAGGAAAAAAAAAGCAGAAGCGAGAAAAGAAAAAAGGTAAGAGAACGTAAGAAGAGCGGGAGCAGACAAGGAACAATTCAAAGAAACGTCGGAGCTTCCGCGCTTCGCGCGGGAGGGGGAAAACTCCCCCCTTACTGGATCCTCCCCCTAGAGAGCGCGCTTCGCGCGCTCACAACCGCCCCACTAAAATGAAATCCTAGCTACGCCACTGTGGGAGTGAAACCCTGGTACCACCGCATCACACCCTCTCCATGCTCGTCCTTTTTATTTCATAGTGTCTTTGGCTGTATTATTATCATAAGTAATAAAGTATTTTGTGTAACGCTGGCATTTGTTTGAAACTTAAGAAGATTACTTGGGCTGCATGTTTTCATAATCATGTTTCCAAGTTCATGAAAAAATATCCTTTTCCGGTCGGTAGATTCATGACACGTTTATCCATAACAGTACATGTCATCAAACGTCGGAGCTTCCGTGCTTCGCGCGGGCGGGGGGGGGGGGAACTCCCCCTCCCTGCACCCTCCCCCCTAGGGAGCGCGCTTCGCGCGCTCATTAAGTGATTCACACGCTTCGCGTGCTCACTACCGCCCAACTAAAATGAAATTCTTTTGTTGGAAATGAGAGAAAATAAAAATTGAACTAAACTCAAGCTGGAATTTAAGTCGAAAAATGAAAAAGTTCCGTATCGTGAAGGGGAGGGGGGTACCCCGGCTCGGTCGCTACACTCCCTCAGGGTTGGTCGCTTCGCTCCTCGCAAAGATTGAGCCCCCCCAAATATTTTGGCTCATTACGCCACTGATACATATTGTACAGTCTAGCGCGCAGCACAACTGAAATGCGGGAAGCTGGGTACCCATTTTTACGTCATACCTCATACTCATTTTTGGGGGGTCAGCTCTTGACTTTTTATGAGAAAATTAGCCAAAATGCATTGATTTCGATGCAATCATCATCAAGTTTCTAATGTTATTCTTCTTAGAATTCAATAACATTTCAGGCTGTTTATCATCACAGAATCGCTCAGCAACGCATGCAGTATAGGTTAACGTAACCCTATGAAACCCAAAAGGGGGGGGGGGTGCAGGGACGTAGACAGCCGGGGGGGGGGGGAGATGAGGGGTATGCATCCCCCACCTCACAAGGTGGATGACATGTACAATCATCCCCCCAGGTTTTGGGGAAGGATGTTTGCTTACAAACTGAATTAACATTTTTAGAAAATAGGAACAGCAATAATGATAACAATAATAATTATCATCATTATAACAACAACAACAATAATAATACTAATAATGATAATAATGATAATAATAATAATAATAATAAATGATAATAATGATAATAATAACGATGATAATAATAATGATAATCAGTAATGTATTATTATTATGCTTATGATAGCAATAATAATAATCATCATCATCGTTAATGTGACTGAAATGATGATTACTATCATAACTATATCGATCATTATTCTGATTTGTGTACATGTATTTATTTATATTACTTATGGGTAATTTTGGCGCCGTCACAGTTTTTCTGAAGTGGTGTAACAACAAAATTATATATATATAAAAAAGATAAATAGCGTGATGCAAATATGCAATAATGTGTGTCGGTCCATATTCTATATTCGTTTGTCACGGTGCGTATATGTTCTATTTATGTCTGTGCATTCCGGCATTGGCGTAAATCCGGGGGGGGGGGAATGGGGGATATATCCTCCTCACTTTTTTGAGAGGGGGGATGGCGTGTAAAAATATCCCCCCACTTTTTAAGGAAGAAATGATATTTGAATTAATCAGTTAGTAAAATTTTAATAATCTGTCATAAACAATTCATATTTTAGAATTTCTATTTGAAAATGCGATTGAAAACCAGAAAAGTGGTTATTTTTGGCTCGCTCATTTCGCTCGCTCATATTTTAGAATTTTTGTTTGAAAATGCAATTAAAACCCAGAAAATTAGTTATTTAAATCAAAATGTGCGTAAGGGGGTCTGTGCGGGTGGGTAATGGCGTGTATTTATACTGACCCGGGGGGAGGGGGGAAGTGTGAGTTCGACAGAAAAAAAAAATCGGCAAAAAAGTCGATCATCCCCCCCCCTCCTCAAAGTGGATTTACGCCAGTGCATTCGGGTGTGGGTGTGTGGGTGTGTGTGGGTGTGTGCGTGTGTGTGTGTGCACCTGTATACGAAATTGATCCTAGATTTCTCGTGAACGGCAAATCATCCCCCCCCCCCACCCAGGTGTAAGAACCTGTCTACGCCACTGGGGGAGGGGGCACTACATTTTCCTCTGCTTCCCTCACAACGTTTGATCAATTTCTACCAAATTTGGTGACTTTTCCTAAATTTTAATTGCGAATATTTTGGTATGTCCAACGTTTCCGGTTGCCATGGCAACCATAAGTTGACAACCATAACAGTCAAATCTGTGTGTTTTTCCGTTATAATTTTGATTAACAAGAAATTTGCGGGTTTTGATTTCTCGTAATTTTCTGAAGGGCCTAGATACAGTGGCGGCGATTTCACGTACCGAGTGGGAGGGGGGGGGGGGGGCGCGGAAACACTGGAAGCCACTGCCGAAAATCTGTTTGAAGAAGTGGAAGGGGGATGATTGATGTTATGCGAGCGAGCTAAATACAACCGTAAAAAAATCATGAAAGAAGCCTCATTTTGCCATGAAAATGCATTCTAGGCCTATAAAATACTTAAGTGATACTAGCCGAAATTTATTCACCTGACTCCAATAGAAAAAAATAAGATATCAAACTTTGAAAGTCATGGGGGGGGGGACGATCCCCCGAAAAAAATCGGATGGGGGGGGGGCGGGAGGTCCCCCTGGATCGCCGCTCATTCCTAGATATGAAGTTGTAATCATTGTAAAATAGCTTTGAAAAATATTTATGGTTTCCTTTATATCTAATGATACAATATGGCACCAAAAACAATAGATATGATAAAAATAATTGAAAATACGTATCCTTTTTTTTTCCCTTCAATAGTTTGCACAATTGTGTAACTTTCACTCTTTTATCACTTCTAGTATCAGTTATAGGTCAACTTTCAATCAAGATACTCAAGATATCCAGTTATTATATTTTTAGAAAATGAATATGATACTATACTATCGAAACATGATTTTAGCATAATTTTCTATGTATTTATTTATATTTTGAATAGCGCCCAACTTGGTGACCTTTGAAAATGTCGACCATGATAAAATGAAGAGAATGAATTTCTCTACCTCTTTGACAAATATGAAAAATGATTGGTCAAATAATAAGGACATTAGTGGAGAATATACAATTTTATCATAATTCTCTATGTATTTCCTTATATAGTAAATAGCGCCCCAGTGGGTGATCTTGAGAACATTCAAAGGTGGTAACTGATCGGTCCAGTAATAATTTTTTTTTTTTAAAGTCTTAATGTTGCGGGCACCATATCTCTCCCCCCCCCCTAATTTGGGCCTGCGAAGGGCCGAAATACCTTGGGCTTTATAGGGTTAAAATGATAAGACATACTAAAATCAAATTCTTCTGTATATGAATCTCATCTGAATTGGATAAGAAACATCTACGTTATCATGGTTGTAAAGCTTAAAGAAAAAGAAAAGGAACAAAAAAAAAGGGGGGGGGGAGGGTTTTCTCTACAACCAAATCATCTTGCAGAAAAGCATGAAAGGGCACTTCGTTTACTTATTTCTTCCAGGAACTGTTAAACCCCATTCTCAAATGAAGGTTTTGGAAGGAAATTTTAAAATTTCTTGGAAAATAAAGCCACACCGCTCCCTTATCACAAAACTTGGTTATTGAGACTTAAGGGGGGAAAATAATACACCCCCATAAAGGATTTCTGAATTGAATTGAATAATGCCTCCATACTTTCTTGTTTGCCCTTTTCTTTCAGCGTCAAAAGAGAGACTCTTCTGTTCTGTTTTGAAAGTCTGATCAAACCTATCATTTCTTTTTCCTGTGCTATCTGGTTTTTTGGTCTAACTTCCCAGAATAAGGATAGGCTGAGTAAGGCAATAAAAAATGCCAGTAATGTGATAGGTTTGCCAATAACCCAGTTGGAAGACATAGCTTACAAAGCAGTCTTGGATAAGCTACATAGCATCATCAGAGACGATACCCATCCCCTCCATGGCTCTGTAGTTTTTAATAGGTCTGGGCGGATCCGGTTACCAAGAATAAGGACTAGCAGGTTTAGATATTCTTTTCTCACAAATGCAATGGTTCTGTACAATGCAGAGTTTAAACGATGACCCCCTTTCATTTATATCATGTGCAATATTATTTTGTTAGTGGGCAATACCCTTCAAACTGAAACCGAAATACCTCCAAGTACTTACACCAACATGTATTTTAATCCAATTGATTTCTTGTATTGTACTTCATTGTCATGCCATATTACTTTTATACGTTGCGGGGGCGGCTGTGCTGAGGCAATGCTGCTGGTGGTGGTTTCCAGCACTGGATGGGTGCCGTTTCGACTTTGTTATCGATGACTTGTAGTGGTGTGTAGTGTGGGTTGGTATGGTGTGTTTGTGGTTTGAGTTGTGGTGTGTTTTTGGTGTGGAGTTTTGGGGGTATTGGTGTGGTGTGGATGGGTTATTTGTGTTTTTGTAGTGTGATGTGTTGTGATTATTTCAATGTCGAACCGGGGCCCATGGATGTGTTGGGCTGGCACCGTGCTTGAGACGTTTCCCCCCTCGGCACCAGGTAAAGTTTTTCAGTGCAGCTGCCCTTGCAGCGTATCATTTTGTTCTGGGTCAGTATTAGGTCTTTGAGTATATTATTTTAATGCCATTATTTTTGTAATTATTTATTATATGTTATATATTGTTCTTTGAATACCAACAGCCGGAATATGATTTTTGTGCCAATGTAATTTTTATTTTGAGCATGACAATAAATTTTGAATATCTATCTATCTGAATATCTTCTTTCAGCTTGGGTTGGATCTCTTCCAGTCGGCCTTTCTGCCATCGTAGCCCCGCTGGTCAACATACTAATCGAACGGATCGGCTACCGGGCGGTAGTCACTATCGGAGTCTCCACTATCTCAGTAGGGCTAATCACGACTTCGTTCATGTCCAGTCTTGCTCCGATGTATTTTACGTACAGCGCCCTCTTCGGTGTGGGTACAGGATGCATCCTGATGGGGTCTTTCAATCTCATCCACAAGTATTTTCCAGGAAAGAACTCGACGGGAGGGGTCGTACTCCCGATGGCATCTTCAAGTCTAGGTGAGCAATTTAAGAAACGCCTCAATCCTCTGGTTGCCACTCACTAATGCAAGGGATTTCCGAATATAATCCACTGTATCAACGAATCCCGGCCGCCATCCGGATTACTGAATCTCTGTAGACCTACCTCCAGTAAAACATGGAAACCTCGGTCTTTCCAAATCCAAAAGGCAGCAGTCCCATTTATTTTTCAAGTGATCAAAGAAGAAGAAGGAGAAGAAGAAGAAAAAAAGAAAGAAAGAAAGAGAGAAAGAAAGAAAGGAAGAAAGAAAGAAGAGTAGGGGAAGAGAGGGCAGGATCATGCAACTTTATATAATGGCCATATGTGTTCACTCGCGCAATCACGGCGTTCGACGTTGCCATTATCATGATTATAATGCGTCATCTTGCTCACCCTATCAAAATACCCTGGCGCCGACCCTGCTCGATGCCCTAAATCTAAGGCCCTATAGCCCAGGGCAAAGGGAACATACACACTAAGAAATTAGGGGGCAATTCTGCATCCTTAGGGGGCAGACCGCTGGTACAATAGCAGCACCCTACAGGATGCAGATATGCACCCTGAACTCGATCCTGCACCCTCAGGGGAGCAGATTGTGCACCCGGGGTGTAGAAACCATGGAGCGTCAGACATAATTGTGTAACATCAAGGAGATGGGAGTTGGCATGCATAAAGGAGGCCACGTACAGTAGAAAAAGAACCGTCTTTGATTTGACTTCTGTTTGTATTTCCAATGGGCATTATTTTGTCGATATGAAGAAGCGCAAATGAAAAGTAAGACCCATGAGGTTAGAACCAGTGGAATGTAAGAGCAAGGTGGCATTTATTGTAAAGACGAGCAAATTGAGAAGTGCAAGAATGGCTTTTACATAGCTATTTGTTCGTTTGTTTGTTCTGTTCTGTTTGTGAAAAGCCGCATAATCAGTGAACGGATAGCATTTTACTTGACCTTTAATCTTTCCTTCCATGAACAGGAATGTTGTCCTTAGGACCACTCACATTCTATCTTGAGAATCGCTTCGGCTGGAGAAACACCCTGAGAATCAGTGCAGGTATGATAATCGGAATTGCTCTACCGGCGGTCGCTTGGGCCCATCGCGAGCCTCAGAAATCATCGACGTCCCAAGCAGAAAACGATGTCGTCGAAGAAAGTTTAGTCATACTCAAAGGTGACATGATAAAGAAGATCAAGGCATATCAACTGATCGATGGTGAAGACGGAGAAGTCTCGGTTGAATCCGACAGCGCAGAATCGCCATCTGAAGAAAGTGATGAACGCAAAGATACAGCCAAAATGAGAACATGCGAATACGAAATACAGCGGGGAGGAGATAAAGATCAAGACAACCGTGGTCAAAGTGGCCAGCTTTTATTACGCAGAGACAGCTTTCAAACACTGCCTGACACTATTTGGGAAAGTGATAGAAAGCAAAGTTTAGAACATAGGGAAGTATCTCCCAGTAACCCGAAAGCCGACTTTCACGAGCAGAGCGTTGAGGGCGCGTCAGTATGTATGGCAAGGCGCATGTTAACTGCCCTAACCTTCCCCGATGTTTGGTTCTTAGCTTTAGCTGGCTTCGGGTATGGTCTGACGAATTCCTTCTTCATTATACAAGTGGTGAGAATAATCTTCAATAAGAAAATTAAGAAAATATTTAAGTGTCAGTTTCATTGTAGATTGATTGTTATGTAAAATATCATTTGCGAATAAATTGATATTCCGGACGCACAGTTTGTGCAAAATCTTAGATTAAGGACGTAGAACCAAAATGGTAGTTTATATTGATTACATTTTCATCGCTTCAGAAAATACTTCTTTATCACGTGAAAAGGTTTCCAACTTTGCGTGCTAAAATCCGAAACGATCCTATGTTCAAGCAAGCCTCCGAAAGTTATGCTGTCATAATAATCTCTCTCTCTATCTTTTCTAACCTGTTAATTTTAATCTATAACCACCAATAAATGGGCCTAAATCATTAGAATTTTGCATGCATTTTTAATTTTTTTTGTATTTTTTTACACGCACGGTCATCTTTTTTGCCCACTACCGGCCTTGTGCGACCACGCCAATCAACGTTGTCGATCTCTTTAGGTAAGCTACATGATGTCCCTCGATTTCACGGAGGCGAATGGCGCCCTGGCCGTAGTGGTTCTAGGGGTCTCCATGATGATCGGTAAGGTCATATTGTCCCTTGTATCGGACTACATCCCCTTCCATCAACTCTACCTGTCTACCCTGGCTAGTGGGCTTGGTATAGTCATCATGATCTGTCTCCTACAGGCTCCAAGTCTGATCGTTGTGATGTGCTTGTTGGCTGGTAAGTGCGCACCATAGGGGAAGTGGGGGTGTTTCACAAAGATTAAATAGATTTTAGATTTTGGTTTGATTTTAAGCAGGGATTGATGTAATATGCTTTTGTACAGCTACAGCTTTATTTTCTGATATCCTGTTTCATCAAATCAATTTTGAGTTACTTAAAAGTGATCTCATCGAGTTTAAGATCAATTTTATCTCTTTGTGAAGCACGCCCAAGGAGTTGGACCCCTTTTCACCCAATAAAGCGTTTGCTATGATAAATTCAGGGCCTAATCGAACATCACAAATATTTCCCGTTTCACCCTTTGAGTCCGAAATATGGCAATTCCCCTTTGAAAATGGTGTGTGTGGGGGAGGGGGGGGGGGAGTTGCTCCCCATCCAATTCTTACAACCATGGCTTTTTCAGCTATTGTCTGTATCTCTCCAACATAACCGATTTATCATTCTCCTATATTCTTAATTTTCCTTGAGGACTTTTTTTTTTTTTGCTTGTCGATCAGCAGTTGGACCCTCCGATTTTTTTCGGATAGCACAGCCCCCCCCCCCCCAAAAAAAAACCCCCACACAAATATTTGGCTCATTACGCTATTGTCAATCTCACCTCAGAAATTTTATATTGTGCTCCTCATGCACAAAATACTGGGGCTCCACTGACAGGGATTCCAATAGATTGTGATTCACAATAATCCTGTGAAAAATCCACCAGACCACGATTCTGCATGCTGACGATGATACATATTCAGTGCTACATCATGTGATCTCAGTTTTAAAAAATTCATTTTGATGTACATTTCGTATATTTACATTCCAGTGCTCGGTGCAATCGTTTTCAGCATAGCGGATGCTCTGCCCTACTGCAGTCATAACCTCGTCTTTGGAGTCGAGAAAGGGCCGGAAACTTCTTCGATCTTAGCCTTCATACATGGACTTGGC